>JAMPIV010006066.1:0-130000 GCA_024509875.1 Oreohelix idahoensis
CAAACGTATAAGCATAATTGTGAATGTCCCTATTTACAATGATTTGACAAATGTGATGCCACTTTCTCATATCTGTAGTTGTTCATATTATTTGGAATTTAAAACAATACATATCCTAATTATAACCCATCAGAGGTTAAACGAGATATTTTTCTTCATTAATTATAAAAAAAATAATTTCTACCCGTAGTTATATAACTGTAATCTCTTTGGTCAGTTGTTAGAGTTGAGGCTTGATGTGTAGGATTGGTTTACTTGACAGTGTATTTGTTGCTGTACCTAGTTGTATAACTGTAATCTCTTTGGTCAGTTGTTAGAGTTGGGGCTTGATGTGTAGGATCGGTTTACTTGACAGTGTAATTGTTGCTGTACCTAGTTATATAAATGTAATCTCTTTGGTCAGTTATCGGAGTTGGGGCTTGATGTGTAGGATCGGTTTACTTGACAGTGTATTTGTTGCTGTACCTAGTTTTATAACTGTAATCTCTGTAGTCAGTTGTCAGAGTTGGGGCTTGGTATGTATTATCTGTTTAAGTGACAGTGTACTTGTTGCTGTACCTAGTTATATAACTGTAATCTCTGCAGTCAGGTGTTAGAGTTGTGGCTAGATGTGTAGTAGCTGTTTACTTGACAGTGCATTTGTTGCTCTACCTAGTTATATAACTGTAATCTCTGTAGTCAGTTGTCAGAGTTGGGGCTTGGTATGTATTATCTGTTTAAGTGACAGTGTACCTATTGCTGTACCTAGTTATATAACTTTAATCTCTGTAGTCCGGTGTTAGAGTTTGGCCTTGATGTGTAGTATCTGTTTACTTGACAGTGTATTTGTTGCTCTACCTAATTATATAACTGTATTCTCTGTAGTCAGTTGTCGGAGTTGGGGCTTAGTGTGTAGTTTCTGTTTATGTGACAGTGTATTTGTTGCTGTACCTAGTTATATAACTGTAAATTCTGTTGTCAGTTGTTAGAGTTGGGCTTGATGTGTAGTTTCTGTTTACTTGACAGTGTATTTGTAGTTGTACCTAGTTATGTAACTGTAATCTTTGCAGTCATGTGTTAGAGGTTGGCTTGATGTGTAGTATCTGTTTACTTGACAGTGTATTTGCTGTTGCACCTAGTTATATAACTGTAATCTCTGCAGTGAGGTGTTAGAGTTGTGGCTTGATGTGTAGTTTCTGTTTACTTGACAGTGTATTTGTTGATGTACCTAGAATAGTAAGGCATCGGTGTTACGTCTTCCGCCACACCATTACCTACAAACATGACATCTGCACATACCATTACCTACAAGAATAACATCTACATCTCCCATTACCTACACGCATGACATCTGCATCTACCATTACCTACAAGAATTATATCTACATCTACCATTAAATACAAGAATGACATCTACATCTACCATTACCTACAAGCATGACATCTACATCTACCATTACCTACAAGAATGACATCTACATCTACCATTACCTACAAGCATGACATCTACATCTACCATTACCTACAAGCATGACATCTAAATCTACCATTGCCTACACGCATGACATCTACATCTACCATTACCTACAAGCATGATATCTACCATTATCTATCAGCATGATATCTGCAACTACCATTACCTACATGCATGATATCTGCATCTACGCTTACCTACAAGCACGATATCTACATCTACCATTGCCTACAAGCATGACATCTACCATTTCCTACAAGCCTGACATCTGCATCTATCATTACTTACAAGAATAACATCTACATCTACGATTACCTCCAAGCATGACATCTGCACCTACCATTACCTACAAGCATGATATCTACACCGATCATTAACCTCAAGCATGTTATCTGCACATTAAGAAGCTTTCATTGCACTGCGAAATGTGTGGAAATCCAAAGAAATTAGATCAAACGTAAAATTAGAATTTTCAATTAAAACTTCGAGTCAGTCGTATTGTATGGCTCTAAAACGTGGATGATGAAAAAAAAAAAAAAGCAACCAAAAAGCTACGGACCTTCATAAATGGATGCTTGCTTAGAATAAATGAATTGTTTTATGACAAGATCATTAATGCACAAGAACTTGACAAGCGCCATTGGAACAAGAAGTGAGAAGAAGACGCCGGAGAAGGAAAGGACACACATTGAGAAAAACTCTTGATAGAATTACCAGGAAATCCTTGTTCTGGAATGTCCAGAGTTAGATAAGTAGTGGTAGACCACAGATCACATGGAGAAGAGAACTGGAGACAGACGTGAAGGGGATGAAGAAGACATGGATAAACCTTGAACTGATGGCACGTGACATTGAAGACTTGTCATAAGTTTGTTGAAGACCTATGTTAATTTGGGAGTTGAAAGGTGAAAGGAGAAGAAGATATCATCCACACCCACTGCTAACTACATGACTTCTGCTTCTACCATTAACTACAAAAATGACATCTACAATTAACTACAATCATGACATCTGATTCTACCATTAACTACTAAAATGACATCCACAATTAACTACAATCATGATATCTGCTTCTACCATTAACTACAAAAATGACATTTCTAATTAACTACAATCATGACATCTGCTTCTACCATTAACTTCAAAAATGACATCTACAATAAACTACAATCATGACATCTGCTTCTACCATTAACTACAAAAAGGACATCTGCAATTAACTACAATCATGACATCTGCTTCTACCATTAACTACAAAAATGACATCCACAATTAACTACAATCATGACATCTGCTTCTACCATTAACTACAAAAATGACATCTACAATTAACTACAATCATGACATCTGCTTCTACCATTAACTACAAAAATGACATCCACAATTAACTACAATCATGTTTTTTGTTTTTTTTTTTTAAATAAAATTTTGCCTCGTTTTGCCGAGGCGCATACCGTTCAACCTAGTCGGTTATATTAGGGCGCATGTCCAAATATAAAAGACCTTTAGGTCTGGATAATAATATATCATTACAATCATGACATCTGCTTCTACCATTAACTACAAAAACGACATCTACAATTAACTACAATCATGACATCTACACCTACCATTAACGTAAACTATTTTTTTTATTTTTATTTTTTAATGTAAAACTTTTGCCTCGTTTCGGCGAGGCGCGACCCGTTCAACCTAGTCGGTTATATTAGGGCGCATGTCCAAATATAAAAGACCCTTAGGTCTGGGAATTTAACGTAAACTATGCACCTACCCTTATTATATTAACTAAACGCAAGGTATCGTCCCCATTATTCATCATCATCAGTTGCCATCTCCACAACGAAGGTTGGCTGTAATGGATCTCCAACGTCTTCTGTCTCTTGTCTTGATGGTGCACTCTGATAGACTCTTTCCTGTCCATCTCTTGATGTTGTCTTCCCACTTATAGCGCTGTCTTCCCCTTGCACGTTTGCCTTCAACTCTCCCTTCTGTTATGGTCTTCTGCAAGGTGTTATGCCTTTTTACGTGGCCAAAGTATTTTAGCTGTCGAACTTTGACCTCCCTCATTAGTTCTCTTTTCATACCTAGATTTTCTAGGACCTCCTTATTTGTTTTCATCTCTTTCCATGAGATACGCCCCATTCTTCTATATATCCACATTTCAAGAGCCTCAATTCTTTCTTCCAACTGCTTATTCATCGTCCATGTTTCTGCGCCATACAGAAATGCTGAATATATATAACACTTTATGATTCTCAGTTTTAATTTGTGAGATAACTGTTTGGATGTCAGTATATGTTTCATGTTGTTGAATGTAGCTTTGGCCATTCCTATTCTCTTCTTGATTTCTGTTTCACATCTGCCATCTTCTGTTATTATATGACCGAGATATACGTAGCTCTTGACTTGTTCCAGGATTTCCCCATTTACGCTTATCTTTAATGTGGGTTTATCGTCTGTTTTGCTAATTATCATAGTTTTTGTTTTCTCAATATTAATGTCAAGTCCACATTCATGACTTATACTGTTCACTTGCTTCACTAGTTCTTGTAACTCCTGTTCGCTTTCAGCTAACAACACGGTATCATCTGCATATCTAAGGTTGTTTATTGACCTTCCACTGATGTTCAGTCCTGGTATTTCCTGTATCTGTTTGAAAATTTTTTCGGTGTATAAATTAAATAGGCAGGGGGACAGCACACACAACCTTGTCTGACACCTCTTTTTATGTCTATGTATGGTGAATAATTCCTTCCAGATCTTACTGTGGCAGTTTGCTCCCAATAAAGGTTACTGAGTATTCTTATATCTTTTCCATCAATACCTGTCTTCGAGGCATTCAATTATTTTCTCATGATGGACTCTGTCAAAAGCCTTCTTATAGTCAATGAAGCACATATACATACTTTTTTGGACCTCTGTATATTTTTCTGCTAATATTCTTAGGCAAAATATGGCCTCTCTTGTTCCACTGTTCCGTCTAAAACCAAACTGTTCTTCCTGGATTTCGCTGTCTACTTTACTTTTTATTCTTTCCTGTATGATTTTGAGCAGTATCTTAATTGCATGACTCATCAGGCTGATTGTTCTGAAGTCTGAACATTCTGTTGCATTTGGTTTTTTGGGCAATGTTATAAAAACTGATGTCTTCATGTCGTGTTTTATATATCCTGTATTATATACATCGTTGCATATTTCTGTGATTGTATCTATACCAAAGCTCTCCAGAGCTTCTATCATTTCAATTTTTATGTTATCCATGCCTGCTGATTTTCCTTTTTGTATCATATGAATAGCATTCTCTACTTCTGATCTGAGAATGTTTGGGCCTTCATTAGAATCTGGTGATGGTTTTTTACCTCTGTTGTCCTCGAATAATTCTTTTACGTATTCTGCCCATCTGTTTGATATGTCTTTCTGATCAAGTAATATTACACCATTTTTGTTCTTGACACAGCTTCCTCCTTGTGCAAACCGTGACCGATTTGATAATTTCTTTATTTCTTTATGCATATCTCTTGTCCCGTGCTTTGCTTCCAAGTCTTCTTTTTCCTTGCATTTTGTTTCTATCCACTGTTCTTTTGCTTCTCTACACATAGTACGTATGTCATTGTCTATTGTTTTATATTCTGGAGTGTTTTTTGCTTTCTTTCTTTCTGCCATTTTATTCAAGATGTCATCTGTCATCCAAATTTGATTTTTCTTAGACTCCTTTTTAGGTAAATTTGCATTTGCTGATTGTATGCTTGTTTTTAAGCATTCCCATTTTGCGGTTGCTTTTTCTTCTGGGTTTTCCCTTCTATACTGCTCCATGCTTTCTGTCAATAACTGTTGATATTTATTTTTGACGTCGATTAAATATTTCTGTTTTATATCTGGTTGTTTCAGCGCTGATATTTCTATCTGGGGTTCCTCCTGTCTTCTGTTTCCTGCTCTTTTCAGCTTTATATTTACTTTGATGACGACTGGATTGTGATCTGAATTTATGTCGGCGCCAGGATATGTCTTTGCATTTGTGACACTGTTCTTAAATCTATGTTTTATCATGATATAGTCGATTTGATTTCGTGTTATATCTCCTGGGCTTTTCCATGTGTATAATTTCCTTGGGTGGTGTTCAAAAAAGGTGTTACATATGACCAGCTGGTTTTCTTCACAGAACTGGATAAGTCTGTCTCCTCTATCATTTCTTGTCCCTAATCCATACTGTCCTACTATTTTCTTGTATTTTCCTTTTCCTACTTGTGCATTCATATCACCCATTACTATCAACACATCTGTTGATTTGACTGGTTTAAGTGTGTGTTGTAGCTCTTCATAGTATTCTTCTATTTCTTCCTCGCTGTGATCTTTAATGCACCCCATTATTAGAAAAGGTTAATTAATTAAATATTTTTTTTCAAGACACTCGATTTTTCTTCAGCAGTGCTACAATTTACACATGGGATGCAAACAAGTTAAATTTTTTTCAAGTGCATTATATAGCAATAAATGCAAATGTAATCACGGTAACAACAAAAGGGAAGGAAGATTCGCCATAAAGTTAGTTATTAGTGGCTATTTCCCTTTCTTTGTTTGGAATTCACATGTCTTTTTAGAAATACTATATTATCTTTTCCTTCATTATCCGAAAGTTGCCTGTTATATAGTATAAACACTTGTAAAGGAAACAGAAAATACTAAAAATAATAAAAAACATTAAAAATCTTTCATTCAACAACGCAATAATTCAAAAGTTTTAATGACTTTAAATACAGAAAACTACCCGTTTATAAAGAAGAAGAGGGAAGATTCGCTTTAATTATTAAATGAGTTGTTATTTCCTTTCTTTTGTTTAGAGTTTTAACTTCAAAGAACGATATCTCATATTTCATCCTTTGTCTTTTTTGCAAGTACATGTCTATTATGTCTGAAATCTTTCAAGTCATTGGTGTCCCTTCTGTAATATTTCTCGTGTGACATAAGAGCACCACGACCTACTCTGCGATATTTTCCAATTTGCTTTCTGTGCTCTTCTTTCATCCAGTCTGTCTCAGGATATTTGACAGATCCATAACATTCACCATTTTCTGGCAAAGTAAAGTTTACCTTCGTTTCATTTACTACACTTTTCGGATCATTCATCTTACGTTCACCCCATGTCTTTGCTGATTTAATATGCCTCCCAATGTTAGTTTCTGTTTGACCCCCCCCCCCCCCCCCCCCCCCCCCCCCCCCCCCCCCCCCCCCCCCCCCCCCCCCCCCCCCCCCCCCCCCCCCCCCCCCCCCCCCCCCCCCCCCCCCCCCCCCCCCCCCCCCCCCCCCCCCCCCCCCCCCCCCCCCCCCCCCCCCCCCCCCCCCCCCCCCCCCCCCCCCCCCCCCCCCCCCCCCCCCAAACTGTTTTGAAAGCAATACATGCTCTTGTTGTGGTGAAATTAAATTTAATACTGCAGTATTAGCAACCAGGACATTACCAGATGACATGCTATCCACAGGAATTACCCTAGGTTGACGCTGCAGTAAAATGTCATCAGCTTTTCCCTGCAATCTTGTAGTTCCTCCATAAGTACCATCTCTATGTTTGTGCTTCCATAGTTTTATATCCTCATCTGTACACTTTTTGATACCACGGACATTTCCAATTGTCAGGTCGGCGACCGGATCTTCAAGAACAATAGCTTTCACTTTGCCACACAAGAATGGCGTATCAATATTTATCAATGCTAGAGGATAGTCTTCAACTCTATCCCCAAAAGTAATACATCGAGCAGTTTGACCCAACAAACAAGACTCATCTATACATGATCTACGCACGCCAACTGTTGTACAACCTGTATCTCTTAACACCGATACGACCGTATGTACTGCATACCCTGGATGTAAGACTAGACTACCGTCTGTATGAATTGCCGATAAACACGGAATTGGATGGCCACAAATCAGAATTGGTGTCTCATATTTAGGAAAAAGGGGTCTGCACCCTTCATAACTCTCGCTGTTGAATGTATCTAAGACTACCACCGAATTTGCGCGTTCAAACCTCCTATTAGGACAATCACAATGAAGGTGGCCAATACCATTACTGTCGTAGATTTGTGATAGGTGATTAAGACTTAGTTTGGTCCCTTCTGAATAGACATAGAACTAGCGATAGCTTAGTGGGAGATGGAAAAAATAGAAATAGATTTCACGAGAGTGAGGTGGAGGAAATATAGTGGATTCTGTCGTGACACTCGAGAAGCTCCTCTCAGTCAGCCTATCATCTACAAAAGGGTTAGATTAGTCAGTCAAATCTAATATAATATATATTAATATATATACTCCTCACAAACACACATAAATGATTACAATAGACACACAGACGTGAAAAAACCATGACAAATGAAAATATAGATATTTGGGAACGAACTGACCGCCACACTGATTAAGTTTAATTGTGAAGTTTAATTATCAAAGTAAACTTCCATCACAACATATAAAATTACATTTAAGCATATGCAAATAAACATAAAGACAATGAATTGCTACAAGAAAGATAGATTCAATGGTATGATCTTTTCCCCCGATGTATAGCCCACAGTCCTGTTAGAAGAAAAGTGATAGCCACAAAGAGTCACGGATACATATGATTTAGTCTAAGATTTCCCTTTAAAGGTATGAACAGACTTGGATACTCTGATCTATCCTATGGAAAAATATTGGTAGCAACAAAAAACAAACTTGCATAATGAAAGTTAAGACAGCAAAATGAGTGCCAAAATACAACAATAAAGGAATCACTCAGTCCTGCATTCACTCTATTCAGTCAGCCGTGATCACGTGCCTTTCATACGTACTTACAGCTTTGGTAGCAACTTCTGGAAACACAATTTTTAGGACATGCATATACAGACTCTCCAATGCTAGCCTTGGCCAAGAGAACCCCAGTTCCAAAAAGACGGGTTGAATTCACTGCTTCAGGGAAACGTTTTCTTGGTTATTCTTATTTTGGAGGTCTGTTTAAGTCACATTAAATTGTCCAGGCACGAACGTTAACAGGGAGCACAGTGTCAATAGCTTAGTTTTCTAGAAATGAGGAATGTCAGGTCGGTGCCTTATCCCAGTATAGGACTTTATTTGGTCACACCACCACTGGTCAAAACTACGTCGGAATGTTACTGATAGTGATATTTACTTGCCACAAGGGCTGAAAATGTACTTGAGAGTTTGTGAAGAAATATGACCTGGTTCAAAGGCACAGTATAAGCATTTAGTCCTTAAAAAACCGTTAGTGAGAGTTGTACTCTGTCTATTTATGGAGACACACGCACTGTCAGACAGGTGTTAACTTGTAAACCCACATGGTTAAAGGTAAAATGTTTCTTCTCTCAATTGTACTCAAATGCTGGCAAAGTTGGGTTACCCCAGTTTCACTGAATAAAGAAAACAACATATAAAATACTTATACATACTATGTACTCGGTTATAACTTACATTATAAACTGCAAGCGGAGAGCTTGGCTTATCGTTTAAAACTCCCGTGAAATAAGTTATATCTATAAAATCAATCATCATGAATTAGAAATACATGTGTATTTCGTCAATACTCAATGATGAATTAGTGCAGTTATCAGTTAGTTTTTTTTTAAATCTCGACGGGGTATTTAGCAGTTAAATTAAGATCATTACAGCTGCATAAGTTTAAGCTAGAAATTAAAATTTATACTGCTTTCCACTGAAACACGTCAACTAGAGAATATAACAGACTTAATATTAATTTCTTCAGCACAGAAATCTAACTAGTAAAATGTAATAAGCGATCCACACTTAATTACTCACAAAATAATAGATATCAAATATATATTTACCTCAACACAGAACTACTAAGAACTAAACCACTTCGACCAACTAAATGCCATCTTCTATCAACAGAGATTCTTAGGAATCGAAGTTACTGAGGGAATGAAATCTAAAACTCCGGTTAAGATACATGAAATAGACAAAGGATCCCACATTATTTCGAAACCCCCCTCCCCCCCCCCCCGTCTTCCCCTCTCCTCTTAACACTTTACGTAAACCAAGAGGTTGCCATAAACTGCCACATCGCGTCTTTGACACCTCCGTCTAAGAAACTGGCCGTAGAGTGCCGTGTCAGATGGAAATGCTAGACGAATGTCTCATTTCTGGTCGAGGCAGATGGCAGTTTCCACACCTCGCCTAGAACTTTAGCCGAAGAAACTCGCGTGACAGATGAAAATGTAGACAATTGTCTGCAGCTATGTCTGGCGAAACGAATTATCACACATTCCGTCTCTGCAGCGACTGACATCTGATGTAATAAAATGCGTTACCAGGGTATGATAAAAAAAACGGTAAAGTCCGAATGGGAAAGTATCAGAATGGGAAAGTAAATATTTTTCGCAAACGAACTAATGCGAAAAACATGAAAAGGATGAAAGAGCGATAATAAAGTAGAGGACACGTGTCGAAAAAGACAAGAATATAGAAAATTTATTGATCATAAATCTCCATGCGACAATTACATACAAAGCATCTGTACTCCTAACGATAGCTCTTCAGTGGATTACCTTTAGTACTAGTCTGAGGCTCGGCCACAGACTGAGGTTCAGGCTTGTTACAAAACTTCGCTACATTGCATGGTGACCCACATTTAAAACAACCAGAAGGTCTTCTACTATCTTACTCTGTCATATTCTGCTGTTTCCTGAGGGATGTACGGAAGTCTGTCTCTGTCCACCTTTTACTTACTGACTTCCTATCACAGGGTCTCTACCCACTACGAGAACTTTGTCTCCGATATGGTCCTGTTTCATAATTCCGCTTGGCCGCACATGTCGTAAAAGTTTCTGACACCGCTGATTTATGAACCGATCTTCCTGGATGTGCTGTTGCGTATTGCTGCCCTAACTGTGACATTGCCGAAATATTTTCCGGTTTTCTCTCCTAAAAAAAAACAAAACAAATCGGGGCTACATGACGATATTACCTTATCACGTAAGATCAAATCACATAGGCCATCCAAATCTTTAGCAATGCCCTGTAGGTCATCCACCTGTTCAATAACATCTTAATATCTGCGATAAACTCCGCAAAATCTTGCTCACTACTTGGCATCGCACTGTGGAACTTTAACCGATAACCCTGCTCATTTAACCTGTACTTGCGTAACAAAGTGTCTTTCACTATGTCATAATTTAATCTATCTTCCACAGTTAATAGGAAAACTGTTTTTAAGTCTGACCCTGTTAAATAATCTGTCAACAGTGATTCCCCCAGTTCTTTATTAATCTTTAAGGCAGTTGCCTTCATTTGAAACCTCTCCAAAAACAATCCATAAAATCTATGGATTCGTTGAAAATTGGGAGTTTCAACTTGTACATACTCCCGTACACTTTTTGTGATGATGAGTCTAAACCCGACTTCTCTAACTCGAGACTTTTTCAAGAATACCTCTCTGTCCGCTTCTATTTTTAATCTCTTAGTCTCTTCCTCTGCTCTTTTAGTTCCTTCCTCTGCTTCCACTTTCGTTCTCTCTCGCTCCTAATGTCGTTCTTCTCTTTCTTGCGCATCTTTAAATTGAGAATGGGCAAATGCTAAGAAATCTTCTCCGGATTGTCCTGTCCTCTCACTGACGAGGAAAAAATCCGTAAGTGTTGACATGATTATAAATATATGACGTATATGCATCTCAAACGCTCTTTAAAAAAAAAATGTCAAAATAGCTCAAAGTCCACAATAATATCTTAACTAACCCCTCAGATGACACCTTACTCACTGTACTCATCATCATCATCATCAGTTGCCATCTCCACAACGAAGGTTGGCTGTAATGGATCTCCAACGTCTTCTGTCTCTTGTCTTGATGGTGCACTCTGATAGACTCTTTCCTGTCCATCTCTTGATGTTGTCTTCCCACTTATAGCGCTGTCTTCCCCTTGCACGTTTGCCTTCAGCTCTCCCTTCTGTTATGGTCTTCTGCAAGGTGTTATGCCTTTTTATGTGGCCAAAGTATTTTAGCTGTCGAACTTTGACCTCCCTCATTAGTTCTCTTTTCATCCCTAGATTTTCTAGGACCTCCTTATTTGTTTTCATCTCTTTCCATGAGATACGCCCCATTCTTCTATATATCCACATTTCAAGAGCCTCAATTCTTTCTTCCAACTGCTTATTCATCGTCCATGTTTCTGCACCATACAGAAATGCAGAATATATATAACACTTTATGATTCTCAGTTTTAATTTGTGAGATAACTGTTTGGATGTCAGTATATGTTTCATGTTGTTGAATGTAGCTTTGGCCATTACTATTCTCTTCTTGATTTCTGTTTCACATCTGCCATCTTCTGTTATTATATGACCGAGATATACGTAGCTCTTGACTTGTTCCAGGATTTCCCCATTTACGCTTATCTTTAATGTGGGTTTATCGTCTGTTTTGCTAATTATCATAGTTTTTGTTTTCTCAATATTAATGTCAAGTCCATATTCATGACTTATACTGTTCACTTGCTTCACTAGTTCTTGTAACTCCTGTTCGCTTTCAGCTAACAACACGGTATAATCTGCATATCTAAGGTTGTTTATTGACCTTCCACTGATGTTCAGTCCTGGTATTTCCTGCATCTGTTTGAAAATTTTTTCGGTGTATAAATTAAATAGGCAGGGGGACAGCACACAACCTTGTCTGACACCTCTTTTTATGTCTATGTATGGTGAATAATTCCTTCCAGATCTTACTGTGGCAGTTTGCTCCCAATAAAGGTTACTGAGTATTCTTATATCTTTTCCATCAATACCTATGTCTTCGAGGCATTCAATTATTTTCTCATGATGGACTCTGTCAAAAGCCTTCTTATAGTCAATGAAGCACATATACATACTTTTTTGAACCTCTGTATATTTTTCTGCTAATATTCTTAGGCAAAATATTGCCTCTCTTGTTCCACTGTTCCGTCTAAAACCAAACTGTTCTTCCTGGATTTCGCTATCTGCTTTACTTTTTATTCTTTCCTGTATGATTTTGAGCAGTATCTTAATTGCATGACTCATCAGACTGATTGTTCTGATATCTGAACATTCTGTTGCATTTGGTTTTTTGGGCAATGTTATAAAAACTGATGTCTTCATGTCGTGTGGTATATATCCTGTATTGTATACATCGTTGCATATTTCTGTGATTGTATCTATACCAAAGCTCTCCAGAGCTTCTATCATTTAAATTTTTATGTTATCCATGCCTGCTGATTTTCCTTTTTGTATCATATGAATGGCATTCTCTACTTCTGATCTGAGAATGTTTGGGCCTTCATTAGAATCTGGTGATGGTTTTTTACCTCTGTTGTCCTCGAATAATTCTTTTACGTATTCTGCCCATCTGTTTGATATGTCTTTCTCATCAAGTAATATTACACCATTTTTGTTCTTGATACAGCTTCCTCCTTGTGCAAACCGTGACCGATTTGATAATTTCTTTATTTCTTCATGCATATCTCTTGTCCTGTGCTTTGCTTCCAAGTCTTCTATTTCCTTGCATTTTGTTTCTATCCACCGTTCTTTTGCTTCTCTACACATAGTACGTATGTCATTGTCTATTGTTTAATATTCTGGAGTGTTTTTTGCTTTCTTTCTTTCGGTCATTTTATTCAAGATGTCATCTGTCATCCAAATTTGATTTTTCTTAGACTCCTTTTTAGGTAAATTTGCATTTGCTGATTGTATGCTTGTTTTTAAGCATTCCCATTTTGCGGTTGCTTTTTCTTCTCGGTTTTCTCTTCTATACTGCTCCATGCTTTCTGTCAATAACTGTTGATATTTATTTTTGACGTCGATTAAATATTTCTGTTTTATATCTGGTTGTTTCAGCGCTGATATTTCTATCTGGGGTTCCTCCTGTCTTCTGTTTCCTGCTCTTTTCAGCTTTATATTTACTTTGATGACGACTGGATTGTGATCTGAATTTATGTCGGCGCCAGGATATGTCTTTGCACTTGTGACACTGTTCTTAAATCTATGTTTTATCATGATATAGTCGATTTGATTTCGTGTTACATCTCCTGGGCTTTTCCATGTGTATAATTTCCTTGGGTGGTGTTACATATGACCAGCTGGTTTTCTTCACAGAACTGGATAAGTCTGTCTCCTCTATCATTTCTTGTCCCTAATCCATACTGTCCTACTATTTTCTTGTATTTTCCTTTTCCTACTTTTGCATTCATATCACCCATTACTATCAACACATCTGTTGATTTGACTGGTTTAAGTGTGTGTTGTAGCTCTTCATAGTATTCTTCTATTTCTTCCTCGCTGTGATCTTTAGTTGGTGCATAAGTTTGTAAGATTGATATGTCGAATGGCTTTGCTCTCAATGTCTATCCAAATAAATTATTAGCCCTACAAAACAAACAATGACCCAAATGATGATGATAAACAGTACACTCTAATCTTACAAACAACAACCTGGTAGGTCGGTAACAAGAAAAAGGGAATGTACGATAGAAGTAATATTGAAATATACAGTACCAGACCTCTGTAACACACGAAAACAGGAGATTGAAAACATTTAACGTATTTACAGGATAGTGTAAGAAAAAAAAGGACTGAAGAATACACCATATACACAGAACGCCAAAGAGGGAATGCAACACACAACTAACAACAAACTGCACGTAAACAACTAATGCAAAAATGCACACTTTTTCCGTGAAGGGCAATACAACTGATCCTGCCCACAGGAATAAATAGCACAAAATCCTACAGATGAAGTCCAAACACACATGAATAACATAATTGTCACGCCCAACAACAACACTGAAAAAATGAATGCCAAGGGAAGCCTATAGAGCAAAATGGACAAATAAATGAACTAAGTCCTTAGAATGATGAACCAAAACAAACTAAGGTTACGTAGCTTTTTCTGGTGTACTGGAATTAAAGCTATGGCAATCAACTGATCTGATCTGTTGTCTCCAAGTCACCTCTGCAGCAGTAATTTTGAGAAGCGCAAACATTACAACAGTTCCTGTGAGGAAAATGTTAATGCACACTTAGTATATAATTCAAGCTATTAGAACACCAAATAAAAATGGAACAGAAGAAGAAGGAAGACAGATAGGATTAGCAGTTATAGGTAAAGTAGATATAAGCAATGTGTAAGGCAGACAGGAATGGCACAGCTATAGGTAGAGCAGATATACAATTAGTTCTAACTGAAATCTAACCTAAACCTACATCACATATAAAGTCATATAAAGAAAGAGTGAAAACTAATGACAGTAGAACAGCAACACTGAAGGTGAAGTAGAAAATAAGTGATACTACTGAAAGAAGAAAGTAGCAGAACTAAAGAGAAGAAGCTACATGTGAAAACAGAAGTACTCAGTATACGAGAAGAACTACTGATTTCTTAGGAAATACACTGTCAGCACTATATAAAACAAAAATTACCTTTTAATTAGAAACTTAGTGCAGCACACCACTAGAACATTAGCATACTAGAGCACGAAAGAATGTTACATAAGTACCTTATTTATCAGATACCTTATTAATACCTAGACTGTACACCTAGGCTTCATTGTAATCATCTCCCAAGAGTAACAAAGGAGCAACATCTAAATATTCACAGAACAATTACATAATACTTAAATTCCAAGCGTGTAGATCTGTTTATAATGTCCTCAGCAAGTCCCAAGGCGATGAAAGTATGAAGACGACACACTGCACAGGCACCGCACACACAGTTCGAGACTTTTCGCACCACCGGCTACACACACAGTGAAAAACCAAGCTCGTGTTTTCCACTTCACACTGTGTCGAGTAGAACACTGCAACAAGGTTTACTCCGATAGCTCCACAGATTTCCACAGATCTTCGTCTTCTGGTCACAACAGATTCTTCTGGATACACGGCCGCTTCGTTTACGCACCATATAAGTTCTTCTAGTCACAACAAACAGCTTCTACAGCACACTTTTCAACGATCATTCAGACGACGATGATGTCACTGCGTTACACAGCGAACTGACCTGTATTCCACCAGTGCACGAATACGGTGCGATGTATAGTTACCGTAATCCTGTCAAAATTAGTTGCGTTGAAAAATAAACTATAGGCTACTGACTGAATGACTTTTGATTACTTCAGTGCTGTACAACTTTGGGTTCACTGGTACATCCAAATAGACGGCCCCCAGATGTGACGAGTAGGGTGTATGTGGGTGGATGTAGAAGATGACAACACTCATACATCGCTCGTCTAGCTCACTGTCTAAGGAGTAATACACCAACTCCAACAACCATGTCAATCTCCATTAATATATTGTATCACAAATAAGTCACAATGGGCGCAGGGCCATTACAAATATTGGAGACATAACAAATCCCGAGTATTCTACTATCACTCTGATCCTCGGAATAACTACAGCCACAAAATAGACTACTTCATAAATCCACTGCACAATTCTGGCCCTCTACTCACGCACTACTATAGGCAACCACCCTTCTCTTCTCTACGCTCTTCGCTGTCTCCTGTCTACTCTCTACTGACTCAACTCTATACTGACTCAACACACGTCTCTCTCTGACTGACCCCTTTCATTCGTATTCACCAAACTAGTGAAAAGCTTCCACACTCCACTGAGCTTCATTCACGCCTAACTATAGCTAGCAGCTTGTCTTGATCTCTGCTCACAACATTGCTTGTAGCTGTGGTAAAATTACAGTGATGCAACGTTAAAATTCCTCCAATTATAAAGATAATAGGTAAAATAACCTGTAGGGATAAAAATATAAACAAGATATGCCGAGGCTTCTTCACCTACGCCAGCGTTTTCTAGCGCCATTGAAACTAACTAGTTAGAAAATGCAGACTAAACGGTCTACCCTTTTAGACGGGAGGGAAACGGAGATAAAAGAAAAAAATATGACGGTCGGAACACGTGTTTGAATCTAAATGCTAAAAGACACAATTTGTAGTTTTGAAAGAAAAAATTACGCCACTAGTTGACACAATGTAAGGAATTGGTAGAAAAACGACCTTAGCTCTTGTTAGAAACAGTCGTATCTTGGACGTTTTACGGTAATTGGTTGTTTTGTTTGAATATAGCGGCAAACACCGTGGACGAAGGTTCAAAAACAAATTTCAAAACTAACCTTGAGAAAAGTAGGTTTTTCTTTAATAATAAAGTTAGGAGCATAAAAACTAGCTAGTTTTATAGCCCATCTTAATCTGACAAATAATATACTTTTAATTACACAGACGGACAGATAACACGGAAGATATTGACGAAAGACTGTATTGTTCAATACAGACTAGCGAACCGTTTTTTGTGCATATTTTCACTAAAGTTACATTTTGGCGTCCTTGAGCCTAAAAATGCAAAAAACAAACTGCGAGTGGACGAGGGGCAAAGTAGGAGGATAGTAGCTAAAAAAAACTTAGCATAGAAATCGTATAAATAAGTGGGGCAGATTTGTGTAGTTTTTTCATGTAGTTAGTCCAAAAAACAAGTGTAATTTTGGGAAAAAACCAAGTTGAGACAGACGGACCGACAGAAAAATACTACACACTAGACTGAGATTGGACTGAAATTGGACTTTTAGTTTGAATATTTGAAAAGGTAGAGGGGAAGTCCGCTGATTGGACAAAAGCATTTATATTATTGAAAGAGAGACGCACGCTTGTGCCATTTTTAAAAGACTGTCCTTTAACACAGTTCGTTAATGCTAAATGAGTGATTTCCAGAAGATATATATTATCAGTGGGACGCCATACTATAGCCAGCAGCTCAGCTGAGTTTTGCTAGTACAACGTAACTGTGTTTTCACATTTTGAATTGTGTTTCTGGTCTGGCACTACGCTAGTGCCAGATGCTTTTGTAGAAGTACAAGAGTGGATGCAGAAGCAGCCTAACATTTTACTCCAGCTACTGTGAGGAGTGGGCTACTAGAATTCTGTACTGTATCGTCACAGGCCAGTTAAGTGAAAACCTGGCTTGCTGTAGATTCATCAACCGTGTTCACAATAAATAAAGAAATAAAATCTTGTTGTATAAACACTATAACTCAGTCCATATTTCAAGGACAATGAACATGATAAAACAGAGATTGGGCATGATGACACCACCCCAACTAAACATCCAGTGCTAGTTCTTTCCAAAGACACTGTAGTCAATATTAATATCAACCAATGTAAAAATATATTTATGCATAAAATTTTCATTTGATTGTTCAATATATATGCACCTTTATTGATAAATACATATTATTTCATACGTCCTGACCAGAAGAAACATTTGGTTCAGGACTAAATAAATTTAAAAAATTGAGAATCTAAACTTTTAAAGACAGTGTTAGTTGATTTTATCATAGAGATTATTATTCTTAGTATTAGACTTAGTATTTATATGTGTGTGTCTGTATATTTAATTACCTACACATCACAATTCAGTACCCTAGACATTTAACGTAACTAACATACATAATAGGAGAATAGGTCTGTTTGAGGTCATAAGTGGTATTAGAAAGGCCTTCTGTAACTCACATAAACTGTTATCATCAGGAGCCTTCACAGCTGACCTCATCCAGTACACTAGGTATCATAACAACCACACAATAACATCAAAAAACCACTACAGTAGCTAAATTATTACAAGGCAAGCATTCCCAACTCACAAAACAACTCCACATGACTAATAAAACTCCCTCTGGAGCATATGTGAATATTCACACATGCAAAAACCCCTCAAAACACTCCGTGACAGTCCGCTATAACAGGAACGCAGCTGCGTTCAGTTTTCTAAAAAACTTTAACAACTCACAAACGTAATATTTTTTTTTCCGCCGTCTTCGGAGGTACCCATTAGAGCTGGGTCGGCTCAGGAGCCGCCAGTCCTGGTCGACGACACTGCTTCAAATGTTTTCGCCCAGGCTCGAATTAAATCTTAACCAAGTCCCGGTCGACGACACATCTTCAAATGAGCTCGCCCGGGCTTGAACCTGAATTTACCCGATCGCCAGCGCAGTGTGGTAACCATTACGCAACTAGCGCGGCTCCTTAACGTAAATATAAGTCATAGACACTACTCACAAACCAGAAACCATATATGTATATGTGAGCGATATATACTATCCGCTCTGCCATATATATACGCATCATGAGACAGAAATGATGTTTTCCAATGGCAGGTCAATTTATATATATACCACAATACACCGTACACCAATGACTGTCATACCTCCATGGCGTAAACCACCTATTATGGGAGGCAATCACATTCATGTTTGTGCTATCAAGAAGTATAATTCCGAACAAACAATAGTGATCTTGCTACAAAGCATTATAATACGTTTCATCTTAATTAAATGATAGTTGAGCTAGTAAATTTATTTGTTATGAATTTTTATACTATCGTTAATTCTTCGTCAGCCCTACTTAAGATCGTCCTAAGTTCATTTGTTCCGAGTGTCCTATATGTGTCCTTGATAGAAGACCCTGGTCCTGGTTGCCGTCAGTACAGGCCCCCTCTGATTTGGTTTGTGGGTACTGTGTCCTAGTGTCCCTATATAAATAATATTAATGGTTGTTAATACCAACTTGCAATGTACCACTATCCCCAACTGTAATCTCAACTGATAGATAGAACTATCATGAGACTTTACCTCAGAAACAGTATTGTGAGGTCCTAAGGGCTAATGTTGAATTCGGTGGCCTAATACTGGTTTCGACTGTAATTAATCTTGTGGACTAAGAAAATTTGTCTATGAATAGTTTGCTTTTTAACTTGCCCACTATTCCGAGGATATGCCTTGTGTTAAGTAATTCGTTAACAGAACTACCATATTGACCTTCGTAAGATCCAGGAAACATCATTTGTAAATTGATGTACAGATACTTACGTAGATGGGAGTGAGATAATTGGTTCACCACCATTTTTGATAAAATGTCATGCGGGGTTGTCGAACGGAACAGATGTTACTGCCTGAAAGCCAGATGTCATGTGTAAAATCTTTACCCAGAACTACAGGATGGTGCTGACCTAACTGGGACACTTTTGGTAATGGTTGACAAACTAGCAGGATGATCTGCTATGGACAGTATTTGTATTTGTTCACAGAACTACATATTAATTGGGATGAGATAACTGAGGTTTCCCTCCTTATTTGTAATAAATGTTTGATAGAACACAGAGACCTACCCACTCGCCTGGAACAGAACTGGATTCTTTACAGAACTATCATTTACTGGACACAGTATTAAGGTCCTGAGAAATCACTGATGGATTCGGGCCAAACTGCTTTGATTAAGTAATACAAACAGACAGAGGATCTGCTTGACAGATTTTTGTATTGTTTTCAGAAACTACACATGGAGCAGAACTGAAAAGATCGTGTAATGTTGATAGAACTACAGAGAAATGCTCTATGAAAATACATTTGTTGATGTAATAGATGACAGAGCGGACAGTGTGATTCCTTGCATGGCTAGGCGGGATTAGTTCGCCACCGAATGGATCTACAGTATGGTCATGATCCTGGTACAGAACTGCAACGCTATCACATATGTTTATGATTGTCTGGTGTTCAAATCACATATTTCCTTCAGTGCCTGGTACGAGAATGATATGTTGTTTTTCATTTTAACTACGACAGATTAATACTGTATACAGGCCCTCAAACCCTGTCATTAGTAAGCAGAATTTTTTGATACATCAAACCAACCTACTCTACATCTCCTACAGGGATTTCACAGTTGTCTACTAGAAATTACTGTAGACACAGTAAAACAGAACCATTCCCCCCAACCAACTGTCGTAGAACAACAAGAGAGGAAATTTATCACTGACATATCACATAAAACAACACAGTAAAACAATAAACAATCCAAAGAAAGAATTAGACACTATACGTCAAATCATCATTGACAAAGTCATAAATCAGCCGGAGTTATGGAAGACCACTATCGGTAGACACATGAGGAAACAAAAAACACACTTGGATATTCATTTCAGCAAGAAGTACTTTTAACGACACGTCAGTACACTAGCAATAATAGATATAGAGGTAAAATCATTACACTTAGAATATATAAATAAATAAGTATATGAACTGAGTAAGCAGCAACACTCGTATAAACCTGCGACGGGACGGCAAGACAGCCAGCTAGCAGTCCTTCACAGAAATAGACCTTTTCATGGCTAATAAACGTGCGCCCCTCCCACCTTTAATTAAAATAAAAAGAAAAGGACAGAGATAACAGTCCAGCGGTCAAAAATACCACACTTTTAAACAAAAGATCACACCTCTAGTCCGGTTTTGACGGGATGTTGAATCTTCGACGAAAGTGAAACAAACAAATAAAACTTAACCACGTGATACTTTAAACAGCAGAGAGAAAATAAAGTTAGGTGAATACATTCTATTTACTTCCAAAGGGGAACAATTCAACTATTTAAAAAAATATCAAACTAAGAAAACAGAGGTTCATTATTTATTTAATTTTGTCAATTCATTTTACAGAATTATGTAAGACATAAAATATTCTCTTATTTTGATCAGTACTTTTGTTAAACTATTGAAACGTGTTTTGTTTCCCATGTTTAGAATAAAAATACTTTAAATAATAAGGAGTTTGATGCACACGTTAAAGTAGTGAACACTTATATCCTCTGCCACTTTCAATAACAATTAGCCGATATAGTAAGTTTTCTGTAATCGCTGATGAGCACAACAAAATGTGTTATTGGCGCCAAATAGCGCACTATAACAATCTTTCAAACGCTTTTTCTTACTTGGTCGTTCCTCTTCTACCCTGAGGGCCGGTTCCTCTTCTACCCTGGGGGCCGGAGTAGATATAAGGTGTGGAGTCCGCCTCCAGTTCTAAGGGTATCGGGTTATATTAAAAAAACTGTTAATAAATTATGGACTTTGTTCCTCAGAAAAGAGAACCATTGCTACCCTGAAACTAAGAAATGGGCTGACCTAACTGGGACTAATTTGTAATGCTAACAGAACTACAAATGATCTGCCTGGAACAGATTTGTATTCTTTACAGAACTACAGATGAGGTGAGATGATTGGGACATATTTGTAATGGTGGGAGAACTACAGATGATCTGCCTGGAACAGATTTGTATTCTTTACAGAACTAAAGATGGGCTGATATAATTGGGACACATTTGTGATGTTGACAGAACTACAGATGATCTGCTTGGGACAGATTTGTATTGTTGGCAGAACTACACATGGGATGAGATAACTGAGAAAGATCTGTAATGTTGATAGAACTACAGAGAAATGCCTGGGACATACTTGTTAGTAGACAGAGCTACAGACGATCCTACTGCAACAGATTAGTAATACCGACAAATCTACTTATGGTCTGACTGGAGCAGAACTGCAACGCTATCACATATGTTTTATGAAATTATTAATATGTGTCATAGTGGTATGAGAATGATTGTTGAAACGTTTAACTAAGACAATAAAAAGATTGACAACAAACACACTGTCAAGTAAGCTGAAACTACACATCAAACCCCAACTCTGACATCTGTCTACAGGGATTACAGCTGTATAAATACTGGTAGAAAAGTAAAACAGACATTCCACCAACAAAACCGTTTACATGTTTAGAATAAAAATACTTTAAATAATAAGGAGTTTGATGCACATGTTAAAGTAGTGATCACTTATATCCTCTGCCACTTTCAATGACAATTATGTAAAATAATGATTTTCTATAGTCGCAGATGAGCACAACAAAATGTGTTATTGGCGCCAAATAGCGCACAACAACAATCTTTTAAACGCTTTTTTTTTTACTTATTCGTTCCTCTTCACCCTGATGTGGAGTTAAAAATAGAAACGTAAACAAACATACACATTTCATTCGAGATATTATTCAATACACGCATGACAAAAACGCACCTGCTGCTATAATGTCCATAGATCAAGAAAAAGCCTTTGATAGGGTTTCACATGCGTTCTTGCACAAAATTTTACAAGAAAATAATTTCGGCCAATATTTCAGATCTTGGATAAAAATCATATACAAAACACCGGAAAGCAAATTGCTGATAAATCAAAATATATCTGAAAAAATTTCTCTCACTCGATCAGTCAGACAAGGTTGCCCAATGTCTCCTTTACTATATGTACTAGTGTTGGAACCTTTATTAGAGAGCATCAGAAAAAATACAAGTATTAAAGGCGTCCATGTACCAGGTATAGGTGAAAGGAAACTAATAGCATACGCTGATGACACAATCTTCTTCCCCTCAAGCAGATTATCAATAACAAATATCCTAGATACCTTCGATAAATTTAGCAAAACTAGCGGTTCAAAGATCAACATTTAAAAAATCACAAATAATGGGCATAGGACATTGGGCAAACAAAACAGACTTTTCCCTGCAGCTAGCACAAACTAGTAATATGAAAATATATGGAATAAATTTCATGTCTATACCATATAAAACAAACAAAGAAATGTGGAAAAATATAATCATAAAAACTGAAAATAAATTAGAATATTACAAATATAAAAACGCTACAATCTTCGGTAGGGGCATTAAAGTAAACACGTATGTTATCCCTAAGCTACTATATATATGCAATGTTTTTAACCCTCCAAAAAGAACTATAATAAAAATAAATTCTGTAATCAGACATTTCATCTTCCGTCACACAATACATAACATAAAACACAAAACATTAATTCAGGATAAAGCAAGAGGAGGAATATCCCTACAGGATATATCTACCAAAATTCAAGCTATGAGAATCAAATTTATAAGTAGTATAATAAACGAACCACAGGGATATCACTTAGCACATTACTATGTTGGACTATCATTAGCAAAATTATGTAAATTTAACAATACAGCACCGCACCATTTCGGAGTCTTACCAAATTTCTATAAACAGTGCGTCGCATGCATACAAGGAAATGAAACAATAATACACCGAACAACCAAAGAGATATATCAAGATTTAGTGTTAGCACAGGAACCTCCGCTTTACCAAAGAATAAAAAGAGGATATAAATAGGGTGTATCAGATTACTCGCAGGTGTTCACTCATTTACAAAAAACAAACACATCACCAAGGGTGAAAGAAATAACTTATAGATTATTATTTAACTCAACACCAATCATGTATAGAGAAAGAAAAAAAATTACAGTTTTAATAAAATGTAAACTCTGTAGACATAAACGTCACGGAGACAGAGGAACACATTTTCTTTTATTGCGATAGTGACACAAACTTTGAACACTTTGAAACAGACATTACAAAAACATACAACAATAGAAGTAGATATGTATAAAGCAGTTATGCTCAGCATCATTCCAAAGATGACTCCAAACACTGAAATACTTTTACAAACGCTTTTAGCAGAATATAGACACCTAGTATGGATTTGTAGAAATAAAGCCCTCTATGAGCAAAGGGTCTTTAATGCAAAACTTTTTCTATATATATTCACACAGAAAACAAAACATATAACCCAGCTGACATAAAATTCAGAAAAGATAAACACCATACATGTTTGCATTTACTACAACATTATTTTATGGAAAATGTATGAGTATGATGAGTGTCTGCATGAAAAAAAAAAAAAAAATTTCCACTTCCAAAAGAACAAAAAAAAGCCGCTTGTGTCATTGTATTTGCATTGAAACTTCCTTATGGAGAAGCGAAAAGAACATGTTTTGTAAAGTCAAACGGAATACGAATAAATATTGTAAGGTAAAACATAATAATAAAAATGTAATTTAGAAATTGAAGAGCGAAAGGTTATATGTAATTTAAAAATGTACTGCCCATGCATTTCATTTTGTAAAACGTACATGATTTTGTAAATAGAAAAAGAAGTGCGACAAAAGTTAAAAAAAAAAAAATGAGCACAACAAAATGTATTATTGGCGCCAAATAGCGCACAACAACAATCTTTTAAACGCTTTTTCTTACTTAGTCTTTTCTCTTCTACCCTGGGGGCCGGAGTAGATGTGAGGTGTGGAGTCCGCCTCTAGTCCTAAAGGTACCGGGTTCATACCCAGTACAGGGAATATTTTTGATGGAATTTTTTCAGAACCAGTGGGTACAATAATGATATACTCCTCCCCGATCCCCTGGGTAATGAGATATGATGTCTAGCCTTCTCGGATATGTTATCTCGTAAGCTGTGTTTCTTTTGGCCTGGTTCCAGTCCGGTCTTCGGTCCCTCAGGGATTATCTAATGTTGTCCCCCGAGCGAACTCTGGGTATTCATGGAGATCTGGATCCCTTGCTATTGGTTTCTCTTGTGTGACCGCGGTAGTCACGAAAATAATTATTTTTATAGTGGTATTCTCATTTGTTGTTGTGATCGTTATAACCATTGTCATAAGTGCTGTATTTATGTTGTTTGATTTTTTCTTCTCTTCTTGTCTAGAGCAACTTTCAACAAATAAAAAAAATAAAAAAGTATCACGTGTGTTAATAAAAAAAATTTTTAAGTAATGGACGACATGTGCCCTCTGAAATTCCGGTTAGTTATTTATAGTTTCAGTGTGTCTTACTTCTCGTATCAAAATATTGTTTCACTGTGTTTTTTTGTTTGTTTTATATGTGAGTGATAAACTGTGTCTTTTGTTCTACGGTTTTTGTTCGTTGTTGACGGATTGTCTGCTTCATGGAGTTTTCAGATGAATACAAATAAAACATTGGGAATGATCTTCAGTAAAGGTAGAGTTGTAAAAAATAAAATTATAGACATAAATATCTAAGGGCAAAACATTAATACAGTGCAGACTACTCGATATCTAGGAATGATATTGGACCAACAGCTGAACTGGAATAAACACATAGATAAACTAGTGGAGTCTTGCAGAGGATTGACTAACTTATTAAGATATTTGAAAGGTAATGGATGGGGTGCAAGCACTAAGACAATGCTCCCTTTTTATAAATCTTTTATTAGAGGAAAAATAGATTATGGAAGTATAACATATGACTCTGCTGCACACAGCAACACGATTAAATTAGACAGAATTCAGCATCAGGCTTTATGTACAATAGCAGGTGCAATCAGATCAACATCAATGGGAGCTATAGAGGTGGCTTTAGGAATTCTACCCTTAGAATACGGAGAAAGCAGTTAAGACTAAATTACATGAACAGAGTTATGTTAGATAAGTCTCAACCAGCACGTACAGCTTTTACCAGAAGCCAACTAACAACTCAGGCCAATCCATTGAATACCACTTGATACCCTACAGGATGGAAGTGTATGGAGGAAATTGTCCATCTGGGTACATTAATTACATCAATTAATAACAGTTGTGAATGCAAGCCAGTGATTCCACACTTGGAGATCAAGAAACCAGACATAGACTACCACCTAGCAGAAATACTTAAGCAAACAAATAATATATAAAATATTAAAAACACAGCCAATAAATATATACAACAAATATCAAAAGACATCATTACTGTATACACAGATGGATCCAAGGGAGAGGATGGCAAATTGGGGATAGGAATATATATTCCAATATGGAAAATGGCACAAGAATATAGCATCACGGAAAATACATCCATTTTCACTGCAGAGATGGTAGCCATACTAAAAACACTAGAAATATTCTCTAATAACCCTCCCAAAAAACTATCAGTTTTAACTGACTCTCTTTCAACTATTTAAAGCTCTTAGAAACTACGAGAATGTAGTAGACCTGATATAGCAGAGGAGATATTTCTGGCTATTAAATAATTATAGGAGCCGCGCTAGCGTAGTGGTTACAACACCGCTCTGGCGACCGGGTGATACAGGATCAAACCCGGGCGACGGCATTTGAGGATTTTTCGTCGACCGGGATTTAGACTGGATTAACTCGAGACCTGGCGAGGACATTTGAAGGAGTGTCGTCGACCAGGGACTGGCGGCTCCTGAGCCGACCCAGCTGCAATGGGTACCTCCGAAATCGGCGAGTATTTGCCTGAATGGCGACGGATACTCACGTAAAATCAATGTCAGGTTAGACATAAATAATAACCTGAGATTTCGCCTCGAGTATTAGTCTAGCGGACGTACGCAAAAAAAAAAAAAATTATATTCCAGAGGATGTTCAATCTTAATTGCTTGGTTACCTTTCCATGTTGGCGTAGAAGGAAATGGAAAGGCAGATTAGGAAGCCAAGAAAGGTAGATCTGATAAAAATCTAATAAATGTAGGGACGAGTAAATCAGAGATTAAGAGCTTAATTAAAGATTTAATAACAGATGAATGGAAAGCAGAGTTGGATAAAAATCTGAAAGGAAAACAAGCATATGTTCAAGCCTCCAACAACAAAATGTCAGATATCTAGGGAATTGAAAATTTTCAGTAATAAGAAACTTCTCAGACTACAGCTGGGAAAAGGCTATTTCAGAATAGAAGAACCTTACTGTGCAGGATGTCTTCAATACAAAAATATAGAACATTTCTTGTTAAAATGTAAGAGGTATGAACATATGAGAATACCAATATTAGATTATTTGCAAGCATCAAACTTACCTATAAATATAGAAGAGGTGTTAAGAATAGACAGACCTAGGGAACTGCATAATATAGTCAAACAATATTTAACACGAACAAAGGTTAATATATAGTGACTGGGAATGTGAAGGTCTGATGCTGTTCTTACAATGCATATGGCTTTTAACAGATGAAAGTCAATTAAATATCTGTTAAAGTCAGTTATATAACTAGAACCACCAGGCCTTTACACCCCTTCACTTTAATATTATTCTTGTTCAGAATTTCTTCTTGATTTTGTTTGTTTGTTTGTTCGTTTGTTTGTTTTTTAAATTTAACGTATAAGCATAATTGTGATTGTCCCTATTTACTCGTACAATGATTTGACAAATGTGATGCCACTTTCTCATATCGGCAATTGTTCATATTATTTGGAATTTAAAACAATACATATCCTAATTATAACCCATCAGAGGTTAAACGGGATATTTTTCTTCATTAATTATTTTAAAAAAAATTATTTCCCGTAGATATACAGGGTGTCCATAAAGTCTCTTTACCATTTAACAAATTTATTACAAATGCAATTGATGAGATATCTTAATCAGATTTGTTCTATGTACTCAGTGGTTATCAAAGTTTTTAATCACATACCTTTATCGTATTTCAGGTACTCTTGTTGATGAAAGAGGTACTGTTTAATGAACCCCTAAAAAAAATGGCTACTCCTCAAGAGAAGGTACAATGTGTATCATGGTTTATTGAAACAAAATCGGATAGGCAGACTCAGCGAAACTACAGAACTAAGTATGGAAGAGATCCACCGTCAATTCGTGCATGGCACAAGAAATTTATGGAGACAGGGACAGTGTTGGATAAAGGGAGGAGTGACGACCAAGAACATCTGAGGAAAACATCGAGCGCGTAAGACAAGCCTTTTATCATTCTCCCACAAAGTCCATCCGTACTGCTGCCAGACAGTTAGAGCTACCACGTTCAACAGTGCACAAAGTCCTACACAAGAACTTGCGATTCTACGCTTACAAAGTGCAACTCTTACAGGCACTCGAGCCAAATGATAAACCAAGACGAAAAGAGTTTGCAGTTAACATGCTGGAACGAATTTCTGAGGATGAAACGTTCCTCACCCGAGTTTGTTTTAGTGATGAGGCAACCTTTCATTTTTCAGGGAAACTGAACACACATAATGTGAGAATATGGGGATCAAAACACCCCCATGTGACTAGGGAACTTCACTGAGATAGTCCAAAGGTGAATGTGTGGTGTGGGATCATGATACACATTGTGCCTTCTCTTGAGGAGTAGCCATTTTTTTAGGGGTTCATTAAACAGTACCTCTTTCACCAACAGGGTACCTGAAATACGATAAAGGTATGTGATTAAAAACTTTGATAACCACTGAGTATATAGAACAAATCTGATTAAGATATCTCATCAATTGCCTTTGTAATAAATTTGTTAAATTGTAAAGATACTTTATGGACACCCTGTATAACTGTAATCTCTTTGGTCAGTTGTTAGAGTTTAGGCTTGATGTGTAGTATCTGTTTACTTGACAGTGTATTTCTTGCTGTACCTAGTTATATAAATACAATCTCTGTAGTCAGTTGTCGGGGTTGAGGCTTGATGTGTAGGATCGGTTTACTTGACAGTGTATTTGTTGCTGTACCTAGTTATATAAATATAATCTCTGTAGTCAGTTGTCAGAGTTGAGGCTTGATGTGTAGGATCGGTTTACTTGACAGTGTATTTGTTGCTGTACCTAGTTATATATAACTGTAATCTCTGTAGTCAGTTGTCGAAGTTGGAGCTTGATGTGTAGAGTCTGTTTATTTGACAGTGTATTTGTTGCTGTACCTAGTTATATAACTGTAATCTCTGTAGTCAGTTGTCGGAGTTGGCGCTTGATGTGTAGAATCTGTTTATTTGACAGTGTATTTGTTGCTGTACCTAGTTATATATAACTGTAATCTCTGTAGTCAGTTGTTAGAGTTGAGGCTTGATGTGTAGTATCTGTTTACTTGACAGTGTATTTCTTGCTGTACCTAGTTATATAAATGCAATCTCTGTAGTCAGTTGTCGGAGTTGAGGCTTGATGTGTAGAATCTGTTTATTTGACAGTGTATTTGTTGCTGTACCTAGTTATATAACTGTAATCTTTGTAGTTAGTTGTAGGAGTTGGGGCTTGATGTGTAGGATCGGTTTACTTGACAGTGTATTTGTTGCTGAACCTAGTTATATAACTGTAATCTCTGTAGTCAGTTGTCAGAGGTGAGGCTTGATGTGTTGTATCTGTTTATTTGACAGTGTATTTGTTGTTGTACCTAGTTACATAACTGTAATCTCTGTAGTCAGGTGTCGGAGTTGTCGCTTCATGTGTAATATCTGTTTATGTGACAGTGTATTTGTTGATGTACCTAGTTATATAACTGTAATCTCTGCAGTCAGGTGTTAGAGTTGTGGCTAGATGTGTGTTGTGTAATGGCTATCAAGGAATGTTATATGCGGGGGGCAGTTAGGTTCTGGCTTGGTGAGTATGTCTTCAATCGTTGCTGATGTTTACGCGAATGCTAGGTTGAGTAGACAAAGGGTTAGCATCATACTTTTCACCTGAACACAGCCACACAGTATCGTTCTTAGCTCGTACAACAGTGTTAATGATTAATCAATGAGTTGGTGAAGACTGGTCCACATCCAAATTTATTCACAGTAGCTCCAACAATAATTCAGCATAAATAACATTAAGTAGATTGCATTCATTAAGGTCCAGTGTCAGTCCATCGTGGTAAACAATGTAAGAGCCATACAATTCATAAATCTCAATTCTGGCCGTACGAGACTAGCGTTCCGGTTAAAGCAAGCCGTGAACGAAGTATGGCGGCAAATGTAAATATATGCTGACGATCGAAAATGTTTACCTCAAATACAGTCACAATGCTTCCCATGGAAGCTGTAACCCTTGACGGCCCATAAACACATCTTATACAATCGTGGCGACCAAATCTCATTACAAGCCACTGAGAAAATATATCGAATAACACATTCACCACGGGAACACAACCATGGCACGTCCCGTCAGGGCTGTTTACATTTTTTCACTCGCACGGGAAACTGACCGCTCGGCTGCGCATGGGCAGACGATACATACGTCACGTTATATATTTATAGCTAATGCAGACAGCTGTATTTCAGTAAAGGATTGACATACGCCTGAGCGCAAAAGCCGTACACAACAACCACCCCGTCCTCTCGGGGAAAAAAAAAAACAATTGTTTTTTTTTTTTCAAACATTCCCCGAATGAAAGAACGGCCAAAATTAAGTACATCATAATAAAAATCGTCAACCGTAGAACAATAAATTCTCAAAGTCCAGTCGAAGTCAAATCTACTGGAAATATTAATGAAAGTGCATGAAAAAGACTGTCATCAGTCAATACATTATCATAAGAATATGAGAGGCAGAAACAAAGAAATGTAAACTAATAATGCAATAAAGAAAAGATCATCTTGTAATGTATATGTTAAAGTAATGATATCACTATAGCATAAGAGAATTGTTACATAAAGAGAATCAAACTAATAAACATGCGAAATATAAGTAAGGTTATGTCTTTTAGGGAACATTAAGAAGGAAAAAAAAAAGAAAAAGTTAGAAGAATTTATACATCATGTAGTTTTCATACTGATCTATTGGTAAATATGGTACTACATTGTTTACAATTGGCAACAATATGTCTTTCACATGTGCTTATAGCACTAAAGTAGAGTTATTCATTTGACACGAAAGTAGATTGTTACTAAGCAACAAAATGTTCAGGTCCTGATAGTATGAAGGTATCGAAAGTCAATCATCCAATGTAAATGAGTGGATCACGTAAATACATTTGAAAGTCACGCAGCAGTACTGAATGTCAACCATGCGCTTATATTTGGATCACATAATAATGTTAATTAGTATCGTTAAAGTCTTGTTGAGGGCAGCGGGAGAGTAAATCAGCTAACACATTTTCAGTGCCCGGAATAGCTTGGACCTCAAATGCGAACGATTGCATCAAAATAGAATAGCGCGCAACCCTAGGATTCTTGTGGTTCGATTTCATGAGGAATGACAGGGAGCGCTGGTCTTGTATAATAAATCTTGATCCAAGAAGGTACCTCTCCAGTTTCAAAACAGCCCAGACGATGGCGAGCAATTCGCGCTCGATTGCTGGATATTTTCTTTCTGCGTCCGTCAGCTTCCGTGATATGTACAAGTTAGGATGAAGTGTACCGTCAAAATTCTGCATCAATACAGCACCAACACCTTTGGAAGACGCATCAGTGCGAAGATAGAATGTCAAATTTTTATTTGGTAACCTCAATATTGGAGGGGTTGAAAATAAACTTTTAATATGAGCTAAGGCTGCTTGGCACTCTTGAGACCAGTGCACATGATTGGGAGAGCCCTTTCTTAATAAAGCAGACAGATCAGCAGTGAGATTGGATAGATTCGAAATGAATCGACTGTAAAATTGAATAAGGCCGAGAATACTGCGCACTTGTTTCTTAGTTGTGGGCACAGATATGTTCAAAATCTTGGACACATTAGACAGTTCAGTTTTAAGCAAACCATGACCAACTCTATGACCAAGGAATGATATTTCTCCAAAACCGACAAAAATTTTAGAAGGTTTGGCAGTTAGATGGTGTGAACGTAAAGTGTCCAGCAGTGAAGTGAGACCTAAGAAATGATTTTCCCAAGAAGTAGTAAAGAGACATATGTCATCTATATATGTAATAATATCAGACCTGTTAGAAAAAATTTTACGCATCATCCTGACGAATGTGGCAGGAGCATTCATCAGTCCAAACGACATATAATTCCATTGAAATAACCCCTTAGGTGTTGTAAAAGCAGTAAGGGGCTTAGCAGTTTCCGATAAAGGAACCTGCCAGTATCCTTTAGTGAGATCAAACTTAGTGAAAAAAACAGCTGTAGCAAGTCTTGGCAAAAGGTCTTCTAATAACGGTAAAGGCTCAGCATCAAAGACAGTAATATTATTGAGTTTGCGATAGTCAATACATAGTCTTATATTGTCATCTTTCTTTCTAACAATGACCATCGGGAAAGCAAATGCAGAATTTGATGGTTCGATAATACCCAAACGAAGCATGTCGTCAAGTTCTTTGTTAACCTTATCCTGAAAATGGATAGGAATGGGGTATGGTCGAACTCGAATAGGTCGATCATCCGTGAGGAGGATATCATGAGTGATAACCGATGTATGACCAGGGATATCTGTCAGCACATCTGGGAAAGATTGAAGAAGATCAGACACCTGCTGACGTTGGTCGGATGATAAATCCGTACAGATAGAAACATCCTTCCACGTCTCAGTAGCAGTTAAAGGCATGACAGGAAGATCCATAGGTAAGTCAGGAAACGCAGATTCTTCCTCCTGAATCACAGACAGGGAAGAAAAATGAGTAGTATGCCTTGTGGGTTCATTTACTGCATGAAAGACAGCCTGAAGATATTCAGGTCGAGTATGGAATTCTTTGAGCATGTTTATATGGAAAGTTTTGTTTTTTCCCTTAACGTCAAGTACATAGTCAACATCAGAAATGCGTGAAATAACTCTGTAAGGACCACTCCAAGCAATGAGTAATCTGTTGTCCTTTCTAGGAAGAAGCACAAAAGCTTCATCCCCAGGCACCAGGTGTCTTAGTCGTCTGTTACGATTCTGAAACTGACGAGCTTTTTCTTTAGCAGTTTCAGAAGATGCTGTTGCCAACTGACAAGCATCAATTATCTTACGTCGGAGGTTTACGACATACTCGTAAGATGACTTGGTGTCTTGAGTCATTTCTGAGTCAGTGAGCAAATCTTTAATAAGAGACATAGGACCTCTAGGTTGAGCTCCGAAGACAAGCTCGAATGGCGAGAAACCGGTCTGTTCATTTGGTACCTCACGGTACGCAAACAGCACGGCGGGTAAAACCCTGTCCCAGTCTTGTGGATAGCTGACTGTAACTTTGCCTAATAATTGTTTAAGCGTCCTATTTAGCCGTTCTACCATACCATTGCTCATTGGATGGTACACGGAGCTAAGCGATCTGTCAATGTTTAATTGTTGCATAACACCAGTCATGGCCTCGGAGACAAACTGAGTACCTCTGTCTGATAGAAGTTTTCTAGGGAAACCTAGCCTGGAAAAGATTAAGAAAAGAGCATCAGCCACGTCTGAGGTGGTGATATTCTTCAGAGGTATAGCCTCTGCCAGCGCGTGCACATGTCAATACATGTGAGGACATACCTGTGTCCTCTAGCTGACATAACAGGAAGTGGGCCAATAATGTCTATGGCCATCTTCTCAAAGGGACGTACAGGTATATCTGAAGCCTGTATCGGTGCCATGTGATAGGCTCCCTTTGCTTTGACCTCCTGGCAAGTAACACAGGAGCGACAATACGTAGCAACATCCCTAGATACACCAGGCCAAAAGAAGGAAGAGAGCACTCTGGATCGTGTCCTAGAGTAGCCCATGTGTCCAGCACAATGAGAATCATGGGCGTGTTGAAGGATATAAGTTCTAAACTGTTTAGGAACCATGACCTGTTGTTTAAGAGCAGAAGAATCTTTAAACATTCTGATCAGGATACCATTCTTAAGGATATACCATTGACGAGGGGCATTATTTACAAGCATCTCCTCACCACTTACCAAACGAAAAAAATTTCTGCAAAGAATCATCATCTCTTTGCAGCGTTGCAAAAGATTCTTTGTTAATAGTAGCATGAAAATCATAACCCTGATTTTCAGGCACAATGTTATCAATCGTTTGAGCTTGTGCTTGAGCCCTTGTTGTTACTGCATTCGCAGTTAAAATGTTTTGCCGTTCCCACTCAATAATTTCACCAGGTGTGCAATCTTTGCCACCGTGGATACGGCCAACAATAAGGTCAGTGATTGGGTTTTTTAAAAGACACACTTTAATTCTCCCTGTGAAAAATGGAGTCGCTATGTGAACAATAGCTGTGGGATAGAACTCTACTGTTCCCCCAAATGTGACACATTTAACAAAATCTCCAGTGGAGCATGATGGGTGCACTAGAGATTGGCGAACTCCCACCGTTGTGCAACCAGTATCTCTGAGCACAGATACCTGCGTATCGTTTAATAGGCCCTTATGAAAGTTTAAGGTGCCTGTGCCATCATGAGCAGCAAGTGCTGTCATCATAGGAAGTGGATGACCGCATCTTAATGTAGATACCACATTAGGCTGAAATAAAGTTCGGCAATCAGGACACTGTGAAGCAGCATCAAAGTCAAAAAAAGAACAAGCAGCAGCCTGATTTACCGAAGGATTACTTTGAGTAGCACTAGATGTATCAGCAGATTGTGCTGAGTTAGCATGATAGTTTGTACGTTCAACGCTCCGAGAGCGGAAAGGATGGTTATCATTCTGATTATTATAGGAATAATTCCGGTTTCTATTGTCCTGTGAATAACACTGACAAACAACATTTTTCTTTCTTATATAAGAATAAGTGTTCTTAGGTCAGTTTCTTGCGCTGATTTCAAATTTGAAATCCGTTTATCTCTATCACGTCGGGTTCTTAAGATATTTGTGAATAATTATATTTTTGGGAAACCGTTATTTGCTCCGTTTCATTTTTACTATATAACTTTTTATAAATTAATAAAATGCAAAATAATTATACTTTTTATACTGCTAAAAGATGCATGACATATGTTACTTATATTTCAAATAGTTACTGTATTTTGAAATAATTCTGAGTGAAATATGGCTTCTAGAAGTTGTAGAAATTCGGCTGATCTGTTTTGTTACGTGTGCGGATATTTTACCGATCGTGTTCACCAGAAAAACTTTACAACATTGCTAAAGAAAGCATATGAACTTTATTTCGATTCGAAAGTTGATGATGCAAATAAATCTTGGATGCCAAATGCAGTTTGTTCGACTTGTGCAAATACATTGGCAGGTTGGTTACGAAAATCGCCGAAGCATAAGTCGATGCCTTTTGGAGTGCCAGTAATATGGCGTGAACCGACAAATTACGCTACTGATTGTTACTTCTGCTTGACAAATATCTATGGTTTCACTTTTAAAACTAGAAAGTCTGTGGTTTATCCAAATATTGAATCGGTTTCGAAACCAGTGCCTCATGATCCAATCACGTGTCCGATCCCAGTTCCACCAGAACAATATCCGTTGGACGTGAATGAACCATCAGAAAGTGATAGTTTACCTGCTTTAGAAACTAATTCTGACTCGGATTATATACCGGTGAATGATGGTGTTCACTTAATTAACCATTCAGAACTTTCAGATCTAATACGTGATCTCGCTCTCACCAAAGGACAAGCGGAATTACTCGGTTCGCAACTCAAAGAATGGAATCTTTTAGCGCCCAATACTCCGATATCTAAATTTCGTCATAGACACAGAGAACTTGTTCAATACTTTGAGATGGATGATGACATTTGCTATTGCAAAGATGTAAAAGGTCTAATGGTGCACCTCGGTCATGAGCACATAGTCAACGAATGGCGACTTTTCATCGACTCTTGCAAGACTAGTCTAAAAGCCGTGTTATTGCATAATGGAAATTTATTTTCATCAATTCCAGTCGCCTACTTTGTTCATATGAAAGAAACTTATGACAATATGGCTATACTTTTGGCAAAAATAAAGTACAATGACTACCAATGGCGGATTTGTGGAGACCTAAAGGTCATTGCAATTCTCACGGGCATGCAGACTGGTATACTAAATTTTGTTGCTTCCTATGTGAATGGGACAGCCGCAACAGACAGGAACATTATGCAAGAAAGGTGTGGCCTATCAGGGATCGTATGCAGCTCGGGCATAAAAATGTAATACACGAGCCATTAGTTAACAAAGACAGCATCATTTTACCATCGTTACATATAAAGTTGGGGCTCATGAAGAATTTCGTAAAAGCGTTAGATAAAACGAGCAAAGCTTTCACTTATCTTCGAGAAAAGTTTCCGCAAATTAGCGATGCAAAGATAAAGGAAGGTATCTTTGTAGGACCTCAGATTAGGAAAGTTATTGCAGACAAACAATTCGAGAACTTGTTACATGGTAGTGAACTTCGCGCACGGATGGCATTCAAATCGATCGTCGATAACTTTCTGGGAAATCACAAATCTGTCGACTATGTGCATATTGTTAAGCAGTGCATAGATGCATACAGAATTATGGGCTGTAACATGTCCCTCAAAATCCATTTGCTCGATTCGCATCTTGACTTTTTCCCTGACAACCTTGGCGAAGTCAGCGATGAACATGGAGAACGATTCATCAAGATATCGCCGTAATGGAGTCACGTTATCAAGGACGGTGGAGTGTGACCATGCTTGCCGATTATTGTTGGATGCTTCATCGCGATGTACCACATGCCATTCACCGACGAAAGTCGACTGCAAGAAATTCAAGCCTACATAACTGTTATACTTCTTGTACAAATGATGTTGTAATACTGAATGCGTTGTTAAAAAACTTCACTTGCGTATTTCTAGAGATCCCGACCTGATAGAGAAAAACGGTTTGCAGATTTAAAAACAGCGCATTAAAATTGACCAGAAAAACATAGACATGTTAGAGAAAGAAAAAAAAATTTTTTTTTTGTTAGCCAGTGTAATTAGACCTTCTAGGAGTTGCATATTGGTTACTGTATCTATTACCATTCCAATTTCCCCTACTCCTGAAAAAATTATCATTTCGTTTCCATCCTCTCTGTGGTTGGAATTGGTTCTGTTCTAGTCCCCGAAATTGTCTAAAATTTCCTCTAGACGGGGGAGATTGATTATCGTAAGAGTTACCACCTTGAAAGTACCCATAGTTATTACCTCCACCACGACCAAAATTCCTGTCGAGACTCTGAGACCTTGGTCTTATGTTTTTGTTGTTCCAAGATGACTCTAATGCCACATGTAGAGCCTCTTTGATGTGAGAGTTACTCACACATGTGCCTGGGTGAGCGGTAATAAACTGTCTTCCCAATTCTTCCACCAATGTCAAATCCGTAGGTTTCCGTTCATGAAGGTATGATAGGAACTGCTGGTTAACAGAAGACAACACTTTGTCTCTGAGCATTAAGTCCATTAGTGCCTCATATGTTTGTGGAATTTTCGCTAATTCAACCCATCTGTTGAATGTTAATTTAATGGCAGCAATAAATTCCGAGAAGTCCTTCCCTGTTTCTGGCAACATGGTCTTAAAACGCATGCGATAGCCATTTTCATCCAATTGGTAAAGTTTAAGCAATAAAGCTCTGGCAGCTTCATAGTTATTCCTACTGGGACCGTCCATGGTACAAACCGAAGTTAATGCAACCCCTGTGAGGAATTCCATCAATCTACTACACCATTCAGATTTATCAATTTCATGGGCCTCACACACAGTCTGAAAGCGATTAAGGAAGCAAGAAATATCGTCTACGTTGGGTTTGAAAGTAGGCAAACGAAATCTACCAGATCCTGAAACATGTTTGTTTGAGGAACCTTGACTCTCAGAATTGTTTTGTTTAATATTTAGCAATTTGAGTTATTCAAGTTCTAAAGATAACATCTTTTCATCATGTAATCTTTTTTTATCTTCTGCTTCCATCGCAAGTATTTTCTCTTGGCTGGCTAAATCTTCAGCTCTTCTCTTCTCAGCTAATTCTTCATTTCTTTTTTCTCTGGCCAATTCTTCATTTCTATTTACTCTGGCCAGTTCTTCATTTCTGTTTTCTCTGGCCAATTCTTCAGCCCTATGTTTCTGATATTCAGTCATAGCAAATTCTTTTAGGGCTTCTCCTTCCATGCCAAAGGCTTTACCTTGTTTCACAAAATAGTCCAAGGTAGCCATTTTGTATCAATGTATACAAGTATTAAGTAATTGTCAGATTTGTATAATCAATAATATTAATGGCTATTAACAATGCAATCAATGAATGGTAAGGAAAAAAAAATAATGAAAAAGACAACAAATATAAATATAGATAAGAGAAAAAAAAAATACTTTGGAGCAGAATAAAACACTAAGCGACAAAAGACATTACCAGTAAGCAACAAAAGAGAATATAAATGTCAAACTAAAGAGGAAAAATACAGCAAATTGAAACACGCTTACTGCTAAGTCAGAACAACACAGGACCAGAGACACGGTGTATAAACATAAAATTTGTATATAACTGAGAGATAGCAAGGAGAGACCAACAGATACGAACAAAATTAGTGCAACTAAAGCAGAAATACTATACAATGACAACGCACAGAACACAAGACGTCACACCTATACAGACAGTGGTCGAAGAAAACCAGACAGAGGACCTAAGTCGCACGGCGAATATCAGCCGGATATTCCACTGTTGGAAATCTACAAGCAAACCTAACGAAACATCCGGTGTGAGCCCATTGAATTAATGAGATGAACCTCTTGCACCGAATCACCTCCCAACCAAACCCACAGGGACAAACAAGCTAACAGAAAGGTACAGATATAACATGCAAGAAATAAGAACGAGCTCAGACCAATTTAGCACAGTTCACAAAAAGTGCACATAAAGCCAATTAGCTTGGGGCCAAGGATGGTGAATCTGTCGCACAGCATCTCCTGGACAGGTTGTCAACGTAGCAAGGGCACATCACAGGTCGAGCAGCAATAATGTAGTTATTAAATATCCAAATAGAGCAGGAAGGACGACATCATTGTAGTTTTTCTTACAGAAAGTTCAACTTGATAATGTTGGGCCTTGAAAACTTGACAAAACAGGCGTGTAGCAGCAGCCTGATTAATAACATGTACATCAGAACTTGATTTAAACGAGGAGCATTCACTGAGACTCTGCTGTAACGTCTTTCTTCAAAAACACAATAATTTGACCAGTTGTACAATGAGCAAAAAAATTTCGTCACAGTCATGTATTTCCACCCGCATCAATTTCATGCCATGCGCAGAGGAAAATATGCAAAACAGTTCCAGAAATAGTTCATAATGCATAAACAATAGACAACATGGTGTGGTTTCACTTTGTCCGATGTTGTTGAACAGTCCAAAAAAAATCGTCCACACATTGGCCACCAGAAATCTGTTGTGTAATGGCTATCAAGGAATGTTATATGCGGGGGGCAGTTAGGTTCTGGCTTGGTGAGTATGTCTTCAATCGTTGCTGATGTTTACGCGAATGCTAGGTTGAGTAGACAAAGGGTTAGCATCATACTTTTCACCTGAACACAGCCACACAGTATCGTTCTTAGCTCGTACAACAGTGTTAATGATTAATCAATGAGTTGGTGAAGACTGGTCCACATCCAAATTTATTCACAGTAGCTCCAACAATAATTCAGCATAAATAACATTAAGTAGATTGCATTCATTAAGGTCCAGTGTCAGTCCATCGTGGTAAACAATGTAAGAGCCATACAATTCATAAATCTCAATTCTGGCCGTACGAGACTAGCGTTCCGGTTAAAGCAAGCCGTGAACGAAGTATGGCGGCAAATGTAAATATATGCTGACGATCGAAAATGTTTACCTCAAAATACAGTCACAATGCTTCCCATGGAAGCTGTAACCCTTGACGGCCCATAAACACATCTTATACAATCGTGGCGACCAAATCTCATTACAAGCCACTGAGAAAATATATCGAATAACACATTCACCACGGGAACACAACCATGGCACGTCCCGTCAGGGCTGTTTACATTTTTTCACTCGCACGGGAAACTGACCGCTCGGCTGCGCATGGGCAGACGATACATACGTCACGTTATATATTTATAGCTAATGCAGACAGCTGTATTTCAGTAAAGGATTGACATACGCCTGAGCGCAAAAGCCGTACACAACAATGTGTAGTAGCTGTTTACTTGACAGTGCATTTGTTGCACTACCTAGTTATATAACTGTAATCTCTGTAGTCAGTTGTCAGAGTTGGGGCTTGGTATGTATTATCTCTTTAAGTGACAGTGTACTTGTTGTGTTGCTGTACATAGTTATATAACTTTAATCTTTAAAGTCCGGTGTTAGAGTTTGGCCTTGATGTGTAGTATCTGTTGGGGCTTGGTGTGTAGTTTCTGTTTATATGAAAGTATATTTGTTGCTGTACCTAGTTATATAACTTTAATCTCTGTAGTCAGGTGTTAGAGTTGGGGCTTGATAAGTAGTATCTGTTTACTTGACAGTGTATTTGTTGCTGTACCTAATTATTTAACTGTAATCTCTGTAGTCAGGTGTTAGAATCGGGGTTTGATGTGTAGTATCTGTTTACATGAAAGTATATTTGTTGCTGTACCTAGTTATATAACTGTAATCTCTATAGTTGTCGGAGGTGGGGCTTGATGTGTTGTATCTGTTTATTTGACAGTGTATTTTTTGCTGTACCTAGTTATATAACTGTAATCTCTGTGGTCAGGGGTTAGAGTTGTGGCTTGATGTGTAGTATCTGTTTAGTTGACAGTGTATTTGTCGTAATTAGATAAAATCCCTGGAGCGAGCACCCATTCTGTCGTATTTTGTTTCTTAGATAGGTTAGAGAGATATTTTGCACCGTCTGAGTAGAGCAGAAAGTGGGAGTATTGGAGAAAGAAAGGTGTTGGAATAGATTTTACGAGTGAATAGATTAAGGTGAAGATCTGTCTCTGGAATGAGTGGTTTCTCTAGTCCAGCCTATCTTTACGACTATATTTAGTATAAGACAATCTGTCAAACCTCCCTATAAATATAATGATGTTTACTACTCACACACACACAGTTATGCGACAACAAGACACACAAACGTGAAAAACTATGGTAAATGGATATGGGTCTGACCAACACACCAAATTAAGTTTTTGTTTAGTTTATTATCACTTTTTTTTCCTTAACCATTGCGAAGCTGGGGAACCTGGGGGCTTTCCTTCCAACCCGGTCAGGAGCTTCGTTCCTTCCCATCCACAGAGGGTTTATCACAGGAGCTGTTCAGGTTATTCAGTCAAATTTCCTGCCGTAAACATTTCTTCAAACACTGACGCCCGGGTTTGAACCATGAACACCTGGTAGCCAGTACAACGCCGAAGCCATTACACCAGCGCGGCTTTCAGTTTATTATCACTTAAACTTTACATCAAACATACAGAAATATCAATATAATCTAGTTTACATATATATGAAAATAACCCAATAAGTGCCTTCCCCCTTGTTGAGAAAGGATCCCCCCACCCCAAAACAAAAGAAGAAGTTAATAACCCCAAAGGTCTAAGGGTTAGCACAACGCTACAGAATAGACAGTAAAGAAAAAGAACAAAGTTCCAACTAAACTATCCAGTAAAAAATAACAGTATTTAAGCACACAAAATAAAGGATAGTACAGTTTCCGTAACTATAAAAATATTCACTCTCACTCTGTCATTCGTGGCCACGTGAATCATGCCTTTCCTAAACTGGGTGTAACAATCTCTTGAACATAAACATCCATGCGTATGTATCACGGTCCAGTAGTTTTATCTTCCGAATTGGGCCCCAGTCCCTCCACTAATAATTAATTTTTATAAGGGGGACGCCCAATTTGGTGGTTGATTTCCTGGATATACAATGTCACTCGAATTGTTAATGTAGCAAAAAAAAAAAAAAAACCCGCGATCTTGTGTTCACAGTAGACAGTACTTCCAATAGCTAAAGAAAACATCTGGTTGCCAAAAACTGTTAATTAAGATGATGATGATAAATCCTATCGGCTGGCTCTGGGGTGAGTGCCGATTGTGAAACAGTGTAACTCTTCTGGATAAAATCCACTTGGGTAAACGACTGTCAGAAGTCGGGAAAAATGTTATGTATATTGCCACAGCGGGCTGATAAAATTTGAATGAAAAAATCTGGGTATTTTGTAAGTCCAGTTAACTCAAATTTACAGTTAAAGTGTTAGTTTTGTCGCCTTGGCAATTCCTTTTCACACCTGTACTTGGGGACGAACGCCAAGGAAAACGACAACTATTACTCCTTCAGTAACTGAGGAAAGGACGACAATAGAAAATCGCTGGTAGCTCTTGATCAGGTTCTGTTTTAGAATAAAGTACATACATTTAACCAAAATTCCAATATCCTATACTATCACGCGTAAGGGTTTGAGACGTTCTCTTATCCTCTTCATCACCTAATAAAAATTAAAAGGCATACGGTGTCTTTAGCCTATCTATCGCACTTTGCTTAGCGTGTACAGGTTTGGTTTGAAGCATGCAGCCTCCCACCCCCCCCCCTTTTCCGCCCCGGTAAACGATCAGCGCACAATGTCAGTTAAAATTTTATTATAACTACGCGCACTTAACAGATATCGCCTGCCATCATTAGCTATTAGATTGTCGGCGTCGGTTGTTTTGACACATGATATTAAACACTAGTCACTGAGAAAATTACACACAATGAAATATACTGCGAATTCTACTCTGTCACTTTATCCGTCACTCATAGCATTTTACTTAGTCAGCTAAACCGTATCTACTGATGAAAAAAGAAAGGGTTGATGGATTTCACGTTTAAACTGAACAACTGATAAGAAAATATCTACGCGTTTGATATTTCACTAGTCTTAACGCTAGGGAATCACAGTGAATTAGAAATGGTAAAAGTTGAACACATTTTAACACTTAAGTACAACTTATTATTATAACCAGAAATCAGAATAAATCCCCACGAAGGCTATTAACGCACTATTCCTCACAATGGTTCTAGCGTACGTGTTCAGATTATTCAAGAAATTTCTGAGAGACTCTGATAACTGATTTGGAGAGTACGCAGTACATATACAGATTCATGTGTTATTTCTCTAGAGGATGAACATTTTGACACCTCTGCGCATAGCAGAAACTACATTTCCGAGATGAAAGATTTTACCGTTCGCTCTACTCGTGATGCTGACCGACAGAAGACGTGGCCGTGCAAAACGGGCCTCTCTTAGATTTCGTCCCCTTTTAGTAGATCAAACATTTTTCTCCCCCTTAGTATGCGAAAATCAAAGGTCCTAAGGAAATTCTTATCGCCCCTTGTATTTCTTCAAGGATCTGGTCTTTTCCTCACTTGCGTCTGTCTAATGACCAATGATTGACATATCAGCTCGCGTGAGAGACTCAGGTAAGCAAACCAGGTTCGCTCCCCTTGTTAAGACTGGTAGGTGCGAAAGTTGGTAAACACTCGTCAGCGCATGTAAAACAGGAAAAATAGGCGTGGATTCAAAAGTGAGTCAACAGACAGCAAATTGCGTGGTTTTTGCCTTCGCAAAACATAAAACCTAACTGAGAAAGCAAAGCTGGTCGGATTACTGTGGGATTACTGAAGGCTATGTTTCCATTCTACGTCACAACCTCTCAGACAGAAGACAGCACGTGAGAGAGACAAAACACAGACCCTTTTGAAGTTTTTACTGAGGAAAAGTTTAGAATCCCCTGTGCTCTTTCATCTCGAGACACGGGCATTGTAAAGCGAAACCCGTTAGCCGTAACGAAAGCCTCTGATGTCTGTCAACAGCGCCAGACGAGAGATTCTGGTAGCCGAATTGTAAGCTTTCATCTTGAGCGCTAGTTTCTGAATTCTTCGTTCTACACAGTAGCGTGAAATTAGCAACATTAGAGATCAGAGCAATCTAATGATATATATATATATATATATATATATATATATATATCTATATATATATATATATATATATATATATATATATATATATATATATATATATATATATATATATATATACTGCTGTTTTCTTAACCCAACTACCAGAAGTCAATCAGAATTTGTGTAGTTTAGCGCAGTCATAGAACCAATATTTCTTGTGGATACGGTGTATTAGTGTTCGTGGAGATTTTCATTCTGAATTTTCTGGTAAAAGGATAATAGTGTTAATGATTTAAAAAGTGATAGCGTTTAAGCTTTTAACATATATTCTTCACTTATATTTTTCTCGGTAGTAAAACGAGTGAAATAAAGTAACACGTAGCGATTTCATACCAGATATTCAATTAAAATGTTAAATCACGCCACCAGCTACCAACATACCTTAGACGGTAATTATGTTAACAGTGTAGGCAGACGCGACACTCAGTCTCTACAGGAGAGAGATAAACCCGACGGTTTAGCTGACCGGACTTATAGGCATTAAAGCGACTGATAGTGGGAGTATAGAATACACGTTATATTTCATCATGTATATTTGTTATTTTGGTGTCTATTATTTTAATACCTTACGACGAACTAACAGACGCCGACAATTTAATAGCTATTTAATGACAGGCGTATGGAGAAATTAAATAATAATTAACATTGTACGCTGACCGCAAGCGCGAGCAGGGGCGAGCGAGTTAACATAACTCAGCCCGACCAAACTCAGCCGCCAGCGACGTCTGCTAACGTGTAGGCGTAAGGAAACATCGTGTGCCTTTTAACCCTAGTCAGGACTGACGGAGTGGAGAAGAGATCGTCTTGTTCCCTTCTGTGTGTATATTTAGTAGTAGCATTTTTTCCATAAATGTTTCTTGTATTCTTCGCAGACCTGATCACAATGGCGTCCAGCAGTCTTCTTTTGTTTTGGTAATTTTCTCCTTCACTTGGCTTGTGCGTTACCAATTTCAATTATGAACGTTCACTCACAAAATGGTATATGAGAACAATAACATTTAACACTGGACTTACCGAATCCAGATTTATATTTTTACCAGCCACAGTGGTGTACATATAACATTATTATTGTTCCCGAATCCTGACAGTCGTAATTCCAGAGGAGTATATCCCTAGATACATACGCTGTGCAAAATCGGCGCTCTAACACAGAGTAGGCCGATAGATGAACCATCATCATCTTTTGTAACATTTTGTAGCAACCAGATGTTTCCCAGTACTGGAAGTATTTCCCCGTGAAAGGGTGAACCTCAAGAATTCTCACAGTTTTAATTATTTGTAGTAAAACTGATATCCAGGAGAAGCACAATATTAGGCGTTCACCTCACTAGTTAGTTTCTGGGGATGAATCTGCGACAACTGGGGTGACAGAATATTAAGTGAAATAGATAATATTTTCATGGACTAATTCTATTACCAAGGGATTTTACAGACCTACCATATTCGGCAACTAGGTAAGAGTGTGAGAGTGGACACTGTTTGAGAGAGTGTGTGAGTATTTTCCTTGTTTCTGGAAACTATCCATATATCTGATTTGTCTAAATTTTGTTTACTTTACTGGGTCTCATAGATTCCCAATACTGTTCATTCTGTAACATAGTGCAAACCTTCAACAATTGGGTTAATAATTTTGGGTTTTTTTTCTTCATTCGGGGAGGGTGCACTTTTCTGCTTTATTTCATATGCATCTTTGATATTTTTCTTTAGATATTTTGATGTCGAGTTTAAATGATAATAAACTACAAAAGAAATTTACCTTTGTGTGTTGGTCAGACCCATACCCATTTATCCGTAGTTTTTTTCACGTTTGTGTGTCTTGTTGTCACATAGCTGTGTGTGTGTAGAGTAACTTATCTATTCTTGATAGGGAGGCAAAGGCTGTCTGGTAATAAAGTACAGTCGTACGGATAGGCTGGAGGAAATAACCTAATCACTCCAGAGACATATCTTTCCCTCAATCTACCACCTGTGAAATCTATTTTCTATACCTTTTCTCGCGTATCTGTCGACATCCACTCTACTTAGACGGGCCAAATAAAACAATTAACCTTCCGTACGACTACCATCATCATCAACATCAGTATTATCGTAATCAGCATCATCAACATCATCAGCATCGCATCATTATCATCATCATCATCATCAGCACCACATCATTATCCAGTTTTATCAGAAGCAGATACAGAAAGATATGGGAAGCAGAACATCCAGGCCACACAAACAATGATGCATATTGCCAGCTCAACAGAAGAGGACAAGTGATAATCTTCAGACTCCACAACAGATTGAGATACCACCTATTTAACAAGCTAATGATAGGAGCTACCGATGAGTGTGACTGTGGCACCGATAACATGATTGCAGAACATCTGCATCAAAGATGCCCAACAAATGAGGAACAGAGAAAGCACATGTGGCCATTATCAGTGCCATTCCTGGTGAAGCTCTATGGAGATAAAAATAGTCTCAAGCTGATCACTGCTTTCTTTGAGTATATTCAAGTTGACGTCTGAGTATGAACGAACGAACGAACGAACGAACGAACTTTATTTTCAAAGGGTTGAGAATTGGGCACGCAGGCCCGTCTGACATTCTGCCCTTCCTTTCTCTCATCTTTTATACTGATTTCATTTATTCTCACATACATTTTACCCATCAATTCAAGGAATTCAACGTTATAAAGGTAAAATAATAACATACTCACATTCACAGTATCTAATTATAAACATGAAATAAAGTATGTTGAAAAATACAAACTAAGTATCACCATGAAACAAAATATGTTGAAAAACACTATCATCATCATTAAACCTACATTCGATATTATACCATTTGTTCGGAAAAATAATCACATTAGGGGGGCAGATAATCAGAACTCATAAAGTAATCGAAAAGTTTACGATTGTATGAATAGGGACTGAGGTTGTTATCTTTCAGATAATGTGGAAGATAGTTCCAGAGATGAGCAGCAGAGTAAGCTAAGCTTTTCTTGAATAAGTCAAGCCTAGGCTTGGGCACTTGTATTTTGTTAAGGCGTTGACTGCGTCTTTCACTGTATTTGAACATTGGCCACAGATATGTTGGAGCATTCTGTGACAGGATTTTGTGAACAAATTTAGCTTTGTTGAACAGAAAGCGCTTTCTTAGAGGCAGTATTTTGAGATCTTAGATGCTGGTCAACGACTATTCCTAGAGTTTTATGTTCATTAACGTTTTCAATTGGTAAGGTACCAATATAGATCTGAAGTGTTGTTTTCTCTGAATTTTGTAATTTTTGTCTAGTTGATATTAACATGCACTTTGTTTTAATTATATTAATTAGCATGCGATTTCCGATGCTCCACCTAATCAGATTGTCTGTATCTTTTTGTAACGATAGTTCGAGTGTGTTGCAACTTGTATCACTCGTGTAGACAGTACAGTCATCAGCAAATAGGTCACAGGATGCGTGCTCGACGTGTAGTGGAAGGTCATTAATGTATATGGCAAAAAGTAGAGGCCCAAGAATAGAGCCCTGAGGAACGCCGGTATTTATTACGGTTGGGTTTGAGCAAGAGTTATTGTAAGAAACTACATGTTTTCTGTCTGACAGGAATGATTTAATTATCGTCACTAGTTGAAGGTTTACTTTTGATGTTTCTAGTTTTCTAATTAAAATAGCGTGATCTATCATATCAAATGCTTTTTTAAAGTCTACAAAAACTGCCCCACATATGTTATCGTTATTAATATTTAAGTGCCAGTTGTCAATCATCTTAGTTAGAGCTGTGTGACATGAATGTTTAGGTCTAAACCCCGACTGACTATCAATTAGCAAGCCGTTGTTAACTAAGTGTTGTAGTGTTATTTTATGTATGTGTTTTTCTAGTGGTTTGGATAGCGATGATATTAAGGAGATTGGCCTATAGTTACCAAGGTTATTATTGTCGGAAGTGCCAGGTTTTAAGAGAGGATATACCTTAGCGACTTTAAAGTGCCACGGAAAGTAACTCCGTGCGATACATTGATTGTATATGTATGTAAGCGAATCACTAATAGCTGGAGCCGCATAACGCAGTATTCGATTACTGACTCCGTCTAGTCCTGATGAGTTATTATCTTTAAGTCCTAGAAGATAGTTATATACTTCATTAACTGTCATAAACGGAATGTTGGATGGGATTGTGTTGGTACATTTGTTCTCACAAAATACTGACAGCCTGCCTAAGTCACAAGGTGAATTTGGTATTGTAGATTTAAGACTGTTTATTTCTGCATGAAGGTAATTGCTGAAGTCTGTGCAAGTAAATGAACTGTTAGGGGTTGACGAGACTGACAGATTTCGCTTGTTCGCTAAGGTGTTGATTGCTTTCCATATATCTTTACTGTTTGTTTTGTTCTGAACCAAATTTTTAAAGTAATTTCTTTTTTCACTACGAATTAAATATTGCACTTTGTTCCTCTGTGCTCTGTATGTGTTAAAGTCCTTGTTTTTTGTGAGCTTGATCTCTCTGCCTCATGGCGTCTAGCACTGCTTGTGTGATCCAAGGAGATTTGACCTGTCGTTTCACACGAACTTCTTTAGTTGGTGCGTGGTTATCAAACACATAAAGAAAGATACGTGTCCAATGGGCAATGGCGTCATCGGGATCAGAAATCTGGTAAACACTGGCAAGAGGTGCAGTTCGCAAATCATGTAAAAATAGTTCACGGTTGAAATTTTTAAAACTTCTAAATTTAATACTGATATGTTTATTTCTTGGAGCTTTATATTTATTCTTTGACCACGTGCAACATATAGGATAGTGGTCACTCATCGCGACAGTAGGAACAGAGCATTCTATAATGTTTTCTGCACAGGTGACGTAGATGTGGTCAATTGTTGTGGATGATGCATTTGTTACCCTGGTAGGCTGGTTGACTATTTGTTTTAGGTTGTAAGATAGTATGATGTTTTCCCACGTTTGGTTTGTGTTATGCATGTCGATGTTGAAATCGCCTAGAAGAATAATTTCTTTGGCAGTGGTAAATACTTTATCCATCATAGTGGTGAAATCTTCGTACCAGATGGCTCCTGCACTGGGATTTCTATAAAGATACCCGACTAGAAATTGTCCCTGAGTCGGTAGTTTTATTTCTAACCATATGCACTCGGTCTCTGCTGTCTCTAAATCGCTTCTGTGGCGATAACTAATAGAAGTGGAAATATATACTACTATACCTGTTTCTAGCTTTCTACTTGAGTCTCGCCGAACTGTTTTAAAGCCATTTAGGGCAATTTCATCATCTGATATTTTGTCGTTTAAACGACTTTCGGAAAGTCCAAAAACATGAAAATTTTTATTCAGAATTTGTGTAAGCTCAGGAAGTTTGCCTAATAAATGGTAAATGTTCAGGTGGCCCAGCCGTAGACCATCCTTAATTAGCCAACGAAGAAGAAGAACACCATTATCATCATCATTATCATATTAATCACTATTATCATCACTACCGTCGTCATCACTTCCATTTGTGCTCCTTATCTAGCGTGGAGTCACCATCTGGCTTGCATACTGAAAATAAAAACAAAGTCTACCGCACGCTAGACCTTCCTACCCTGTGCTATTCATTCTGTTTTCTGTGTCCCCTTTATGTCTCTGTCTAATTCAATCCTACATGTGTTTTAGCTCCCTCTATTTCTCTTGCAAAGGGGGTGTTGGGAAGTCAGGTATTGGTAGTACCTCTGGTGAAGGAGCTGTCATGCCCTTTTCAGGGCAGCTCAGCCACCTTTGGTCCAAACCTGGCATCCAGCTCTCACCTGTGGCTCCTCGTAGCTGTCAGCATGCGACAGCGGCCACCCCCGGACAACGGCTTTGACAGGCCGGCTAAACTAGGTGAGGGTAGCTGAATGGTTATAAACCTTCGGTGAGTTAGGGTCTGCCTACCCATGCATGCGAAGACTGGATTCGATAGACTGCGCGGAAGAAACCACCTGTTGGTTCAACGGGCATGACGGCGATTACCAGCAACGCGCTGTGGAGCGTAAGGAGCACGGCGAGGCACGTAGAAAGCCCTGGTCATCCACTGCACCTGACTTCATCTCCAGTCGTCTTGACTTGTCTTGCCACTGGATTGAGATGGATCCAGGCGAGAGAGTGAGGTCGACGAATTGCGCAACTCTTCCTCACTTTAATCCAAATCACCGCGCAAGTCACTCTTTCATCCATTCATCCATTCATCCATCCACTCACAACAAGTCCTGTGGCGATGGGCGAGCGGCGAAGCGGCAGGCGTGGGTACGCTGGCAGTCGTAGTCGCAGACCTACACACAGGCGGCTCAGGCCATATGGTCGTCTTCCACTGATCGGAGCAGCAGTGGGATTCGGCAGCCCCCTGAGTGTCTGAGCAGCCCTCTTTAGGAAAGCACTGCTCACCTCCATGGCATGAGGAAGGGGCTAGAAAAGGTGCCCTAAACATTGCCTGCTTCACCATTACCTAACCAGCTTACCGCGGTTGGTGGGTACCCTACTTCGGCGGTCGACATATAAGAAAAAGAAAGGACAGATTTTTCCCCCTCATTCTAGGCGCATGGAATGTGCGCACTTTACTTGACAAAGACTTTAACGCAAACAGACCTGAGAGACGAACTGCCCTGATTGGGAGAGAACTGGCCAGGTACAACATTGACATAGCAGCACTGAGTGAAACTCGACTTGCAGGCGAGGGCCAACTTTGCGAAAAGGGTGCAGGTTATACATTCTTTTGGAGCGGAAGAGGAACTGAAGAAAGACGAGAAGCAGGGGTTGGATTTGCAATCAAAACAGCAATTGTCAGCAAGTTAGCGGGGCCCCCAAAGGGAATAAATGACCGACTCATGACGGTCAAGATCCCTCTGTTCTATGGAAGAAAACATGCCACCATCATTAGCGCGTATGCACCAACTATGACAAACCAGGATGATGTCAAGGATAAGTTTTACGAAGAACTACATGCAGTCATTGCATCAGTTCCTAAAGCAGATAAGCTCATCATTCTTGGTGACTTTAATGCAAGAGTAGGCTCAGATAACATCTCCTGGAATGGCATAGTTGGTAGGTACGGCGTGGGTCGCTGTAACAGTAATGGACTTCGTCTCCTCCAGACTTGCGCAGAACATGACCTCCTTGTCACCAACACCATTTTTCGACTTCCTACCCGCAACAGGACCTCCTGGATGCACCCTCGCTCAAAGCATTGGCACCTAATTGACTATGTAATTGTTAGGAAGAAGGACAGGCAAGATGTCCGGGTGACCAAGTCCATGTGTGGTGCCGAATGCTGGACTGATCATCGCCTCATTGTATCTAAACTTAAAATTCGTATCCAACCAGCCAGGCGCCCTCAGGGGAAGAAAACTCAAAAGAGGCTGGATGTCACCAAACTAAAGAAGACAAAAATCAAACAGTCATTTACTGACACCTTAGAAGACCGTCTCAAATCTATCTCGCTAGACGGCCAAAGTGTGGAAACAAATTGGGCAGCCCTAAGTGAGCAGATCTACAACACTGCTACAGAGGTCCTGGGTCCTTCCATCAAGAAACAAAATGACTGGTTTGATGAGAAACTCAGATGATATAAAGCAGATGTTGGCTGAGAAACACCATCTCCATAAAGCATATTTAAATGATCCAAAATCTACATCCAAGAAAGACGCTTTCAACAACATGCGTAGAATCGTCCAACATAAACTACGCCAGATGCGGGATTCATGGCTGAGTAATAAAGCAGATGAGCTCCAAGGCTTTGCTGACAGCCATGACTTGAAAAACTTTTACCTTGCACTCAAAGCGGTCTATGGTCCAACATCATCAGGATCATTTCCCCTCCTTAATGCAGATGGAAAAACACTAATTACAGATAAGGAAAAAATGCTCCAACGCTGGGCTGAACATTTTAATAATATCTTGAACCAGCCATCATCTATTAACGACGAAGCCATCATCCGCCTGCCCCAAATTCCTATAAATGAAGCATTAGATGATGTACCAACTCTGGAGGAAACTAAAAAAGCGATTCGTCAACTGTCTAGTGGAAAGGCCCCTGGCTCCGATTCAATTCCTGTTGAGGTTTATAAAGATGGCGGTGCAGTTCTGATAGAGAAACTTCATATGATCTTCCAGCAAATGTGGCAGAGTGAAACCATCCCACACGATCTCAAAGATGCCTCAATTATACATCTATATAAACGTAAAGGTAATCGCCAAGACTGCAACAATCATCGAGGCATCTCTCTTTTATCAATCGCTGGGAAGATATTCGCCAGAATCCTTTTGAATCGCCTTACGGCTCATCTTGACAAAGGTCTTTTACCTGAAAGTCAGTGTGGATTCCGGAAAGAACGTGGAACCACAGATATGGTGTTCGCTGCAAGACAGCTACAAGAAAAATGCCAAGAACAGCACTGTGACCTGTACACAGCTTTCATCGACTTGACAAAGGCGTTCGACACGGTCATAGAGAGGGTCTATGGAAGATCATGGCAAAATACGGCTGCCCAAAGAAATTTATCACAATAGTGCAGCAACTGCATGATGGAATGCAGGCTAGAGTTCAGGAAAACGGTGAGCTATCAGAGCCTTTCCCCGTCTCAAATGGAGTTAAACAAGGGTGCGTACTTGCACCGACTCTGTTCAGTATCATGTTTTCTGCTATGCTGACTGATGCTTTTAGAGACGGGGACACAGGAATCGACATTAGTTATCGTATTGATGGAAAATTGTTTAACCTTAGGAGGCTTCAAGCAAAAACCAAGGTCAAATCACACACCATCAGAGATCTTCTGTTTGCTGATGATTGTGCCCTCAATGCTGGCTCAGAGGCTGATCTGCAGCATAGTGTGGATAGATTCTCCGAAGCCTGCGCCAACTTTGGGCTTACCATCAACACGAAGAAAACAGAAATCATGTACCAACCAGCTCCTGGCACAGTTTATACTGAGCCAGTCATCAAGGTTAATGGTGAGAAACTGAATGTTGTGAACAGATTCACATACCTTGGTAGCACACTATCCCAGAACATTGTCATTGATGATGAGGTGAACACCAGGATCTCCAAAGCCAGCAGCACATTTGGCAGACTATACACCAACGTTTGGCATCGAAGTGGCATTAGTCTACAGACAAAGCTGAAAGTGTACAGAGCTGCGGTGCTTCCAGTGCTGCTATATGCATGTGAAACATGGACTGTATACAGGCGCCACGTAAAGAAGCTAAACCACTTCCATACAGTCTGTCTCAGGAAGATAATGAACATCAAATGGCAAGACAAGATCCCGGATACCGCCGTTCTTGACAGAGCTGGTATCCCTAGTATTGATACTATTCTGATGCAGTCACAAATTCGCTGGGCAGGTCATGTAGTTCGCATGCCAGACCATCGACTGCCAAAGATACTCTTTTACGGTGAGATGCAGAAGGGTAAACGCTCCCATGGTGGCCAAAAGAAGCGCTTCAAAGACACGTTAAAGACGTCATTGAAAACCTTTGACATAAACCCAGACACATGGGAAGCTGCTGCGCAAGACCGAACTGCTTGGCGCACATCTCTTCGTAAAGGTGCAGCAGCATGCGAATCATCCAGAAGAGCAGCAGCGGAACAGCGGAGACAAGCTAGAAAGGACCGTGAAATAAAACCTTCACATGAAGCAAACATTCCCTGCCCACACTGTCCAAGATCTTTTCAGGCCCGCATCGGGCTCTTCAGTCACCTTCGTACCCATAGACTAACCTAACATATTCTTAAATAATTGGATGAACAGAGTGGTCTTCATCACCCGTGATGGACGAACAACCAACCATTTCTCTTGCAATGGGTATTGCCAGAACAAGGCCTGCCTTGTAATGCTATCAAAAATTCCTCCCTTCCCCCTTCCCGCCGTGAGACTGTTTAAAACTCTAGCTTCTCGAGGCAAAGTTACAGTGTGTTTCTTGTCACATTCGATATCAGCGTTGGTGTAGCTGGCGAGTCCTTTTAATGCAAGTCCTTTTCAGGGCTTCAGGCTAGCATATGGATAATGTTAGTCCTTTTCATGACTTAGTATCTATCAACGCTGGACGGTCTAGCAATCTTTCTAGATTGCTTAAGAGTTAACGACTGAGGAAGTACAGGCAGCGTTGGTAAAGCTGGCGAGTCCTTTTTAGGGCAAGTCCTTTTCAGGGCTTCAGGCTAGCAGATGGATAATGTTAGTCCTGGTCAGGACTTAGTATCTATCAACGCTGATCGGGCTAGCAGTCCTTTTCAGAGCTTTTTCATGCTAGCTGATAGATGCTAATAGTCCTTGTCAGGGCTTAGAATTTATCACCACATCGCTTCAGTTAACAGATTTCACTTATTTTTGAATGACAATTTGTGCTCTGATATAACCAAATAGGTTGAAAGGAACGCGGCTCGCCACAAGAATGGAAAACCCACAAACTAAAAAAAATCCCAAAGTTACAGTTTTCGAATCCAGACATCGTCAATCTCCAGTTTAGGATACCTGACACAGCTCTTGCGTTAGGGAAGGCAAAGTCAGCGAGGAAGAAAACCTGTCCCTCCCACTTCACAAAGCTGAGACATAGTACAGTTAAGTCTCTAACCCTTCACTCCACTGTGGCAGTATTTTTTTTTTTTCTTAAATTGAAGGGCTTGTCTCCAAGACACTTTATTTGCCTGATATTGTATGAATAATAAGGGAAAGGCGTGAATTATGTAATGTTATCTTTCGTTTGTTTTTCCTCAATGTTATTCCGGAAGTTCTAAGACGCCTACGATTTGATAATTCTGGCTAGGTGTGGCTCCGCTCACTTGTGATCAGAATGGTCTCTTATGATGTTGTCGGTTGAGGACGCCAGGTTTCAAATTTACTGGTCACACTCCCTTCACTGAAGTTTTCCCCACCTTCGGAAATTTAAATCTTCTCTATACTAGTTAACCATATAAGGACATCCGCGCGACACGAGACACTCCTTAATCTCACAGCTGGTACAAAGATAAACAAAATCCGGCTTACGTATCAACGATTATCAATCCCATTATAAGTCGATTAAGCAGGCTACTTCCACCACCCTAGTCATCCAGTGTGAGTTTCTTCCTAACAGGCATACCTTTTGTAAAAGAATTACGCGACACTATGAATAAAAACGCAGAAATATAAACAAACAATAAGAATATGTTTATTGCTTGTTATTATGTCAATAGAAAGATTGTGAAATGTATTCCAATCGCAAAGAAAATACCACCAAGCCCAGTTATTGCACTGTGGAAATGAAAATTCGGTCCTGGTCTAGAATCTGATATTCCAGACATTGAAATTAAAAGAATTCAGACATAAACACAAAGAAAGCGTATAGCAACTAAATATATTGACCAAAAATGTCCAGCAAAGCTCTGGACACATGCATATACTGATGGTTTAGCAAAAAATGCAAATGAAAAGGGGGCATTGGCATCCTCATTAAACTAAAATATGTAAGTCATTCTATGGCGATTACTTACTTACTTACTTAGTCGTTCCCCTTCTACCGTGAGGTGTAGAGGTTTGGAAGAGAGAGTGCCAGGCTATCCTATCGGCTGTCTTCCTCCTGGCCTGGTTCCATTCTAGTCCTCGGTCCTTCAAAGATTGTCTAATGTTGTCCTCCCAGTGGACTCTGGGTCGTCCTGGGGGTCAGGATTCTTGGCTCTTTGTTTCCCATGCTTGTCGTGGTAGCCGATCTTCTCCCATTCTGCAGACATAGCCAAACCATCTTAATTGGGACTGTTCTACTTGCGTGTGCAGGGGGTAGGATTTTAGGCCTTGACATATCATCTGGTTGCGTACCATGTCCCTTCTTGTTACTTCAACCACCTTCCTCAGATACCTCATTTCTGAGGTTTGGATCTGGCTTTTGTGGGTTGTAGTAATTGCCCATGACTCGCATCCATATGTCAAGACTGGGACATAGGTGGAGCGGTATACAGCCATCTTCGTATTCTTACCAACCTCTCTCTTGCTGAGGAATCCTCGATATATAGCCTGAAAAAGTCTCCCAGCTGCTGCTTTTCGAGTGGCCAACGCTTCTCTGATGCCTCCCTTTCGGTCTATAATAGCTCCGAGGTATTTAAAGTGGTCGACCTGCTCCAGGACCTGCTCTCGCAGCGTAATCTGATGTCTTCTTTCTTCTCGTGATATCACCATGGATTTTGTTTTAGAGCTGCTTATGACCATCCCTCTCTTCTCCAGCTCTTCCTTCCAGACTTGCAGGTTGGATTGGAGATGTGCCTCTGATTTAGCAATCAGAATAACATCATCAGCAAATGCCAGCTCTGAAATACAGACCTGTCTCATCCTCCAGTGCTCCATTGAATACTGTCTTGTTCTCTCCTTACATGCCTTGAGGAGTTTGAAAAGGTAATGTGACAGGATATCACCCTGTCTTACACCAGTGGTGGTCTTGAACTCTTCTGACTTATAGTTTGCTGTCCTCACATAATTTCTGCAAGACTTGTAGAAGCTCTGTATAGCATGAATCAGAGGTGCTGAAATGTTCTTCCTTGCCAAACAGTCCCAAAGTTTGCTCCAGGGGACCCTGTCAAACGCCTTTTCCAGATCTTTGAAACAAAGATGGATCTTACTCTTATACTCAAGAGCCTTTTCACTCAGCTGTTTGAGTGTGACGATTAGGTCTTGAGTACTTCGGTTAGCTTGGAATCCGCACTGGACTTCATCCAATTGTGGCTCAGCTACGCGTTGGAATCTCTGCTCAAGGATTCTAGAGTAGATTTTACCAGGGACATTGAGAAGGGATATGCCTCTGTGGTTTCACATTGTCGATTGTCACCCTTTTTAAAAATCGGTGTTATGATGGCAATCTCCCAATCCTTTGGAATGGCCTTGTTGCACCACGCTGCCTGTTGGACCCTTAAGAGTAACAGGTCCGCTGATGCTCCCATGTACTTAACCATTTCTGGTGTTATACCATCATGCCCTGCTGCTTTGCCCATCTTGATTTTCTCCAGTGCTGCCTTCAGTTCTTCCATCTTTATGTCATCTTCACCATCATTGGTTTTCTCTTCTGTGCTAGTGGTTATCATTTCTGATGTTCGACCTTGCTCACCAACAAGGAGTTCTGAGGAATATTCTTTCCAACTTTCCATTACTTCCTTTGGGGCAGTAAGCAATTTGCCTTGCTTGTCCTTTATAAATTTGAGAGGGCTTTGTTTTTCCTTCCTCGTGTTCTTTAGAGTCTTATAGAACAATTTCTGGTTTTGCTTGCGCATCTTTTTCTCGCTTTTCTCCAAATTCTTCCCATGACTTTTGTTTTGCTGTTACCATCTTGTTCTTTGCTTCTGTTCTGAGTGTCACATATTCTCTACATTTATTTCTCTATTTATCCTGCTGTGTTTTTAGCTCCTAAGTATTGTTTCCATGCCATTTTCTTCTCTCTTATTTTCTCTTTGACTTCCTCTGTCCACCAAGGTGTCCTCTTTCTCTTGTTCCCAAGTCGGACTTCACCACATGCTTCTGCAGCAGCTGTCTTTATGATGCCCTTGAATTTAAGCCAGAGGGTTTCCAAGTCATCAGGTTATTCTTCTGTGTTTCTCACCGCTGTAGCAATAAGCCCCTGATATCTGGTCTTAATTTCTGGCTCTCTCAGCTTGTAGGTCTTAATGCTCATTTCTCCCTTTCGTTTACTTTGTTTCTAGCATGATGTTGGGCAGTTCGTAGGCTGTGCAACTCTTTCAGTTGTTCTTTTGATTATAAGCAGGTAGTGATCACTTCCAATCTCTGGCCCCCTCCAGACTCTAGCACCCTGGACATATTTGAATGAGCTCCTCCTAACAATGGCATAGTCGATCATTTAATTCTCATTCTTTGTTGGTTAACATCTAGTGTATGCATGTATGCGCTTATGGGGGAACTTTGTGTTTGTAATGATCAGATTCTGCTCACTGCAGAATCTGAGGAGTCGCTTTCCATTGTCATTGAGAGTATCTTCTCCATATCTTCCGATTACTCCACCCCATCTATCATGGTCATTTCCCACTCTGGGATTGAAATATCCGAGCACGATAATTTCATCTAGGCAGTCATCCACTGTCTTTTGAAGCAGCTCGAAGAATTCCTCCTTGACCTCTGCTCTCTCATCCTCATTTGGCCCGTACACTATGACCAGGTTGAGTATGGTTTCTCCTTCTTTTAGTTGTACAACTATAATGCGCTCCGAGACAAATTTCCATCCCTTGATATTATCATTTTGGTTTTTGGCCACAATGCAACCCAAGCCCTCTTTAGCTCTTTCAGATGTGGGTACACAACTGTAGAGCAGCGTGTTGCCATCGAGATCCATGACTCCTTGTCCCTTTTCCTTCGTTTCCATTATAGCCAGGATTTCTAGTTTTGCTTTCCTCATCTCTTCCACCAGCTCCTCTTCTTTCCCATTTATACTTTATGTGTTCCAAGCTCCATAAGTCGTAGTCCGTTCCAGTTCGTCGCCTTTAGAATCAGTCCGGTTTTCTCTCTTGTATTTCGCATAATCGTGATTTAAAGCAAACAGGTGATTGGCCTGTTGTGCCTTTGCATGGTGGAGGGGCTGACTCCTTACGGCCTCAAAGCAGGCCACCCTCCCCTTTTTTCAGCCGGGCTTGGGACCGGCCTAGGCGGAGTTTTGGAGCAACTTTCAGCATGTTATTACCGCTTGGGCACGTGACCTGAAGCGGGCCTCATGTGACTTTGGCATACGATAGACGCTCCAATTAAAAACGTTAAAAGTCACGTGGGGGTTCCCTAAAGTGGGTTAAACTGGTTCTACCTAAGCCTAAGTAGTCTGCCCTAATTCAAAACCGGTTACAGGCTACTGAAGTCAGGTTTAAAATGACGTCGTTAATCTAAAAATAGTACTAGACGCTAGGAGAATTATTACCATCGAGCGAAATTTGCCGAGTATTTTTACCGGCTTTCCGATCATGCATTGAAGATGAATTTTAAAAAAATGGTGTCTAGTAAATAAAATGAAGAGAAGATTGGGCCAATCGTCACAGTCAGTGTGTGTACTATGTTAATTCATTATCATCGTGTGCACAATCCAGATCTAAGACACAATTAAATTATAAATAACCAAGTATGTCATTGTGTAAACATTTCATCAACTGCTAAACACAGCACAGTAATTTAAAAAAGTGAATTACTTTTATGCGCTCGGACCAAATTTAAAAAAATCATTAAAAAGATGCCGCAAAAATAAAAATTATAACAAAAATGGATAACAAAATGAAAGGATGAAAATTCTCAGTTAAAAAAAGATAACAAGGTCACCAATAATTCAGTTATATGGAGAAAATTGTATGCATTTCCATCAGTAAGCGGTATGTTGTCAAAAATAATAAAGATGACTTGCTGTTGTGATTATGACGATCCGTATGTTGTCTTATTGTACTTCTAACTGTGTGGCGCACGCTACGAATATAGATGGGTGTTTGAATAGGTATCGCCTATGGAATAATATCAATAAGGTTTTCCGAATTCAGCTCATAAAAAAATAAAAATAAAGAGACCCATTCGAGATAAGGATAATGATATCTAAGGATAGTGATATCTAAGAAATCATGACGAGTTCATTATGGATCCTCGCGACATAAACTGCTATCTCTAACATCTCGACAAATAATAGAGTCCCTAACGTCAAAAAGAAAGGATTCTACTTATATGTACATGTTTAAGCTCACTGTCTAAGGAGTAATACACCAACTCCAACAACCATGTCAATCTCCATTAATATATTGTATGACAAATAATTCACAATGGGCGCAGGGCCATTACAAATATTGGAGACATAACAAATCCCGAGTATTCTGTTATCACTCTGATCCTCGGCATAACTACAGCCACAAAATAGGCTACTTCATAAATCCACTGCACAACTCTGGCCCTCTACTCACGCACTACTATAGACATCCACCCTTCTCTTCTCTACGCTCTTCGCTGTCTCCTGTATACTGTCTACTCTCTGCTGATTCAACTCTCTACTGACTCAACACACGTCTCTCTCTGACTGACCTCTTTCATTCGTATTCACAAAACACGTGAAAACCTTCCACACTCCACTGAGCTTCATTCACGCCTAACTATAGCTAGCAGCTTGTCTTGATTTCTGCTCACAACATTGCTTGTAGCTAAATTATTACAAGGCAAGCATTCCCAACTCACAACAACTCAAATGACTAATAAACTCCCGCTGGAGCATGAGAATATTCACACATGCAAAAACCCCCTCAAAACACTCCGTGACAGTCGCTATAACAGGAACGCAGCTGGCGTTCAGTTCTAAACTTTAACAACTCACAAACGTAATATTTTTTTTTCCGCCGTCTTCGGAGGGTACCCATTAGAGCTGGGTCGGTTCAGGAGCCGCCAGTCCCTGGTCGACGACACTGCTTCAAATGTTGTCGCCCAGAGCTCGAATTAATCTTAACCAAGTCACGGTCGACGACACTTCTTTAAATGATAAATTAATATGAAACAAATATAAAGGTATGTTATCAGGCACTCGCAGGAAATAAAGAAGTAGAACACCAGACAACAGAAAAACAACAGACATGAGTGGCTTACCCAGGATTTGAACACTGGACCTTCCGTGCGACAACCCCGCCTAGCCATGCAAGCGAATCACACTATCCGCTCTGCCATCTACGCATCATCAAAAAATGATGTTTCAATGGCAGGTCAATAGTGCGAACCACAATACACGATACCAGAAGTCCTCCATGGGCAGTTCAGCCTATTAATGACGCAATCACTTCTGTTGTATTTCTATCAAGCAGTATAGGCCGAATCCAACAAGACCCTTAGGACCTTAATACTGTGTCCAGTAAATGATAGTAGACTAGAACAGTGAGAACAGGATAGTGGGTAGGTTTGGTATTGTACAAACATTTATTACAAATAAGGGAGGGAAACCTGAGGCCTGTAAACAGTAAATTAATATGAAACAAATATAAAGGTATGTTATCAGGCACTCGCAGGAAATAAAGAAGTAGAACACCAGACAACAGAAAAACAACAGACATGAGTGGCTTACCCAGGATTTGAACACTGGACCTTCCGTGCGACAACCCCGCCTAGCCATGCAAGCGAATCACACTATCCGCTCTGCCATCTACGCATCATCAAAAAATGATGTTTCAATGGCAGGTCAATAGTGCGAACCACAATACACGACACCAGAAGTCCTCCATGGGCAGTTCAGCCTATTAATGACGCAATCACTTCTGTTGTATTTCTATCAAGCAGTATAGGCCGAATCCAACAAGACCCTTAGGACCTTAATACTGTGTCCAGTAAATGATAGTAGACTAGAACAGTGAGAACAGGATAGTGGGTAGGTTTGGTATTGTACAAACATTTATTACAAATAAGGGAGGGAAACCTGAGGCCTGTATGACGCAATCACTTCTGTTGTATTTCTATCAAGCAGTATAGGCCGAATCCAACAAGACCCTTAGGACCTTAATACTGTGTCCAGCCAGTATCCTGTTCTCACTGTTCTAGTCTACTATCATTTACTGGACACAGTATTAAGGTCCTAAGGGTCTTGTTGGATTCGGCCTATACTGCTTGATAGAAATACAACAGAAGTGATTGCGTCATTAATAGGCTGAACTGCCCATGGAGGACTTCTGGTGTCGTGTATTGTGGTTCGCACTATTGACCTGCCATTGAAACATCATTTGTTGATGATGCGTAGATGGCAGAGCGGATAGTGTGATTCGCTTACATATACATATATGGTTTCTGGTTTGTGAGTAGTGTCTATGACTTATATTACGTTAAGGAGCCGCGCTAGTGAAATGGTTACCACACTGCGCTGGCGATCGGGTAATTCAGGTTCAAGCCCGGGCGAGCTCATTTGAAGAAGTGTCGTCGACCGGGACTTGGTTAAGATTAATTCGAGCCCTGGGCGAAAACATTTGAAGCAGTGTCGTCGACCAGGGACTGGCGGCTCCTGAGCCGACCCAGCTCTAATGGGTACCCTCCGAAGACGGCGGAAAAAAAAATATTACGTTTGTGAGTTGTTAAAGTTTAGAACTGAACGCCAGCTGCGTTCCTGTTATAGCGACTGTCACGGAGTGTTTTGAGGGGTTTTTGCATGTGTGAATATTCTCATGCTCCAGCGGGAGTTTATTAGTCATGTGAGTTGTTGTGAGTTGGGAATGCTTGCCTTGTAATAATTTAGCTACTGTAGTGGTTTTTTGATGTTATTGTGTGGTTGTTATGTTACCTAGTGTACTGGATGAGGTCAGCTGTGAAGGCTCCTGATGATAACAGTTTATGTGAGTTACAGAAGGCCTTTCTGCTACCACTTATGACCTCAAACAGACCTATTCTCCTATTATGTATGTTAGCTACGTTAAATGTCTAGGGTACTGAATTGTGATGTGTAGGTAATTAAATATACAGACACACACATATAAATACTAAGTCTAATACTAAGAATAATAATCTCTATGATAAAATCAACTAACACTGTCTTTAAAAGTTTAGATTCTCAATTTTTTAAATTTATTTTGTCCTGAACCAAATGTTTCTTCTGGTCAGGACGTATGAAATAATATGTATTTATCAATAAAGGTGCATATATATTGAACAATCAAATGAAAATTTTATACATAAATATATTGTTACATTGGTTGATATTAATATTGACTACAGTGTCTTTGGAAAGAACTAGCACTGGATGTTTAGTTGGGGTGGTGTCATCATGCCCAATCTCTGTTTTATCATGCTCATTGTCCTTGAAATATGGACTGAGTTATAGTGTTTATACAACAAGATTTTATTTCTTTATTTATATATATAGTTTGGTATTGCTGTTTACAGGCCTCAGGTTTCCCTCCCTTATTTGTAATAAATGTTTGTACAATACCAAACCTACCCACTATCCTGTTCTCACTGTTCTAGTCTACTATCATTTACTGGACACAGTATTAAGGTCCTAAGGGTCTTGTTGGATTCGGCCTATACTGCTTGATAGAAATACAACAGAAGTGATTGCGTCATTAATAGGCTGAACTGCCCATGGAGGACTTCTGGTGTCGTGTATTGTGGTTCGCACTATTGACCTGCCATTGAAACATCATTTTTTGATGATGCGTAGATGGCAGAGCGGATAGTGTGATTCGCTTGCATGGCTAGGCGGGGTTGTCGCACGGAAGGTCCAGTGTTCAAATCCTGGGTAAGCCACTCATGTCTGTTGTTTTTCTGTTGTCTGGTGTTCTACTTCTTTATTTCCTGCGAGTGCCTGATAACATACCTTTATATTTGTTTCATATCAATTTACTGTTTACAGGCCTCAGGTTTCCCTCCCTTCTTTAAATGAGCTCGCCCGGGCTTGAACCTGAATCACTCGATCGCCAGCGCAGTGTGGTAACCATTACACTAGCGCGGCTCCTAAACGTAATATAAGTCATAGACACTACCCACAAACCAGAAATCATATATGTATATGTATACACGTACAAAATGACTGTCATACCTCGACTTATAAACCACTATTATGGGAAGCAACTTTGTGCCAAGGGAAACAATTACACAAACAAATAGTGAACTTGCTAAAAGAATACACGTTTCTCTTAATTAATCTTGTGTATTTATTTGTTATGAATTTTACTTTTTAATTCTTTCTTTGTCCTTCCGTTTTCATTTGTTGTGTCCTTCGTGTAGACCTGACCGTAACGTTAACAATTTGTGTGTGTGTACTGTGTCATAGTATGAAACTATTTTTTTGTTAACCCAACTTTAATAAAACTGGTAATAAATTATGGACTTTGTTCCTCGGAAACCAGAACCATTGTTACCCTGAAACTAAGAAATGTGCTGACCTAGCTGGGACTGATTTGTAATGTTAACAGAACTACAAATGATCTACCTGGAACAGATTTGTATTCTTTACAGAACTACAGATGGGGTGAGATAATTGGGACATATTTGTAATGTTGGCAGAACTACCGATGATCTGCCTGGAACAAATTTGTATTCTTTACAGAACTACAGATGGGCGGAGATAATTGGGACAGATTTGTAATGTTGACAGAACTACAGATGATCTGCTTGGGACAGATTTGTATTGTTGACAGAACTACAAATGGGATGAGATAACTAAGAAAGATCTGTAATGTTGATACAACTACAGAGAAATGCCTGGGGCATACTTGTAAGTTGAGAGAGCTACAGACGATGCAACTGCAACAGATTAGTAATACTGACAGATCTACTTATGATCTGATTGGAGCAGAACTGCAACGCTATCACATATGTTTTATGAAATTATTAATATGTGTCATAGTGGTATGAGAATGATTGTTGAAACACTTAACTAAGTCAATAAATAGATTGACAACAAACACGCTGTCAAGTAAGCAGAAACTACACATCAAACCCCAACTCTGACATCTGTCTACAGGGATTACTGTTGTATAAATACTGGTAGAAAAGTAAAACAGACATTCCCCCAACAAAACCGTAGAACAAGAGAGAAAATTTATCACTGACATATCAAATAAAACAAAACAGTAGAACAATAAACAATCCAAAGAAAGAATTAGAACCATACGTCAAATCATCATTGACAAAGTCATAAATCAGCCGGAGTGATGGAAGACCACTATCGGTAGACACAAGAAGGAAAAAAAAAAAACATACACTTGGATCTTCATTTCAGCTAGAAGTACTTTTCACGACACGTCGGTACACTAGCAATAGTAGATATAGAGGTAAAATCATTACACTTAGAATATATAAATAAATAAGTATATGAACTGAGTAAGCAGCAACACTCGTATAAACCTGCGACGTGACGGCAAGACAGCCAGCTAGCAGCTCTTCAGAGAAATAGACCTTTTAATGGCTAATAAACGTGCCCCCCTCCCACCTTTAATTTAAAAAAAAAAAAAGAGAAAAGGGAGAGATAACAGTCCAGCGGTCAAAAATACCCCACTTTTAATCAAAAGATCACACCTCTAGTCAGGTTTTGACGGGATGTTGAATCTTAGACGAAAGTGAAACAAACAAATAAAACTTAACCACGTGATACTTTAAACAGCAGAAAGAAAATAAAGTTCGGTGAATACATTCTATTTACTTCCAAAGGGGAACAATTCAACTATTTAAAAAATATCAAACTAAAATAAAGAGGTTCATTACTTATTTAATTTTATCAATTCATTTTACAAAATTATGTAAGACATAAAATATTCTCTTATTTTGATCAGTACATTTGTTAAACTGTTGAAATGTGTTTTGTTTCCCATGTTTAGAACAAAAATACTTTAAATAATAAGGAGTTTGATGCACATGTTAAAGTAGTGAACACTTATATCCTCTGCCACTTTCGATGATAATTGTTATGCATAGTAATGTTCGGTAATCGCAGATGAGCACAACAAAATGTGTTATAAACCTACAGTGTATTTTACACTGTACAACCCAATGCCTAGAATCCGGCTTTTGGCTGGGATCATGTGTCTACACACGGGAAACAGTAGTGACATTCATGTCATGAGGTACCTAGTGTGAGAACACAGAGGATCACTACAATGACACATGTTGTCATTGGATCTTCTTGTGTTGGGACATGTGGTCTTGACCAGGGCCGGGTATGGGTGGGGCAAATGCAACCTCATGCGAGGAAAAAATATGCAACCTCATGCGAGGAATAAAAAAAAAAAATGAGCACAACAAAATGTGTTATAAACCTACAGTGTATTTTACGCTGTACAACCCAATGCCTAGAATCCGGCTTTTGGCTGAGATCATGTGTCTACACACGGGAAACAGTAGTGACTTTCATGTCATGAGGTACCTAGTGTGAGAACACAGAGGATCACTACAATGACACATGTTGTCATTGGATCTTCTTGTGTTGGGACATGTGGTCTTGACCAGGGCCGGGTATGGGTGGGGCAAATGCAACCTCATGCGAGGAAAAAATATGCAACCTCATGCGAGGAATATTAAAAAAAAAAAAAAAAAATGAGCACAACAAAATGTGTTATTGGCGCCAAATAGCGCACTACAACAATCTTTTAAACGCTTTTTCTTACTTGGTCGTTCCTCTTCTACCCTGGGGGCCGGTTCCTCTTCTACCCTGGGTGCTGGAGTAGATATAAGGTGTGGAGTCCGCCTCTAGTTCTGAAGATACCGGGTTCAAACCCAGTACAGGGAATATTTTTGATGAATTTTTTTCAGAACCAGTGGGTACAATAATGATATACTCCTCCCTGATCCCCTGGGTAGTGAGATTTGATGTCTAGCCTTCTCGGATATGTTATCCCGTAGACTGTGTTTCATTTGGCCTGGTTCCAGTCCAGTCTTCGGTCCCTCAGGGATTATCTAATGTTGTCCCCCCAGCAAACTCTGGGTATTCCTGGAGATCTGGATCCCTTGCTATTGGTATCTCTTGTGTGTCCGCGGTAGTCACGAAAATAATAATTATTTTTGTAGTGGTATTCTCATTTGTTGTTGTGATCGTTATAACCATTGTCATTAGTGCTGTATTTAAGTTGTTTGATTTATTCTTCTCTTCTTGTCTAGAGCAACTTTAATACACAAAAAAAAAGGTATCACGTGTGTTAATAAAACTTTTTTTTTTAAGTAATGGACGACATGTGCCCTCTGAAATTCTGGTTAGTTATTTATAATTTCAGTGTGTCTTACTTCTCGTATCAAAATATTGTTTCACTGTGTTTTTTTGTTTTATATGTTAGTGATAAACCGTGTCTTTTGTTCTACGGTTTTTGTTCGTTGTTGACGGATTGTCTGCTTTATGGGGTTTTCAGCTGAATACAAATAAAACATTGGGAATGATCTTCAGTAAAGGTAGGGTTGTAAAAAATAAAATTATAGACATAAATATCCAAGGACAAAATATTAATACATTGCAAACTACTCGATATCTAGGAATGATATTAGACCAACAGCTGAACTGGAATAAACACACAGATAAACAGAGGATTGACTATAGTTTGACTAATTTATTAAGATATTTGAAAGGTAATGGATGGGGTGCAAGCACTAAGACAATGCTCATTTTTTTAAAATCTTTTATTAGAGGAAAAAATATATTATGGAAGTATAATATATGACTGCTGCACACAGCAACATGTTTAAATTAGAATTCAGCATCAGGCTTTTTATACAATAGCAGGTGCAATCAGATCAACATCAATGGGAGCTATAGAGGTGGCTTTAGGAATTCTACCCTTAGAATACGGAGAAAGGAGTCAAGACTAAATTACATGAACAGAGTTATGTTAGATAAGTCTCAACCAGCACGTATAGCTTTTACCAGAAGCCAACTAACAACTCAGGCCAATCCATTGAAAAACACTAGATACCCTATAGGATGGAAGTGTATGGTAGAAATTGTCCATCTGGGTACATTAATTATATCAATTAATAACAGGTGTGAATGCAAGCAAGTGATTCCACACTTGGAGATCAAGAAACCAGACATAGACTACAACCTAGCAGAAATACTTAAGAAAACAAATAATATAGAAAATATTAAAAACACAGCCAATAAATATATACAACGAATATCAAAAAAACATAATTACTGTATACACAGATGGATCCAAGGGAGAGGATGACAAATTGGGGACAGGAATATATATTCCAATATGGAAAATGGCACAAGAATATAGCATCACGGAAAATACATCCATTTTCACTGCAGAGATGGTGGCAATACTAAAAACACAAGAAATATTCTCTAATAACCCTTCAAAAAAACTAACAGTTTTAACTGACTCTCTTTCAACAATTTAAAGCACTTAGAAACTACGAGAATGCAGTAGACCTGATATAGCAGACAAGATATTTCTGGATATTAAATAATTATATTCCAGAGGATGTTCAATCTTAATTGCTTGGTTACCTTCCCATGTTGGCATAGAAGGAAATGGAAAGGCAGATAAAGAAGCCAAGAAAGGTAGATCTGATAAAAATCTAATAAATGTAGGGACGAGTAAATCAGAGATTAAGAGCTTAATTAAAGATTAAATAACAGATGAATGGAAAGCAGAGTTGGATAAAAATCTGAAAGGAAGAGATGCATATAAGTTGTTCAAGGCTCCAAAAAGAAAATGTCAGATATCTAGGGAATTGAAAATTCCCAGTAATAAGAAACTTCTCAGACTACAGCTGAGAAAAGGCTATTTCAGAATAGAAGAACCTTACTGTGCAGGATGTCTTCTTGTTAAAATGTAAGAGGTATGAACATAACACAACAGTGGCTGAGAATGTGAAGGTCTGATGCTGTTCTTACAATGCATATGACTTTTAACAGATGAAAGTTAATTAAATATCTGTTAAAGTCAGTTCTATAACTAGAACCACCAGGTCTTTACACCCCTTCACTTTAATATTATTCTTGTTTAGAGTTTCTTCTTGATTTTGTTTGTTTTTTAAATTTAACGTATAAGTATAATTGTGATTGTCCCTATTTACAATGATTTGACAAATGTGATGCCACTTTGTCGTATCGGCAGTTGTTCATATTATTTGAATTTAAAACAATACATACCCTAATTATAACCCATCAGAGGTTAAACGGGAAATTTTTCTTTATTAATTATTTAAAAAAAAATTTCTACCCATAGTTATATAACTGTAATCTCTTTGGTCAGTTGTTAGAGTTGAGGCTCGATGTGTAGTATCTGCTTACTTGACAGTGTATTTGTTGCTGTACCTAGTTATATAAATGTAATCTCTGTAGTCAGTTGTCGGAGTTGAGGCTTGATGTGTAGGATCGGTTTACTTGACAGTGTATTTGTTGCTGTACCTAGTTATATAAATGTAATCTCTGTAGTCAGTTGTCGGAGTTGAGGCTTGATGTGTAGGATCGGTTTACTTGACAGTGTATTTGTTGCTGTACCTAGTTATATAAATGTAATCTCTGTAGCCAGTTGTCGGAGTTGATGCTTGATGTGTAGAATCTGTTTATTTGACAGTGTATTTGTTGCTGTACCTAGTTATATAACTGTAATCTCTGTAGTCAGTGGTCAGAGTTTGGGCTTGATGTGTAGGATCGGTTTACGTGACAGTGTATTTGTTGCTGTACCTAGTTATATACATGTAATCTCTGTAGTCAGTTGTTAGAGTTGAGGCTTGTTGTGTAGAATCTGTTTATTTGACAGTGTTTTTTTTTTTGCTGTACCTAGTTATAAAACCGTAAACTATGTAGTCAGTTGTCGGAGTTGGGGTTTGATGTGTACGATCGGTTTACTTGACAGTGTATTTATTGTTGTACCTAGTTTTATAACTGTAATCTCTGTAGTCAGTTGTCGGAGTTGGGGCTTGGTGTGTAGAATCTGTTTATTTGACAGTATATTTGTTGCTGTACCTAGTTATATAACTGTGATCTCTGTAGTCAGTTGTCGGAGTTAAGGCTTGATGTATAGGATCGGTTTACTTGACAGTGTATTTGTTGCTGTACCTAGTTATATAACTGTAATCTCAGTAGTCAGGTGTTAGAGTTGTGGCTTGATGTGTAGTATCTGTTTATGTGACAGTGTATTTGTAGATGTACCTAGTTATATAACTGTAATCTCTGCAGTCAGGTGTTAGAGTTGTGGCTAGATGTGTAGAATCGGTTTACTTGATACTGTGTTTGTTGCTGTACCTAGTTATATAACTGTAATCTCTGTAGTCAGTTGTCGGAGGTGTGGCTAGATGTGTAGTATCTGTTTACTTGACAGTGTATTTGTTGCTGTACTTAGTTGTATAACTTTAATCTCTGTAGTCCGGTTTTAGATTTTGGCCTTGATGTGTAGTTTCTGTTTACTTGACAGTGTAATTGTTGCTCTACCTAATTATATAACTGTATTCTCTGTAGTCAGTTGTCGGAGTTGGGGCTTGGTGTGTAGTTTCTGTTTATGTGACAGTGTATTTGTTGCTGTACCTAGTTATATAACTGTAATTTCTGTTGTCAGTTGTTAGAGTTGGGCTTGATGTGTAGTTTCTGTTTACTTGACATTGTATTTGTAGTTGTACCTAATTATGTAACTGTATTCTTTGTAGTCATGTGTTAGAGGTTGGCTTGATGTGTAGTATCTGTTTACTTGATAGTGTATTTGTTGTTGCACCTAGTTATATAACTGTAATCTCTGCAGTGAGGTGTTAGAATTGTGGCTTGATGTGTAGTTTCTGTTTACTTGACAGTGTATGTGTTGATGTACCTAGTTAAATAACTGTAATCTCTGTAGTCAGGTGTTAGAGTTGTGGCTTGATGTGTAGTTTCTGTTTACTTGACAGCGTATTTGTTGCTGTACTTAATTATGTAACTGTAATCTCAGTACTTAGTTGTTAGATTTGGGCCTTGATGTGTAGTTTCTGTTTACTTGACAGTGTATGTGTTGATGTACCTAGTTAAATAACTGTAATCTCTGTAGTCAGGTGTTAGAGTTGTGGCTTGATAAGTAGTATCTGTTTACGTGACAGGGGTAGAGTGTTTGGGAATGAGTGGTTTCTCTAGTCCAGCCTATCTTTGCGACTATATTTAGTATAAGACGATCTGTCAAACCTCCCTATAAATATAATGATGTTTACTACTCACACACACACAGTTATGCGACAACAAGACACACAAACGTGAAAAACTATGGTAAATGGATATGGGTCAGACCAACACACCAAATTAAGTTTTTGTTTAGTTTATTATCACTTAAACTTTACATCAAACATACAGAAATATCAATATAATCGTGTTTACAGATATAAGAAAATAACCCAATACGTGCCATCCCCCTTGTTTGAGAAAGGTCCCCCCCCCCCCCCCCCCCCAAAAAAAAGAAGAAGTTAATAACCCCAACGGTCTAAGGCTTAGCACTATGTTACAGAATAGACAGTAAAGAAAAAGAACAAAGTTCCTACTAAACTATCCAGTAAAACAATAACAGTATTTAAGCACACAAAATAAAGGATGGTACAGTTTCCGTAACTAGAAAAATATTCACTCTCACTCTGTCATTCGTGGCCACGTGAATCACGCCTTACCTAAACTGGGTGTAACAATCTCTTGAACGTAAACATCCATGCGTATGTATCACGGTCCAGTAGTTTTATCTTCCAAATTGGGCCCCAGTCCCTCCACTAATAATTAATTTTTATAAGGTAGACTCCCAATTTGGTGATTGATTTCCTGGATATACAATGTCACTCGAATAATTCATGTAGCAAAAAAAAATGCGATCTTGTGTTCACAGTAGACAGTACTTCCAATAGCTAAAGAAAACATCTGGTTGCTAAAAACTGTTACTTAAGATGATGATGATAAATCCTATCGGCTGGCTCTGGGGTGAGTGCCGATTGTGAAACAGTGTAACTTTTCTGGATAAAATCCTCTTGGGTAAACGACTGTCAGAAGTCGGGAAAAATGATTTGCATATTGAAACAGCGGGCTGATAAAATTTGAATGAAAAAATCTGGGTATTTTGTAAGTCTAGTTAACTATAATTTACAGTTAAAATGTTAGTTTTGTCGCCTTGGCAATTCCTGTTCACACCTGTACTTGGGGACGAACGCCAAGGAAAACGACAACTATTACTCCTTCAGTAACTGAGGAAAGGACCACAATAGAAAACCGCTGGTAGGTCTTGATGAGGTTCTGTTTTAGAATAAAGTATATACATTTAACCAAAATTCCAATATCCTATACTATCACGCGTAAGGGTTTGAGACGCTCTCTTATCCTCTCCGTCACCTAATAAAAATTAAAAGGCACACGGTATCTTTAGCCTATCTATCGCGCTTCGCTTAGCTAGTACAGGTTTGGTTTGAGGCATGCAACCTCCCCCCTCCCCCACCCGCCCCGGTAAACGATCAGCGCATAATGTCAGTTATAATGTTATTATAACTACGCGCACTTAACAAGTATCGCCTGTCATTACTAGCTATTAGATTGTCGTCGTCGGTTGTTTTGACACATGATATTAATCACTAGTCACCGAGACAATTACACACAATGAAATATACTGCGAATTCTATTCTGTGTTACGGTATATGTTATTAACGCCGTCTGCTAAAGGTTAGCAGACGTGCAATTGTAAAGGTTAAGACATTTAATATATTGCGATAGATGTTTCAATTATTGAACGCTCCATACACGATCGATTATGACGTGTCTAGCGTTGTTTGGGTCACAGTCGGTAACTAGGAGACGCGACCCTTTGTTACTTGACCGCCAAGCTGAATAGCTGCGTTTTCTAACCTTCCAATTCAATGGCATGATATAGCCATTTATATGTGCATTTATGATGGACCAGGGTCAGTCCTAGAACTCTATATGAGAGGAAACTTACGGAGGTTAGTGTTTAACTAGAATCCTCAGAAGGAGGAGAATAATCGTCCAATTCGTATGAAATATTCAGACTCGCAGTCTCACTGTCGGCAGGTAGCCATGTCTATCTGCGCGTGCATATAGCTGTGATGTTCTGACGACAATACTGCATTGTATCCTTAAACGGACATTGACACGTAAAACAGCAGTCTACGCTATTGATTAATTTATGCATGACTTATACGGACTTATGTTCTGCTCATATTTGAAATGATCATCCTGTGTGTACATGTGATTAAATATTACGGACTCAACCTGAAGGCATTAATTACTTCATTAATGTTGCTGAGTTCAAGTATTACATGTTACTTCTTCATATCATGCTACTGAGTTGTATGAACGCTTCACCCTAATTCGCGTAATGATACAACAAGCACGATCAACAAGAAATCATTAAAATAACTATACTCAGCACATGATCTTCAACCGGCAAATAACTCAGCAACAAAATGGCTGCCGAATGCGGGGAACGACAGAAAAAAGAAACAAACTTCTGTTCCTTACGCACATGTTAACCATAATATTTACGATCAAGTTTCGATCACATGATCCAGTCGAAGATGACGTTGTACTCATTCTAATGCCTAACAACGTGACATCACCGAAGGTCGTGTAGGTGAACTCTCGGAGAAACCAAAGCCGTTTTCTAAGTCTAACCAGGGGAAACATGAGCTATTGAAGCAAACACACGATATGGACTACAGGAGCAGACAGTCAGGGGCATTAGCCTAGCTGTTGACGACCTCTAGCACTGATCTAAGCAACGGAAAAGATAAGTCTAGTTGTTTTAATACTGTCGTCATTGCAAACAGTAATACTGAGTCCATGCCTTTTGCCTGCATAGGCATGTCTTTTCTGAATGTGTTTCATGTATTTTTTGGGTTGTTTTAATGTGTTGTTAATTAGCGGGCCGGTTGGAGGGAACTGAAATCTCTGGGGAATGTCGCGAACAGCTGACCACCTAGATTTCAGTCGGTCTTAGGGCAGTTAAACGATTGCACTTTTGGAAGCCCCATTGAGGTTTGCCGGTGGACTGCCTGTCCAGATCTGCTATCGTTTGACATTTGTGTTAGCTGTACCGTTCCGTAGATAACTGGTGTATTTTATTTGTACTAAGTTCACATTTTTATTCAGTTTTGTATCATGTTCGTTAACTATTTCGTCCAGTCTACTCTTACTATCATTTATTTGATGATTGTTAAATGTTCGTCCGTTATGAGTTCTGTGATGTCATCATTTTTTGCAGTCATTTTTTTTTTTGTGTACTTTGCATATTCAGTTGACCTCGGGTCAATCTTTGACCCTTCGTTTTCCGTGTGACACTTCCGCTTGTTTTATTTAGTTCATAAATTCATTTTTAATTGTGAAAATGTCTTGTTTGCGTCTTGACATTGTTTGTACCCTTTAGTTGCATCATTGTTTTGTTTGTACTCATGATATATATTAAATACTACATTAATAATATGACATTATATTCAATAATACACTTGTAATTTAATTTAATTAATTTTTTCTGACATTTAAGGTTAATATGGGACATTGCATAATTATGCAGTGATAGTCCAAGAAATTAGCACTACAATTTATAAGAGATGCCTAGGGCATAATAATAATAATAATAATATATATATATATTGACCAAATAAAATAATCTTATAGTTTACCTTTGAGGTGACAGACCCATTGTATATTATTTAATATACTTTTCTGGTACTAAGAGAGTGACTTAGTACATTGAACAATATAATTACTAGGAATCATACCCAACATTATTGGATATTAAGATTAATTGTGTGATGTAATTACATTATAGTTAACAGATATCATAACTATTTATGATATAGTTAGTACTTAGATACAATATTGTTACAAAATATTGTCTATTAGTTGAACTTAGACATAAGAGTTCAGTACTATTGTGATTATTTATATTGAATATTCCTAAGTTGAGTAAGTATAATAATTACTCTGAAGCTACTATTGACTATTTTAATCAGTAATTATCAATAATTACTTACGGATAAAAGTCAAAATGCTTACTATAGACCATTTCGTTAAAATTGGTAAAGAATATGGTTATAAATCCCAAGAACTTCGTCAGTTTGCTGAGGCAGAACTGGAAAAACATAAAGCAGAAATGGAGGAACAAAAGGCTGCATTAAAGAAAGAGGAAGCAGAACGTGAGATGAAGCAAATTGCCAAGGAAAATAGATTAAGAGAAATTGCTCAACAGGAAGAAGAGAATAAATTGAAACGAGAGGAAATTATTTTACAACAAGAAATGGAATTGGCGCGTATTAAATTGGAGACAGCAAGATTACAAGCACAAAGTGCTGATGCAAACCAGAATAATAACGCACAAAATGGATCGTCATCCAGCCAAACTAAACATTTCTACAACTTTAAATTACCCACTTTCAACTTAAACGAGGACGACCTTTCATCGTTCCTGTCACGTTTTGAACAGACTTGCAAAACAAATCATTTGCCCGAAGAGTCATGGGTACTCAAGTTAAATGAATTCTTGGTTGGAGAACCATTGACGGCTTCTCAAAATGCTGACCCATCAATAGCAAATAACTACGGTGCTATTAAGTCCTTGCTTTTACGAAGGTTTCACCTGGACGAGGAACACTGTAGGTTGAAATTTAAGGGAATTTTACCTGAATCTCCAAAAGATTTTGCAGGATTCATTGCGAACATACGCAATACATTTAATAGATGGGTTGAACTGGCAGAAGTCAACAAATCGTACGACAAATTAGTTGATTTGCTACTACGGGATAAGGTATTATCTTCGGTTAGCCAGCCATTCTTTGCATATTTGCAGGAGCGTAAACCAGGTACTATTGACGAGTTGGAAAAAATTTCTTTAAACTACTGTTCGGCACATCCGAATGCAACCATTTCTAACTCCTCATTAAGAGAACCTCTACCTGTGGCGTCTAATATGGCCTACAATCATAATAACAAACAAAGACATCACAGTGTAGACAGAAGTAGGTTCCAAAGAAATCACAATGTTAACTTTCAGAAGGGACATAATAATGATTTCAACAATAAAAATGAGTTCAACAGAGGTAGATCACGAGATAGAAATTATTCACCTCAAACAAACTACCACAATAGTCAACATAACACTAATTATAATCGATCACATACCCCGAAAAAAATAACAATAACTGGAATGGTAATAATCATGGCTCGAGACATCGAGATAATAGTTACTATAGAGGACGACGAGATAATTCTAACAATTATACTCGGAATCGATCTCATTCTCGGGGATCATCTCATTACAACCATAATACAGGGGCGGCAGTTACAAATAATACTACCCCTATAGCTCAGGTCCCACTTGACAATAATACAACACAGTCTTCTGCTGCATGTTTTGCTATTAATTATAATGTGGCAAATAGTTGCCAACAATGCAATCTTATTTTTCAGAAGGCGAAAGAAACAGTGCTTAACTGCGGACATATTACACCAGAGGTAGGTCTTGCAGTCAACGATGGAACAGGCTTACTAATTTTTAACAGGGGAATCGTTAATGGATCCGTCGTCTCAGTGCTGAGAGATTCAGGATCCACGACGATTGGTGTACGTCAGTCGCTGGTACATCCTAGCTGTGCGACAGGAGAATACGTCCGCTGCATGACATTTGGTGGAACTATTGAGTTTTACCCCACAGCTATTTTTTCATATTAGAACACCCTTTTTCACAGGGAATGTAAAAGTATGTATGCTAAAAAAGCCTATTGCTGATCTGATGGTTGGTCGTATACACGGCAGTAAAGATTGTACTCCAGATGAGATCATAGAATGGGAGAAACATAACCTATGCACTGGAAACGCCGTGACGACTAGAGCGCAGACTCAACTCATGGAGAAAGTTGGTGATAATAAAATGGATGTAGACAACCAAGAGGAATTTGTAGTCAATTCACCTATTGACAGGGAAACATTTGCAACCAAACCAAAAGAGGATAAATCTTTAAAAAAAATTTTTAAGCTGGTTGATAAAGTTGACAATCTATCCTCAGGTAATAATAACAAACATTGGTTTGTTATTAAAAATGACATATTGATTAGATGTTTTAATGACAAATCACAAATGAAACAACAAGTTATGGTCCCGTATACTTTTAGACGGTACATTCTTCAACATGCGCATGACTCACAGTGTGCTGGACATATGGGATATACTCGAACACGATCTCGAGTACTGTCTTCATTCTTTTGGCCAGGAGTGTCAAGAGATATTTCGCAGTATGTACGTTCCTGTACTACATGCCAAGAAGTGAAAGCACGTGGAGCTTTTCACACGGCGCCTATTCAGGCTTGCGATATCTCAGTAAGACCGTTTGACAAGATGGCCATAGATATTATTGGTCCATTGCTACCATCGGCCAGAGGACATAGATTCGTCCTTACGTGCATTGATTTGTGCACACGATGGCCAGAAGCTATCCCATTAAAGACCACCACTACCACAGATGTAGCTGATGCACTACATCTCATCTTTTCTAGAATAGGGTTTCCTAGAAAACTTTTATCAGACCATGGGTCACAGTTCATATCTGACACCATGAAGGAAGTCATGAAAACCTGGAACATTGATAGGAATTTAAGTAGTATTTATCATCCTATGAGTAATGGTGCAGTTGAAAGACTTAACCGTACACTTAAACAACTACTACATAAGGTTACTGTTAAGCACCCTCATGACTGGGACAGAGCACTCCCAGCTGTTCTATTTGCTTATCGGGAGGTACCGCATGAACAAACTGGCTTCTCTCCCTTTGAATTAGTTTTTGGTGCTCCCCCAAGAGGTCCTATGGGACTAATAAAAGACTTATTAATTGACGCGGAGATGACTCAGGACACTCAGTCATCTTACGAGTATGTGATTAATCTTCGGAAGAACATTATTGAGTCTTGCCAGTTGGCAACAGCTTCTTCTGAGGCTGCAAAAGCTAAGGCTCGATCTCTACAAAATAGGTCTCGACGATTACGCCAATTATTCCCAGGCGATGAGGCTTATGTGTTACTTCCTCACAATAACAATAAATTATTGATATCTTGGAATGGTCCTTACAAAGTCATTGATAAAATTTCCGACGTTGATTACGTCTTAGATATCAAGGGACACAAAAAGATATTTCATATTAACATGCTCAAGCAATTTCATACACGTCCTGAACACTTACAGTCAATTTTTCCATGAACTAGATGACAACACAGTATCTACTTGTTATTATTCCAACTTATCCGTCATCCAGGAAGAAGAATCTTCTTTTCCTGAGGTACAGTTACCGTTACCGGTACCAGTAGTTCAACCTACTGAATCTTGGCGGGATGTAACCATCTCTTCAACGGTTACACCGCAACAGCGTCTACAGATTGCTAATCTCTTACAATCTTATCCAGATGTGTTGACCGACGTCCCGGGTCGCACATCGGCTATCAGTCATGACATTACTCTCAATGACGATACACCTATTCGTGTACATCCCTATTCGGTTCCTTTACATTTCCTTGCTAAAACTACTAAGGAACTTGAACAGATGTTGTCTCTGGGAATCATTGAGACTAGTAATTCGCCATTCTCTTCTCCATTAGTGATTGTCCGGAAGAAGGACAATAACATCAGACTATGTGTTGACTATAGAAAATTAAATGCTAAGACTATAGTTGACAGCGAACCACATCCACTTATCGACGACTTACTGCCACGTCTATCCAACGCAACTATATTTAGTAAGATAGACTTAACTAAAGGTTATTGGCAGATACCACTGACCGAAAAGGCTAAGTACTACACCGCATTTTCCACTCCACAAGGTCTATACCAGTGGAATGTGATGCCTTTTGGGCTTGTTAATGCGCCAGCTACCTTCATTCGCCTGATGCGACAAATTTTATCAGGTAGATTAGACGTTATTACGTATATTGACGACATATGCTTGTTTAGTTCGTCGTTTGAGGAACATGTTTCGGGACTTAGATATGTTTTCGACACTCTAAGGAATTATCATCTAACTGCTAAACCTACAAAGGTGCAGATCGCGTGTAATGAGATAACCTTTTGGGGACATATCATTGGAGCGGGATATATCCGAACGTTACCTAGTACGGTCTCCAAAATTCTAAACATAGCAGTTCCTCAGACGAAGAAACAGGTCAGGAGTTTGTTAGGACTTGTTCAATATTACAGTAGATTCATACCAAACTTGTCATCCATCACGGCTGTATTGTCTTCATTGTTAAAAAAAGACATGCCGGTGAAGGTGACATGGACTGGTATATGCAATGAAACTTTCAACAAAATTATAAATTTGTTTTCGCATGAACCAATTTTAAGACTTCCCGATGCTTCCAAAAGATTTTTCTTACGAACAGATGCTAGTAACTACGGCATCGGTGCATGCCTGCTCCAGAACCATGATGGCGTTCTACATCCTACATTATATATTTCAAGAAAGCTAAAGCCGGCAGAAACAAAGTATTCCACAGTGGACAAGGAACTTTTGTCAGTTATATGGGCAATCACAAAACTGGAAAAGTTCTTGCTTGGTGCTCCATTCACCATTCAGACTGACCAGCGTGCTGTAGCATCTTTGCGTAGATCAAACCACAAAAGTCCAAAACTCGCCAGATACGCGATCATCCTGCAGCCATTTGAATTCTCCATTGAACATATTCCTGGCACTGAAAACATTGTGGCGGATGCGTTGTCACGTAATCCTATTGACGACGAATAATCAACATTGACATTCCTAAACTACGTCAATCATCACTACATTGGATAGAACGAAGTATCAACTATAAGGGAACTAACCTTGACTTCAAGTTAATAATTATAAACACTATATGCATCACAGAATTGAACTAAAGACAATCAAGGTATACATATTGACATTGAAACTTCGTCTAACGTCCATACACAATATATGAATATTCGTTGAACAATCATGGAACAATATCTGACGACAAGTCGAACTTATTATCCTATGTGCACTTAATTCTTGGATCCTAGGATAATTGACATTTCTGTCCGACGTAAATGCTTCAACACTTTGTCTAAAAGAATTCATCAGGATCAGGACTACGGATGGATCATCATATCCTATACTAATTAATTAGTTAACTTAACTTCTTAATTGAATTAATATCAATAAAATGAAATGTGAGAAAAAAAAATGAAATGAAAAAAACAAAAAAAGAGAACGAAATATAAAAAGAAGAAATTATGAAAAGAGAAAATAAATCTCACACAAGTATTAGATTAATATTTTTTTTTAATGTACCTATACGTTATTTAGTTAGTTAAATTAGATAGTTATTATTCACTAACACTTAACACACACAATTAAGTTAAACTTATATTCGAATTTCTTTCTATTTCTTCTCACTTATTTGTCTTTTCTTCTCTCATAACATCGTGTTACATTAGAATCTTAATAATTTAACTCTTAGTTTAATTAATTAATTTAATTTTAATTAGTCAAATTAATTCCTATATGACATACTAATACGACAGACCTTACTTTAATTTAATTCTATCATTCACTATTGACATTACACATTTTATTTAGTTGATATAATAATATGCATAATATTGATATATAATATGATTAATGTTAGATGACTATGACAAATAGTTAGTTGACATGACCGCGACACGGTTCTACTCAGAACATCGTCGGCCATATGTCACAATTGTGTTAAATTTTTTGAAAAATTGTTAAGTCGGATAGATCTTGAAAAAAAAATCTATCGATTTTTTTTTTCCCCGGTGTACAGGGAATTGTTACGGTATATGTTATTAACGCCGTCTGCTAAAGGTTAGCAGACGTGCAATTGTAAAGGTTAAGACATTTAATATATTGCGATAGATGTTTCAATTATTGAACGCTCCATACACGATCGATTATGACGTGTCTAGCGTTGTTTGGGTCACAGTCGGTAACTAGGAGACGCTACCCTTTGTTACTTGACCGCCAAGCTGAATAGCTGCGTTTTCTAACCTTCCAATTCAATGGCATGATATAGCCATTTATATGTGCATTTATGATGGACCAGGGTCAGTCCTAGAACTCTATATGAGAGGAAACTTACGGAGGTTAGTGTTTAACTAGAATCCTCAGAAGGAGGAGAATAATCGTCCAATTCGTATGAAATATTCAGACTCGCAGTCTCACTGTCGGCAGGTAGCCATGTCTATCTGCGCGTGCATATAGCTGTGATGTTCTGACGACAATACTGCATTGTATCCTTAAACGGACATTGACACGTAAAACAGCAGTCTACGCTATTGATTAATTTATGCATGACTTATACGGACTTATGTTCTGCTCATATTTGAAATGATCATCCTGTGTGTACATGTGATTAAATATTACGGACTCAACCTGAAGGCATTAATTACTTCATTAATGTTGCTGAGTTCAAGTATTACATGTTACTTCTTCATATCATGCTACTGAGTTGTATGAACGCTTCACCCTAATTCGCGTAATGATACAACAAGCACGATCAACAAGAAATCATTAAAATAACTATACTCAGCACATGATCTTCAACCGGCAAATAACTCAGCAACATTCTGTCACTTTATCCGTCACTCATAGCATTTTACTTAGTCAGCTAAACCGTTTCTACTGGTGAAAAAAAGAAATGGTTGATGGATTTCACGTTTAAACTGAACAACTGATAAGAAAATATCTACGCGTTTGTTATTTCACTAGTCGTAACGCTAGGGAATCACAGTGAATTTGAAATGGTATAACTTTAACTAATTTTAATACTTAAGCACACCTTATTTTTATTAAAAGAAATCAGAATAAATCCCCACGAAGGCTATTAACGCACTATTCCTCACAATAGTTCTAGCGTACGAGTTCAGATTATCCAAGAAATTTCTGAGAGACTCTGATAACTGATTTGGAGAGTACGCAGTATATATACAGATTCATATGTTATTTCTCTAGAGGATGAACATTTTGACACCTCTGCGCATAGCAGAAACTACGGAGATGAAAGATTTTACTGTTCGCTCTACTCGTGATGACACCAGAAGACGTGGCCGTGCATTATGGGCCTCTCTTAGATTTCGTCCCATTTTTCTCCTCCTTAGTATGCGGACATTAAAGGTCCTAGGGAAATTCTTATCACCCCCTGTATTTCTTCAAGGATCTGGTCTTTTCCTCACATGCGTCTGTCTAATGACCAATGATTGACAGATCAGCTCGCGTGAGAGACTCAGGTAAGCACACCAGGTTCGCTTCACTTGTTAAGACTGGTAGGTGCGAAAGCTGGTAAACACTCGTCAACGTATGTAAACAGGAAAAATAGGCGTGGCTTCAAAAGTGAGTCAGCAGACAGCGAATTGCGTAGTTTTGCCTTCGCAAAACATAAAACCTAACTGAGAAAGCAAAGCTGGTCGGATTACTGTTGGATTACTGGAGGCTATGTTTCCATTCTACGTCACAGTGCGTCCGAGCTTGAAGATATGAAAACCTTTCATGTCTCATTTATGGAAATAGAGCTACCGTCATCCGTAGCTTCCAAGTGATTGCTATCTTCAATTACATCCTTAACCTCCATGCTCCAATTTCGACTCATAAAATCCGCTCCTACATTTTTTTTCCTGGTATGTATTGTACTTTGAACGAGTACACGCTTAGCAGCAGAGCCCAACGCAAAGTCTCCGCGTTAAAGTCTTTATTGGCTCCTAGGATTGCCAATGGAGCATGGTCTGTTTGCACTGTGAACGAAATTCCATACAGATATTCTCCTGATTCCGTTTTCCAGTGCAAAACATTCCCTCTCCACGGTCGAATAATTCCTTTCTGCTGTGTTCAGTTTTCGGCTGCCGTAGGCCACTGGAAATAACAGGTCCTGGTGTTTCTCGTCTGCTTGAAGCAGTGTCGATCCAATTCCCTGTCCGCTGGCATCTGCTCGCAAGACGAAAGGTTTTGTCAAGTCGGGTAACCGTAAAATGGGGTATTTGGACAGTTGTTCCTTGAGAGTGACGTAAGCGTTCTCACACTCGGGAGTCCGAACAACCTTATCGGGTTTTCCCTTCTTGGTGAGGTCAGTAAGAGGTGCTGTCAGGCCATTGAAGTCTTTAATGAACTTTTGGTAGTATGCGCACAGTGAAAGAAAGGAACGTGTATCTCTCTTTGTTTTAGACCTCTTTGTTGCACGTATTTTCTCGATGTTTTTGGCAACTGGCCACATACACCCTTGAGAAATTGTATGCCCCAGGAAGTCAAGCTTTTCAAAGCCGATTAAACATTTGCTAGGTCGGGCTGTCAGGCCAGTTTCTTGTAGTCTCCTGTGGAGCATAGCGACCGTAGCAATATGTTCTTCATAGTTTTCCGTTGCAATAAGTATGTCGTCCATGAAATTGTGGATATGTGGACTTTGCAAGGGTTCTAACAGCTTTCTCATCAACCTGGTGAAGACTCTTGGTGCGTTGTGCAAACCGAAAGGCATAACGTTTACAGTGTAGTGTCCTTCACTGGTGCTAAAAGCTAGCAGGGGTTTAATTTCCTCCTTAACTGGTATTTGAGAATAACCTTTACTCAAGTCAATCTTGGAGAAAATTTTTGCCTTGTTAAGCTTGGTGAACAGCTCAGAAGCGCTCTGGAGTGGCTCAGGCTGGAATTCCGTTACAGTATTGAGTAGACGATAGTCTATACACAGCCGAACTTCCTTATTGGGTTTCTGCAACAGTACTACGCTCGAACTATAAGGAGATGTAGACTCATTAATAATTCCAGGTTTACGTAGCTTGTCTATTTCTCCACGTAGCGTATCAGCTTTAGCATGCGGGATCGGGTAAACTCTGGTTCGCACAGGTGTCTCGTTTGTCAGCTTCATATCGAACTCTGCGAGATGTGTCCGACCAAGTATGTCCGTTAAGACTGCTGAGTACTGTTTCAGTAGCGCCCTCGTTTCTGTCTGTTGTTCTTCTGAAAGAGTATCGCCGAATTTAACATCTTTAAATGATTCCGTTTGTTGCAGTGGGTATTCCATGCAACTATCGTCATTTTCGTCATCTTCGGTTGCTATAGCGACCGCCAGGAGATGTTCGGGGAAAGGCACCGGTCTTTCCAAATATTTCATTAACAGATTTATATGGTAGACTTTTTCCTTTCTTTTAATAGAGATCTTGTAGTTTGTACTCGAGATCTTTTTCAGGACGGTAAACGGCCCTTGCCATCCGATACGTAGTTTGTAGTTTCCGGTTGGAAGTAGCAACAAAACTTTATCTCCTGGTAGCAATTCTCTCTCTTTCGCTGCGCTATTGTATCGTTCACGCGTGCTCGCTTAAGGTTTGTTGTTGCTAGATCTCATCCTAGTTAAACCTTTCCTTAAGTTCCGATACATATTTATTTGCTGAGACGACTGTCTCATCAGCCTTCTGGTCTGTCAGTGACCGGAGTAAGGCTTCAAGCGGGCCGTTAAAAGGTCTGCCGAATAAATGTGTAGCTGGTGGTAAACCTGTAGATGCCTGTGGGACTTCCCTGTAGGCGAATAAGGCTGCAGGAATAAAAAGGTCCCAATCTTCATATTTCTCTTGTCAAAGCTTACGTAACATCATGGTGAGGCTGCCGTTGAAGCGTTCCACGAGCCCATTTCCGGCCAGATGGTATAGGCTGGTGTGGATGTGTTTGGCCCTCAAGATCTTAAAGATCTCCTCCATTAACAGGCTACGGAATTGGGATCCGTTATCCGCCAGAACTTGTTTAGCGAATCTCAACCGTGTAAAAATCTGCACTAAGGCTTCTGCGACATGCTTGGAATCTGTGCATGTTAGCGGTATAGATTCGGCCCACATAGTGCATGTGTCGACTAAGGTCAGGATAAACCTGTTCCTTCTTTTAGTCCTTTCCGGGGGTCCTATAATGTCGACTGCTACCCGTTCAAATGGTGTCCACACTATTGGCATTTCTCCTATGGGAACTTGGGGTGTCCAATGCTTGGGTACCACACGTTGGCACTTGGCGCAGGATTTCACATATCTGATAACATCAATGTTCATTCCTGTCCTTCAATAGTGAATCGATATTCGCTGAATAGTGGCGTTTTGTCCCATATGTCCACTAAAGGAAAGAGAGTGCCCCATTTCTAAGATTTGTTCTATGAACTGCGTCGGTATTAGGAGCTGGTTATGTCCCTGTTCATGTTCGCCCGTTCTTCAATACAGTATTCCATCCTTAGAAAAGATGTCTCCGTTGTGTCTGGGGTCCTTGGCCATGGGCAGTTTCCTAAAGCAGGGCTCCAAGGTAGGGTCCTTTTGTTGCGCCTCTTTCAGTTCCTTAGATAACATGTTAGGCGCAGGCTCCCGTTCCTTTTTGGTTTGCCTTCTTCTGGTTACTGCTGCTAGAATCGGCTCTTTCGGTGTCCCAATAAACACATATCTGCAACCAAGTATGAGTGGGTATATCGGATCATCCATTATAGCCGTTTTGATAACCCCTCTGACGAAATCAGAGTGCATCTCTACCAGTGCGACTGGAAGCGTTATTGGTGCATCTCCCTTAAAAACTCCACATAATTTGACGGTTTTTTCTGTTTCTTGACCAGGTGTGACCAAATGCCTCGAGACAATACAATCAAACTCAACCCTGTATCAAACAAACAATAAGTTGAAGTCCAGTTCAAAATAACAGTTCCTCGCGTTGAAGGCCTCTCACCCTCAGGTTGGGAATCACTGACATTAATACTTCTTTGCGAGTCTGTCTGCAAGCATCCGATGCGGTTAGGCTCAGTATGTTTGCCCTGATCAGATGTCCCTTACGCATGAGTTTTCCCTTTGTCTTGTCCTTTCTGGCTGCGCTGCCATGAAGGACGGTTGGGATGATCATGAGGGTTGATGATGTACCTGTTTTTGTAGAATTTCGATTTTTCTTGAGGGGGGGTTCTGGGGTAAAGTTTCTCTTTGGTTTTGGTGATGAGAAGAATGGGAAGACTGCTCTAGATTATTTTTTCGAGAAGGCTCATATGTCGGTTTGCGTTTTGAACCTGGCAGCTCGGCTAAGGCATTTACGTAACGCTCAGACTTACTTAAAATGCCTTCCAGCTTTACAGCTCCCTGTTCAGCAAGACAACTTCGGGTTTCATTTGACAACGTGTTTTTTTATTTGTTCGGTTAGAATAAACTCTTCCAACCCTTCGTAAGTGCAAGGGAGTTCTGAAAGCTCTAAACACTTAGTCAAATATCCCTTCAGACGGAAGAGAATTGAAAAAAAAATTCCAGTCCCCTCCTTTCTGCTGTTCCGGAAAAGTTGCAAAGATTTTCGCTCGTTCATTTCGAAGCGCTCAAATAAAGCTTTCTTCAACATGTCGTAATTGTCTTGATTGCTGCTTCCCAGTTTCGCTTACGCATTGCCTTTTAGAGCCCGGGAAAGCTTCAAACACCATCCCGAACATTTTAAACCATACAGTGTTGCCATTCTCTCAAATTTTTCTAGGTAAGAGTCCATTCTCTCATTGGGGCTTGGGAAGGATTCTAAGGCAAAAGACATTGCTGCTAGTTGAGGAGATTGAGTACTGGACTGATCAGTTATGAGTGACTGAGGTGAGGAAGGCTCTCCGTTGCTGAAGGTAGACGCTGCACCACAATTTTGGACCTCTAAGTTCTTCAGCGCCAATTCGTGCTGACTTCGATGCTCATTCTCTCTTTCCTCATGTTGTCTTTCTCTCTCTTTTCTCATGCTGTCTCTCCCTCTCTCGCTCCATGTCTCTGCGAGTTTCCATTTCCGCCTCAATTTTCTTCTGCTCCTATTGACGCTCTTCAGTCTCTTTCTTTCTAGCTTCCCCTGCTTTTCCCTTCTCGCTAGCTTCTGCTGCTTTTTCCTTCTCTTTAGCTTCTGCTTCTTTCTTCTCCGTGTCATATCTGTCGAGTTCTTCGTTGACAAAAGCTAGCACTTCTTCTCCTTGTAATCCTATTTCCTTAGCTTCCTCTCTTAGCAGTGCTCTACGTTTTGAACGCTCAGCATTGGCAAATAACTGACTGCGACTTATCCGAGAAAGAAAGACAAAAAGGATACCATGCTCCCTAACCAATTAAGAGAAATACAAAAAAATTTGCGTGTGTGTGTGTGTTTATTTTACTGTGATACCTCCTCCCTGTTATCAGTAATCTAATCTATCGCTGCTGTTATTTGGCTAAGGCTCTAAACGCAGACGACTTAAACCATAAAATGGTAGATCAGGCTAACAACTGATAAACTACTATTACTACTGTGGGAAAAAATTTTAAAAAATTATTACGGGAAAAAAAATCCACTACACTCCCCCATACCTGAAGTCAGTTTTGGAGTTAGGGAAGGCTATTAACTTGGTGATAGCCAGAATGCTCTTTCTTTGTTAAGCTCACAGTCCACTGCTCCCAAAAAAAGTTTGTGATTGTTAAACAATCACGCGCAGCAGCGGTCTTGTTTTCAAAATTATTATACAACAATTCTCCAACAAGGATCACCATCAAAATCTAACTGTAGGTAACTCTAAGATGCTGTGGAAAGAAACAAATTTCTAATTAGTGTAGTCAGAACCCAGTAAAAGAACGTTGTTTAAGGGAGACTTATTATTAATATTCTTTAACTCACAAAACAAAACACACAGACCACTCTATCTAGACTAAGATTAATATCAAAATTAGGAAACGAGAACCCAATTTGGCATTTTCACATTTAAAGTCTTACTTACTTAATAGTTCCTCTTCTACCGTGAGGTGTAGAGGTTTGGAAGAGAGAGCGTCAGACTATCCTATCGGCTGTCTTCCTCCTGGCCTGTTTCCATTCTAGTCCTCGGTTCTTCAAAGATTAACTAATGTTATCCTCCCAGCGGACTCTGGGTCGTCCTACGGGTCTGGATTCCTGGCTCTTTATTTCCCAGGTTTGTCGTGGAAGTGTTGCGTGATAAATTCTCGCAACATCGTTTTATTTCAATATCTGTTTTATAACGCAAGGGCAACAACTGCTTGAAATCTATAGTCACTTTTCTCGGTAAGCATTTGTCTTCTCGCGTTAGTATCGAATGCAGTTAACTTTTGAGCTGTGGTCATTTTTGCGCTGGACTGCGCATGACTTGTCTTGTTGTTTGGTCGATCGGTTTCCGCCCACCACTAGTGGGGGTGAGCGATTTGGAATGGCGAAAGAGATGCCTCGTTGAAGAGGGGATCTCCGCTTTTTTTTTTTGTTCTGTCAGGGATGTGTAGTCCTCTTATGGATATTTCGTTTAGTCGAGATAATACCTCTAGTGTTTTCCCACATGTCGGGAGGCGTGATATTTCTGTGTATTTCATGAAAGCAAGGTAAATTGACTTTTTCATTAACTCTATCGATTTTGGGTCGTGAGCGATTTCGATTCATAGCCTGTCTCCGAAAGTCGTCGTCACGAGATGTTCTTTCCCAGCTCACATGTCGCTGCATTGTACTGCATCGGTTGATGCAGGTTCCAAGGACCATTACTTGCTACTTTGTTAAATGAACTAGGTTTAGAAAACCTTTATTATCTAGAGGATATTCTTGAGGACATTACTTATACTTCGGCAGACGTGTCTGTCTTGCTGAAGTCAAACTAAGGAGAGTGAACTGATCTCATACATCTGGTTATCTCCTGGCTGTTATAGAAAAGGATGGAGTTTTCCACCTGACTACATTTACAGCACTATGAAATATAACATGCATCTGACTCATCATTGTAATGCTGTCTACCGTCTATTGCTGTATTGAATGTTGCTGTGATAATGACTGTTTGATGTGCCTACACATTTGCGTAACCATTTTGTCACTGTGGCGTCCACAATAAATAATGAAGAAAAACGTCAACGGCTGTTTCAAGACTCATTGACTTTATACGTCGTGAGTTTACTGACGTCCTATGTGGATTGCCCTGTTATTGTTGCATGAACATTGTTTTGACTGAACACATCTACACACTACATAAAACCAGACATGCGGATGCCATCCATCATCATATGGCATCACGCATCATTTGGTGGCCATAAGCTGGTTTGATTCTGGTACTAGCAAACACGGGGTCCCTTACCCACTTCATTTTCAACAAGAATTCATCAGCATCCTTCAAGAAATTAACATTCTTCAATACAGTCAACATCTTCAAAATTTTCAAAGTACTCGGCGTTGCCCGGTAAAAGTCAAAATTTCAACCTTTTGACGGAAACAAGAATTTGACAGTACCCGGCGTTGTTACATGTTGCCGGATAACTCGGACTGCTGTTATCTTTTACGCAAGTCAAGCACGTTGCTGCTGTCAAGGTTCCAGTGCTGTCGTTTTTTGAGAAGGTCAAGTGCCGGTTGAAACGGGTTGTTTTCTGAAGAAGGCCAAGTACCGATTTCCATCAACTTACTTTTGGATTAGAAGGTCAAGTGCCGAAACAACTCAACACACAGTATTTCAGAAGCTCTTGTACCATCGTGTTAGCAGTGGAAGCAGTTCAGATGTGCCATCATCGTTGGAGCTTCGCTCTTTAGGACGTTGATTGACATCCGTTTTTCTGCTGTTCTACGATTGGAAGCCTTTAAGTTAAGTGGCCTGTTTGTATGTAAACTGTGCCCTTATACTTCTGCTGAGTCTTCTGTGTATCATCTCATTCTATATATTATATGTCTATATGTTATTTGTATATTTATATGTTTATATTTCAGCGGGTTCTCGGTTGGGTGGTGTCTCCGTTAGATTATGCCACGTCATAGAGGTCGTCTATTGTGAGCGTTTTCTGTAGGGTTTGCAAATTTCCGATACTGGAATTTGCTAAGCGACTTCTGTTGCTATTTATGTTAGCTGTGATGACATGTTTTAATATTGTTTTCGTTATTATTTCACATTCTTTAGTTTTGTTGTCATTTGTTTGTATTTGTTAGCCTACTCTTGTCTATAATTTAGTTTCATACAACATTTTTGTTTATACACTGTGGTGTCATGTATTTTGTTTAATTCTATCGCAGATATCGTCACATTTTTTGTGATATTTCATTAATTTCTGCTTTATTTTTAGTTGATTTCTGCGAAAGTTTTTGTATTGTTGCTGATCTTTGTTATTGTTTACATTGTTATTGTTTACATTGTTTGTATTGTTTACATTTTCAATGTTTACATTCTGCATGTGTTTACATAGTCATTGTTTACAGTTATAGTAATTAGTTAATGGGCTATGCTAATGCACTGTTACTACTATACTGATGATAAATGAATGATGAATAGTGTCGTGCACTATTGAATGAGAAGTGCACTTATGATCAAGATTTGAGTGCTGATATTTCATATACAAGTTCTTTGATTGGAGACTTGTTTCCCACAGAGACTGGGATAATATAATGTGATGTGAATATACAAGTGCTTAATTAAGACTTGTTACACTTAGGTTTGAAATAAATTAGTTAATTATTTCAGGTTTTGGACTCATATGTTAGACAACATGTCTACATTTGAGCACTTTATTGAGCAGGGTAAATTGCTTGGGAAGACTGGTGATAAGTTAGAAGAATTTGCAACTGCTCGATATGATAAAGCAATGGAAGCTGAACAAAAGAAACTGCATATGGAAGCTGAACAAAAGAAACTGCAGATGCAGGAGGATGAAAAGAGATTCCAAATGGAAATGGAAAAACAAAAAAGGGAATCAGAAGCTGAGGAAAGAAAGCTACAGCTAGAGGCTGAGAATAAAAGACTTGAAAAAGAAGCTGAGAATAAAAGACTTGAAAAAGAAGCTGAAAATAAAAGACTTGAAAAAGAAGCTGAAAATAAAAGACTTGAAAAAGAAGCTGAAAATGAAAGACTTCAAATGCAGGCTCAAGCTAAAGAAAGGAAGTTACAAAGAGAGTCTGATGAGAGGAAAGCAAAAATGGAACATGAAGAAAAAACTCTTAGCTTTAGAGTTGGAGAAATTGAAATTGACGAGCATGAGTAATGGTAATGATTCAAACAAGGGTTCATCTTCTGGGAAGGCTAATAATGATACTTTTAAGATTAAGTTACCAACATTTAGTCCTTCCAGTGATGACATAATGTTCTATCTGGACAGATTTGAACAAGCATGTACAGCTCATAACATAGACAAAGCAAAATATGTTTATCAGTTATCAGGGATACTGACAGGTAAAGCTCTAAGTATATTAAATATGGTGGATGAACCTGACAAGAATAATTATGAGGTTGTCAGGGCCGCTTTGTTAAAGAAATATCAGCTTAACGAAGACGGCTATCGTCTACAATTTAAAAACATGTTACCTGAAAATGGAGTTGAATTCTCCGAGTTTATTGCAAGAATACGCATTACTTTCTCACGATGGGTTGAACTATCTAAGACGGAAAAAACTTATGAAGGACTTATGGACTTAATACTTAGAGACAAAGTCATGTCGTCTGTCAATGAGTCTTTCCTTGCTTTCCTTCATGAACGTAAACCTAAAACAATAAAAGAAATGGAAGATTTCTGTTGCCAATACGTAACTGCGCACCCACACATAACCATGGGTAACTCTAAGGTGAAAGAAGGTTTACCAGTTGCTTCGGCAGCTCCGTATGGTCAAAACTTTGCTCGTAGATCCCAACAAAATTTTGATAGAAAGGGCAGCGGTAATTTCTGTCAAAATCATGGAAACCAATTTCATGGTGATTCTTCTTCGAAGAATTGGAGACAACCTGATAGTGGTCGTTACTATCACCCTAATAATTATAAGCATTTCAAAAGAGGATATGGTAATAGAGGTTATTCCTGCCGAAGACCTCAGAACCAAACAAATAGATGTTCGCATCAATGTGAACATGATAGTAATCGTGGAAACTGGAATTCGAACCAGTATAACAATTACAATAGAGACAATAATAACTGCAGAGATAATAATAACTCTGATAACTTCAGAGGTAATAATAGTCGGGGTAGATCTCAACACAAAAAAAAGAGATATCAGCAGGCTAATGCTGTACAACAGGAAACTGAGGGAGCCTGTAATCATGTTGTTGATAGTAAAAACTTTGACGCTGTCACTAGTTCTGCTTTTGACTTTGAGAGAGCAAACAAATGCCCCCAATGCAGTACTTTATTCGAACCGGGTACCATAACTACTTTGAGTTGTGGTCACCCACTTCCCGCTCTTCCTGCTGCTGTTGCGCATGACGGGAGGGGTTCTTTAATTCTACATAAGGGTCTTGTTAATGATACTCCGGTCTCACTACTTTTCGATTCCGGATGCACCACTATTGGTGTTAGACAATCGCTTGTAGATCCATCTTGTGCTACAGGAAGGGTTATTAAATGTGTCACATTTGGCGGCACTCTAGAAAAATATCCTACTGCTGTAATTCGCATTGCCACTCCTTTCTTTACTGGAGATGTGCATGCTTGTCTCTTACCTAATCCTATTGCGGACCTTATTATTGGTCGTATTCACGGAGTTAGGGAGTGTACCCCACAGCAGATTGCTGCTTGGGAAGATAATAACATGCAAGCTACAAATGCAGTAGTTACAAGAGCACAAGCTCTACAAACACCCGAAACTTCACTGAATAGTGATAATGAAGTTGATAGCCAAGATAGTCACTTAGTAATTACTCGTGACTCTTTCATAAAATTGCAAGAAGAAGATCCTTCTTTAAAAAAATTCTTCGTTCTTGCGAAGAAAGGTGATCCGAATCAGGATACAAATAGAAAATCTTGGATTGCAATGAGAAACGGCGTACTTGTACGTATGGTAAAAGATTCGACTACGTCGGCACATTCGCAAATTCTTGTTCCCAAGAGCATGAGAGTCCAAATATTACAACATGCTCATGACTCGCAATGTGCTGGACATATGGGTTTTGCCCGTACGAAGTCGAGAGTCCTTGCGGTTTTCTTTTGGCCTTTTGTCAATAAGGACATTCGTATTTACTGCCGATCATGCAAGGTATGTCAGGATGTCAAATCTAGAGGACCACGACATGCTGCGCCTATCCAGGCTGCTGACATTCCTATTCGGCCGTTTCAGAAAATGGCCATAGATATTATTGGCCCTTTTAAGGTCAAGTCGGCCAGAGGACATCAGTTTATCCTTACATGTGTCGATATGTGCACACGTTGGCCAGAGGCTATTCCTCTTAAGAGCATATCTACTACAGATATCGCAGATGCTCTTTGGTTGATATTTTCTCGCTTGGGGTTCCCCAGAGAAATATTGTCATACCATGGCACTCAACTCATATCTGACACTATGTCACAGGTAATGTCTACCTTACATATTGAACGATCTCTCAGTAGTATCTACCATCCTATGTCTAATGGGTTAGTTGAGCGTTCTGACTAGTACGCTCAAGACTTTGCTTGGTAAGATAACTGAAGATCATCCTCAAGATTGGGACAGGGTTTTTACCCGCGGCTCTCTTTGCCTATAGAGAAGTCCCTAATGAACACACAGGATTTTCTCCCTTCGAACTTGTCTTTGGCGCGCGTCCACGCGGCCCTATGTCTTTATTACACGATCTCATCACTGCCGATGATATTAGCGATGAAACTCAATCCTCATATGAGTATGTCATTGCTCTTAGACAAAAGATCATTGAGGCATGTAAGCTAGCAACTGCTTCATCAGAAATTGCTAAAGAGAAGGCAAGGCAGTTTGCTAACAAGAATAGATGTCTACGACAACTTTGTCCAGGTGTCAAAGCATTCGTCCTACTCCCCAGTAGGGAAAATAGACTTCTTATTGCATGGAAAGGTCCGTATGCAATAGTCTCTCGGATTTCCGATGTTGACTATGTGGTCGATATTGATGGAAAGCATAAAACTTTCCACATAAACATGCTTTCGGAATTTCACAAACGTCCGGACTATTTGCTGCCTATTTTCCAGGCAACGGATGATGCTCCTGCACCTCACGGTCATTATTCATCCCTGTCTGTCATTCAGGATGAGGAAGCTACCTTCTCTGATGTCAACCTTCCCCTTCCAGTGGTTCCATTACATTCTACGGAATCTTGGAAAAACGTTTCTGTTTCTCCTAATCTTTCTGGTGACGAACATCGACGAGACTTGTCGATGTTACAAACATTTCAGGATGTTCTCACTGACATTCCTGGACACACAGATGTCATAGAACATGACATAATTCTTACCGACAATAATCCAATTAGGGTTAGGTCGTATCCTATTCCTATACACTTTCAGTCGCAAGTGGAAAAGGAATTGGATGAAATGATTCAATTAAATATAATTGAACCATCGACTTCACCATATTCTTCTTCCATGGTTATTGTCCGGAAGAAGGATAAGAACATACGAATTTGCGTTGATTATCGCAATTGAATCAGGTCACAAAGTTCGACGCTGAACCGATGCCTTTGTTAGAAGATCTACTGATTAGACTTTCTAATTCTAGATTCTTCACTAAACTTGACTTGTCTAAAGGTATTTGGCAAGTGCCTTTAGCAGAGCATGCCAAACCTCTTACTGCTTTTTCTACACCTAGGGGTCTATTTCAATGGAATGTTATGCCTTTTGGTCTCATGAACGCCCCTGCCACTTTCGTTCGCATGATGCGTCGAATTCTGTCACATCGTTCGGATGTCATCGCATACTTAGATGACATCTGTCTCTTCAGTGATACCTGGGAAGATCACTATTTAGGGTTATATGACTTACTGTCCACTCTACGTGAGAATAATTTGACAGCAAAACCTTCTAAAGCTTTTGTTGGTTTTGGTGAAATCTCTTTCCTGGGTCATCGTGTTGGTCATGGTCTCTTGAAGACAGAAGACCACAATACTTCCAAAATAGCTGAACATCTCTGTTCTAAAACGAAGAAACAAGTTAGGAGTCTCTTAGGTTTTAATTCAATTTTATGGGAGATTTATTCCAAATTTATCTTCGATCATGGCACCTCTCTCAACATTGTTTGAAGAAAGGTTCGCCTAATCTGGTCCGTTGGTCTGAAGAATGCCAATCTTCACTAGACCAAATCAAGAATATATTTTTCTTCTCCTCCCATCTTAAGATTACCTACTCTTGATAGGACTTTTGTTCTTCGGAGTGATGCTTCATCCACTGGGATTGGAGCAGCACTGATGCAAGAATATGCAAATACTCTGCATCCTGTTATGTACATTTCTAGAAAACTAAATGCGGCAGAGAGGAACTACTCGTTTTAGGACCGTGAGTTGTTAGCGATGGTTTGGTCAATTCTAAAGCTACAAAGATTCCTCCTGGGCGCACATTTCATTCTAGAGACTGATCAGAAAGCTCTTACAGCTATTCAGACTAAGAATTTGAAGAGTTCGAGATCCACTCGATATGCTATAGCTCTTCAACCTTTTCACTTCACGGTACGAGCTATCCGTGGTGCGGATAATGTGATGGCTGACATTTTGTCTAGATGCCCACATGACTCCAACTAATACTTCTGTCCTATATTTCTATATATTACAGAGTCATAACACACCTATATTTCTACAATAGATTAGCACATCTGTACTTACTTTATATGTACACACTATCGTGCTTTGTTGTCATCTTCTTCTGTTCGTTTTTTTAAAATGATAGAGGAGGACTGAGTAGTTAATATAAGGGCCGTTAGTTTACTAAACAGCCACAATTATTAATAATGTATTGTACCTTATGAAGCATATTAGTTATTAATTAGCATTATATTGCTTGTACTTTCTCAGAATGTCATTGTTGAGCTGAGGACTTACCTTACGAGTTCTAGATTGTGTACTTACCCTCGGAATACCAGAGCATATGTCCTGGAACGTCATGTAGTTTAACTTTACTATGTACTTATGTCATTACATGTCAAAGAATGTACTATTTAAATTTTCCTATCAGATTTGTACATCCATTTTTAAAGACAATATTAGAGTATGCTGTTTAATGATGATTATAGTAACTTGCATACGTATATTGTGTTTACATGCTAACGTGATGTGTGTTGGTGACACCTCCCCGATGTGAATATTTTTTGAGACATATTTATTTTTCTGTTGAGGTATATCCTCACCAGACACTCTATAATTAGCCTATTGTTTGGCAATTTAATTAATTATCAGCGCATAATTCGTGCGTTTTGAGCCGCTTATCGCTTGCTCTTTGATATTGAAAAAAAAAATATGTTCCACATTTTTTTTTTATCGGGAGGAGGTGGTGATATGTTGCGTGATAAATTCTCGCAACATCGTTTTATTTCAATATCTGTTTTATAACGCAAGGGCAACAACTGCTTGAAATCTATAGTCACTTTTCTCGGTAAGCATTTGTCTTCTCGCGTTAGTATCGAATGCAGTTAACTTTTGAGCTGTGGTCATTTTTGCGCTGGACTGCGCATGACTTGTCTTGTTGTTTGGTCGATCGGTTTCCGCCCACCACTAGTGGGGGTGAGCGATTTGGAATGGCGAAAGAGATGCCTCGTTGAAGAGGGGATCTCCGCTTTTTTTTTGTTCTGTCAGGGATGTGTAGTCCTCTTATGGATATTTCGTTTAGTCGAGATAATACCTCTAGTGTTTTCCCACATGTCGGGAGGCGTGATATTTCTGTGTATTTCATGAAAGCAAGGTAAATTGACTTTTTCATTAACTCTATCGATTTTGGGTCGTGAGCGATTTCGATTCATAGCCTGTCTCCGAAAGTCGTCGTCACGAGATGTTCTTTCCCAGCTCACATGTCGCTGCATTGTACTGCATCGGTTGATGCAGGTTCCAAGGACCATTACTTGCTACTTTGTTAAATGAACTAGGTTTAGAAAACCTTTATTATCTAGAGGATATTCTTGAGGACATTACTTATACTTCGGCAGACGTGTCTGTCTTGCTGAAGTCAAACTAAGGAGAGTGAACTGATCTCATACATCTGGTTATCTCCTGGCTGTTATAGAAAAGGATGGAGTTTTCCACCTGACTACATTTACAGCACTATGAAATATAACATGCAGCTGACTCATCATTGTAATGCTGTCTACCGTCTATTGCTGTATTGAATGTTGCTGTGATAATGACTGTTTGATGTGCCTACACATTTGCGTAACCATTTTGTCACTGTGGCGTCCACAATAAATAATGAAGAAAAACGTCAACGGCTGTTTCAAGACTCATTGACTTTATACGTCGTGAGTTTACTGACGTCCTATGTGGATTGCCCTGTTATTGTTGCATGAACATTGTTTTGACTGAACACATCTACACACTACATAAAACCAGACATGCGGATGCCATCCATCATCATATGGCATCACGCATCAGGAAGCCGATCTTCTCCCATTCTGCAGACATGACCAAACCATCTTACTTGAGACTGTTCTACTTGGGTGTGCAGGGGGTGACATTTTAGGCCTTGACGTATCGTCTGGTGCGGACCATGTCTCTTCTTGTTACTTCAACCACCTTCCTCAGATACCTCATTTCTGAGATTTGGATCTGGTTTTTTGGGGTTGTGGTCATTGCCCATGTCTCGCATCCATATGTCAAGACTGGGACATAGGTGGAGCGGTATAAAGCCATCTTCGTTTTCTTACCAACCTATATCTTGCTGAGGAATCCTCGATTTATGGCCTGAAAAAGTCTCCCAGCTGCTGCTTTTCGAGTGGCCAACTCTTCTCTGATGCCTCCCTTTCGGTCTATAATAGCTCCGAGGTATTTAAAGTGGTCGACCTGCTCCAGGACCTGTTCTCCCAGCTTAATCTGATGTCTTCTTTCTTCTCGTGATATCACCATGGATTTTGTTTTAGAGCTGCTTATGACCATCCCTCTCTTCTCTAGCTCTTCCTTCCAGACTTGCAGGTTGGATTGGAGATGTGCCTCTGATTTAGCAATCAGGACAAAATCATCAGCAATTGCCATCTCTAAAATACAGACCTGTCTCATCTTCCAGTGCTCCACTATATAATTTCTTGTTCTCTCCTTACATGCCTTGATGACATCGTCCATGAGGAGTATGAAAAGGTAAGGTAACAGGATATCACCCTGTCTTACACCAGTGGTGGTCCTGAGCTCTTCTGACTTATAGCTTGCTGTCCTCACATAACTTCTGCAAGACTTGTAGAAGCTCTGTATAGCATGAATCAGAGATGCTGGAATGTTCTTCCTTGCCAAACAGTCCCAAAGTTTGCTCTAGGGGACCCTGTCAAACGCCTTTTCCAGATCTATGAAACAAAGATGCATCTCACTCTTATACTCAAGGGCCTTTTCACTCAGCTGTCTGAGTGTGAAGATTAGGTCTTGAGTACTTCGGTTAGCTCGGAATCGGCACTGGACTTCATCCAGCTGTGGCTCAGCTAGGAGTCTAGAGTTCACTGCACCACGCTGCCTGTAGGATCCTTAAGAGTAACAGGTCGCCTGATGCTCCCATGTACTTAACCATTTCTGGTGTTATACCATCATGCCCTGCTGCTTTGCCCATCTTGATTTTCTCCAGTGCTGCCTTCAGTTCTTCCATCTTTATGTCATCTTCACTACCATTGGTTTTCTCTTCCGTGCTAGTGGTTATCATTTCTGATGTTCGACCTTGCTCACCATCAAGGAGTTCTGACAAACATTCTTTCCATCTTTCCATTACTTCCTTTGGTGCAGTAATCGATGTGCCTTGCTTGTCCTTTATAAATTTGAGAGGGCTTTGTTTTTCCTTCCTCATGTTCTTTAGGGTCTTATAGAACAATTTCTGGTTTTCTTGCGCATCTTTTTCTAGCGTTTCTCCAAATTCTTCCCAGGACTTTTGTTTTGCTGCTAGCACCTAGTTCTTTGCTTCTGTTCTGAGTGTCACATACTCTCTATATTTCTCTATTTATCCTGCTTTTTTTTTTAGCTCCTAAGTACTGTTTTCATGCCATTTTCTTCTCTCTTATTTTCTCTTTGACTTCCACTGTCCACCGAGGTTTTCTCTTTCTCTTGTTCCCAAGTCGGTCTTCATCACATGCTTCTGCAGCAGCTGTCTTTATGATGCCCTTGAATTTAAGCCAGAGGGTTTCCAAGTCATCAGGTTGTTCTTCTGTGTGTCACACCGCTGTAGCGATAAGCCCATGATATCTGGTCTTAATTTCTGGCTCTCTCAGCTTGTAGGTCTTATGCTCATTTCTACCTTTCGTTTACTTTGTTTCTTGCATGATGTTGGGCAGTTCCTAAGCTGTGCAACTCTTTTAGTTGTTCTTTTGATTGTAAGCAGGTGTCGTAAAACGTGTGTGTAAACCCACTTCTTAGTTAAATCACTATGTCGAGATACAAATATCCCTCAGCCAATCAACGAGCACCGTTCACCAGTCTCTGAGAAAGAATAAAATTAGGCATAAGCCCTGTTTTTCTGTACTCGGTCCCGGCCATCTTGTCTCCCAATATGGCGGAAAACAGAATAAAATCAGACATAAGCCCTGTGTTTTCGGGACTCGTCTCGGTCACGGATTGTACGTCGGATGGTACGGAACCGCATATAGCCAATCAGCTTGCCACGACGAGAACCTATCAAAAGCGTTCCTGTAACAGTAAAAGTTCCAGCATCTACCTATATATACTTCTTCTTCTTCTTCTTCCGTCCTTAGCCAACGACCGGCAAAGCAGTCAGTGGCCATTACGCCTAGTGGCGTCTTAAGGGCAACAGCGAATGGATTTTCTTTGCCGTTGTTCCTATCACGCCTAATGGCGTCTTTAGGGCTACGACAAATCAATCCGTTTGTCGTTGTTTCCGTAATCAAAGTGACTGGCAAACGGGTGATCAGCCCGTTGGGACCTATATATACTGGCGAGATGTTATTCAAAATCACGCACACACCAACACGAAGCCAGCTAGACGACTGACTGAAGACGAGAAGCTGTCAGACTGATTTATTGCTCACGTGCATTGACCGGGAACTCTTGCTTCACTAAAGTCGACTAGCCTGTTTAAATCTTAGAGGGTAAATATATTTACTATAAACTTGTAGGAAAATAGGCCTACAGCAGATATGAAATGTTTGTAGTTGTTGTGTGTCATTTATACTACCTACAAATGTATATATTTAATATAAATTGTTTCACTGTGAATGTATCAGGTTACTGATTGCATCTTAGGGAATTAGGTATAATGATTGTATTTCCTGATGTCGTAAAAAATTTTGACTCTGTATGACACCACGCTCAAATTTCCACGTTCATAAACCCGCTATAGTATTTTTAAATCTATAAATAACTATAGTACTTGAAATTTGTCTAAGAACCCAGTCAAATTTACCGCCAAAAATGTATCTAGTGTATTTGAATTTGTCTAGGAACCAAGTCAAAAGTTACCGCCCAACAAAAATTATCTAAGAGTATAGTACAAATTTAACAACCAATCATAGTGCTTCGTTTTTTTTGGGTAAGGATAAAGACACCTTTTGACTTTGTAACAATACCTATGTTGTGTTTTTGACCGAACAAAGATATTTTATTTCTTAACACCGAAGGATAATTACACTGAAAGAGATATCCCGAATTATAGCGCTGATATTGCTTAACACATAACCATAAAGATTCCCTCGAAATAAAATTTTATTGACTTAGAAAAATTGATTTTAGTGATATTTTCATATCAGAGTAATGCCAAATTTAATTACTTAAAAATTACCCAGATGGGAATGCAAAGGAATAACTAAGGGAAACCTATATAGAACGGTAGAGAGCAATTGGCCGTTTGATCATCACTTTCGATAATTAAAATCGGTCCAATAATAACGGTAATATAAAATATTAAAATTTAGTCAGATTATACAAACACGCTCAGATTCGCATCAGTCCCTAGTCTCTACAAATAATTTGGACGATCTTTCCGATTAGGGCGGATGTAGTTCTATAAATAGTAACAAGGTGGTACTATCAGGGCCATTCGATTCAAAAATCTGCACAGAGCTGACAGAAACTAAAAGACGGAACGATACGTCTTTGCCTTCTGATCTGAGAGCAGTTCTAGATCCCGTAGAAGGCTAGTTCAGCTTGTGTGTGTGTGAATATATTTGCCTGAGGGTAAGAAAGATATATTTATTTGCATATTTTGTTAATTATTAGTCTGTGGTTAGCCAGAGTATGTGTTAATGCTAAGTGAAAAGTGAAACTAATGTGTTGTGTCATACTGACCCAAGTAGGAATGTGTGTAGTTCTGCCGACATGTTCTAAATGGGGAAAAATGTGTATAGTGTTTGCAAAATTGGCAACAAATTACGACCGTAAGTGTTAGTATTGGTTTTAATTAGTATTTTCTTCTGGAGTGACTCACTGTTAAAAGCTCTTGTGAAAAACGTACAGGAAAGGTTAGAATGAAGTAATCAATAGGTCACATGCTGTTTTGCACTTAACCTGATTATTGTACGGAAGCCAAGCATGGACGAAGGACGATAACGTTGAATAAAAACAGAGAAAGAATGATCACATGGAACGGACTGTAGGCAAAGAAATTCTAGGTCTTGTGCAACTTATTAGCACAATAACTGAAAAGGGTAAGTTTTAATATTGTTTATGGGTAAATGGATTGAGGCAGACTTCTACATGGAATGGGTTGTCCTTCTATTCCAGGTTATATCACGAAATTCCCTCGTGGCTGCATTTACTTAAGAGGAAGTGTGTGGGAGATCAGAGTTCCTTATACAGGGTGGTCATAAAGTCCTTCCCTGATTTCAAAAATTTAAAGAAAAAAAAAGTATTCTGTGCAGAGACACTTGGTTTTTTTGAAATCAGGGAAAGACTTTATGACCACCCTGTATATCTGGAGCCAGACCCCATCTTCTCAGCCAGAAGTCACAATGTTGGTGATCCTGACGTGTGTTTATGAGCAGCAGAAACATTATAAGCTAAGTCCTTTATAAAAGCCAATGTCAGTTTATCAAACTCATTCACTCAAGAGAAATCAAACTAGATTTCAACGCTTTTATGAGGAATAGAGAAGACCTTCCCAAGTAATAAAGAGACTTACAATCTAACTTTAGCAGAAGTTAACCATCAGTTGAACAGATACTGTGTGTAGTTATTCCAGTGAACTTTCTACAAAATGGACAGATGTTTCCAATATATTTATTTTAATTTGTAAATATCATTTTCTTGATTTTGAGTATTCCTGACCTAAAAAAGATTGAGGTTCAGGACAATTAAATTGTACATAAACATTTCATACAATCTTGCTTAATAATTTTATTAAAGTTAAAGTTCTGTTTTGAAATTAACTACAAATTAGATTAAATAAATTACCCTAGACGTAGCCACATAAAATAACACACTTAATCATTTACCAAATTGGGATCTGAAGAGGTAGCAGTTAGGGACTCAGAGTACATCATCATCATCTTCTCTGAGAACTTACATAGCTAACCTCACTTTGATGTCTATACACCCTTGCTCTTTTTCAGAGAAGGGGGTATTACTTATAAGACCAGTCTCTTATCTGGCACTATCCTGGTATCCTCTGATACACCTGTTTGTCCAGGATATCCCATATTTTAGTAACATCAAAACCTCTTATGACATATTGGTGTCCTGTCCGGGATTTTTCCATCATACCCTCGGGCTCTTACTGTAGAGAATAATAGGCAAATAAAAATAAAATACATTAATCAACTTGTGGTGAATTGGATGAGCTGTCATTGGCTATAGTTAAGTAAGTTAGTTAGTATTTTCTAATTGATAATATAAGTGCTATTAATTTGTGTACGAGTGAAAGAGAATGGCAGACTTGGCAAAATTTAGATCTGATACAGTACATGCGTCAAAGGACTTTGGCCTGAGTGGGGACGCGATGATTCAGTATGTTACTTCTGAATGTGATAAATTTATAGACAGAGAAGATAGAAGGTTAGAAGCAGAGAGAAGATTACAAGCAGATAATGAAGCGAAAAGATTACATGTATAATCTGATATGGCATCTGGAGAGAAAAGATTACAATTAGAGACTGATAGAGAGGCTTGGAAATTAGAAGCTGATAGAGAGGCTAGGAAATTAGAGGCTGATAGGGAGGCTGAAGTTAAAAGGTTACAGTTAGAGGTTGAAAGAGAGGCTAGGTAGATGGAGGCTGAAAAGGAAAATAAGAAATTGCTGGTGGAAGCAGAGGAAAGAAGACAGGTAGCGGAAGGAGAAGCTGAAAAAGAGGAAAAATGTGTGCAAAGAGAACATGAGTTAAGACTAAAAGAAATGGAACTTCAAGGACATGCTACCGATAATCGAGGCAGCCCAACTACCTCTGACACTAGTGTAAGTCAGGGTGCCTCAAATTCAGCCATGAGTTTCCACTTAGACCTATTTGTGGAGAAAGAAGATGATATTGAATCATTTCTAAATAGATATGAGAGATTAGCTACTAACTATGGTCTAGAGAAAAAAAAGTGGAGCCTAAAATTATATCAAGGGTTGAGGGGAACTTCTTATGAAGTTTTGTCCAAATTAAGTAGGGAAGATCAAGAAGATTATGACCTCCTAAAACAAGCATTATTTGTCAGATATGAGAAGAATGCTGAATTTTATAGAAAGAAATTTAGAACTACTAAGTTGCTGTCTGGAGAAACATACCACCAATTCTCTGCAAGACTAGAAACCTACTTGGAGAAATGGACTGCTCTGGGGAAAACCCAAGACCTGAAGGAAATGATTATGATGGAGCAGTTAAGAGAGTCCATGGCTCCAGACTTGAGAAAATTTCTCATGGAACAAGGTGCAGAGAGGTTGGGGGAGATTCTCAATGTTGCTGAGAGATATAAGGCAGCCCAGTCAGAAGTAGCTGGAATTAAGAAGAAACAAGGAGATAGTAGTAAAACCCCACAAGACCAAGATGAGTATCAGAATAGGGATCAACCGCCTAGATTCAAACAAAGTTATGACAGGCTTAGATATGAACAAAGAGAAAGAAACCCTCAGGTACAGGATAAAAGATCCTATCGACAAAGTGATAAGTGGTGCAAAATTTACTGTATGAGCAACCACAATACAATTGAATGTGGTAGGAAAGTTCCTCCATATCATGCTGCATGCATGATAACAGTGGACAAGGGAAGGAAGAAACTGACAGACAGTCAGATAGATCTTCATCATCCCCCAATCTGTGAAGAAGTAGTATGTAATGGTACGAAAGTCAAGTGCCTTTACGATTCAGGATTGGAATATGACTCAGTTGTGAGTGCAACCCTGGTGCACCCTGAGCAGTATACCATCGGCAAAGTGGAGATACAAGGGGCATTAAAGGGAACAGCCACCATGACACTTCCCGTAGCCAAGATAAATGTCAAAACTAGGTATGTGGAAGGAGTGATTAGCGCAGAAGTGTGTGATGAACCTAATTACCCGACGGTGTTGGGAAAGAAATTTGTGTTCTTAGGTACACCCATACATAAAACCTGTGATCATGGCAACGCTCCAGACCAGGTCAAGTCCTAAGGAGGAGGAAACACCACTTATTATTCATCCGAGAGAGATGAAAAAGGCCCAGGCAAAAGATAAAACATTGAAACTTTGCTTTGGCAAATTGCCACATAGCCATAACCTCCCTAAGAAAGGACAATTTTATTTGAAGGATGGATTGCTTTACAGGAAAGCTGGAGCAAAACCAAAAGGATATGGACAGTTACTACTGCCATGGAGATATAGGAAACAGGTTATGGCACAAGCACACGTTGTACCAGACGGTGGACATCAGAAGATTGGCACCACCTGTCAAAGGACATCTGTAAGATAGTATTGGCCAAAAGTAGCTGAGGACATTGCTCAGTATATACATTCTTGTGACCAATGTAGCAAGGTAGATCCCACACGTTGGGAAACTCATCAGGTTCTAGAAAAGCATTGTGGCAAAAATAGGCCTGAAAAAAATTATAATAAGGTAGTCATCGTGAATAGGCATGCACCTTCTCACACCCAGTCTTCCAATAAACCAGTGACTATGGCAACTCTTCGGATGGTGCCGAGAGTAAATAAAAATACAGACCAGTCCCACCCGACACAATGTAGATCGGAATTCTTGGAACTGGTTAAAAATAGTAATGAGGTTAATGGGCCAGCCTTGAAAACGAAACTGAGGGATTTCCCCAGAAAAGTTGGGAGTGGGCGTTTGGCCAATTGGCCTAATGTCAAGCTCACTTCGACATACGGCTATTAAATTAGCATTATGAAGCGTACCGGTGACAGTGGTAGTTGGCCGGCCCTACACAGTCCATTGGAAGTATTGTACGGACATTGGATTGAGATCACATATTACATAGCAAAGCTACAGGGAGAATTGATTCTTGTTGCAGGAATTCCCATAAATAATATTATGATATCACCAGTGACGTTAGGCTGAGAAAACAGCTGGTGAATATGGACTCTGTCTGGATTTTGGGAAATTTTTACATGATAACAGAGCCATAAGCAAATATTAATAAAGGATAATACCAGATTCCATTCAAGCCTGAGCTCAGACCAATTGATGGCTGTGATCACATCGGAGGGGCAACTGAATTCATATGTTGCTTTTGGATTGAGAATACTCCGAGTGTTTTATCCAGGATGATAAGGAAATTACTGGATCCCTTACATAACTCAGCTATCACCAATTTTATAGATCTCCTCCTCATAAATATTGCAACCTTGAGGAACATCTAAAAACCTCTGGACATGTCATTGAACAGACTCAGAGAAGAGTAATGGTGAATCTTGATTGATAATCAGCATTTGACAGGCAGAAGCACCTGTGATGTTTATTAACATAACATGCGGTGAATTAATCTCTGGATTGCAGAGGTCTGAGGCAACCTTCTTGAGTAGTGCCTACTTGAATTGACCCACGTGCAGGAATCCAGTATAACACTAAGGCAGAGTAGAGTAAATTTGACATAATTTGAACGTGATTGTAATACAGACATGAAAGCTGCACTAGTGGTTCACGCTTTTCTAACGGGCGAGATATGTCGTAAAAAATGTTGACTCTGTATGACACCACGCTCAAATTTCCCCGCTCATAAACCCGCTATAGTATTTTTAAATCTATAAATAACTATAGTATTTGAAATTTGTCTAAGAACCCAGTCAAATTTACCGCCAAAAATGTATCTAGTATATTTGAATGTGTCTAGGAACCCAGTCGAAAGTTACCGCCCAACAAAAATTATCTAAGAGTATAGTGCAAATTTAACAACCAATCATAGTGCTTCTTTTCTTTGGGTAAGGATAAAGAAACCTTTTGACTTGGTAACAATACGTATTTTGTGTTTTTGACCGAACAAAGATATTTTATTTCTTAACACCGAAGGATAATTACACTGAAAGAGATATCCCGAATTATAGCGCTGATATTGCTTAACACATAAGCATAAAGATTCCCTCGAAATAAAATTTTATTGACTTAGAAAAATTGGTTTTAGTGATATTTTCATATCAGAGTAATGCAAAATTTAATTACTTAAAAATTACCCAGATGGGAATGCAAAGGAATAACTAAGGGAAACCTATATAGAACGGTAGAGAACAATTGGCCGTTAGATTATCACTTTTGATAATTAAAATCGGTCCAATAATAACGGTAACATAAAATATTAAAATTTAGTCAGATTATACAAACACGCTCAGATTCGCATCAGTCCCTAGTCTCTACAAATAATTTGGACGATCTTTCCGATTAGGGCGGATGTAGTTCTATAAATAGTAACAAGGTGGTACTATCAGGGCCATTAAATTCAAAAATCTGCACCGAGCTGACAGAAACTAAAAGACGGAACGACCACGTCTTTGCCTTCTGATCTGCGAGCAGTTCTAGATCCCGTAGAAGGCCAGTTCAGCTTGTGTGTGTGTGAATATATTTGCCTGAGGGTAAGAAAGATATATTTATTTGCAAATTTTGTTAATTATTAACCTGTGTATAGCCAGAGTTTGTGTTAATGCTAAGTGGAAAGTGAAACTAATGTGTTGTGTCATACTGACCCAAGTAGGAATGTGTGTAGTTTGGTTGACATGTTCTAAATGGGGAAAAATGTGTATAGTGTTTGCAAAACTGGCAACAAATTACGACCGTAAGTATTAGTATTGGTTTAAATTAGTATTTTCTTATGGAGTGACTCATTGTTAAAAGCTCTTGAGAAGAACGTACAGGAAAGGTTAGAATGAAGTAATCAATAGGTCACATGCTGTTCTGCACTTAACCTGATTATTGTACGGAAGCCAAGCATGGACGAAGGACGCTAACATTGAATCAACACAGAGAAAGAATGATCACATGGAACGGAAGAAATTCTAGGTCTTGTGCAACTTGTTAGCAAAATAACTGAAAAGGGTAAGTTTTAATATTGTTTATGGGTAAATGGATTGAGGCAGACTTCTACGTGGAATGGGTTGTACTTCTATTCCAGGTTATATCACGAAATTTCCTCGTGGCTGCATTTACTTAAGAGGAAGTGTGTGGGAGATGACAGTTCCTTATATATCTGGAGCCAGACCCCATCTTCTCAGCCAGGAGTCACAAATTTGGTGATCCTGAAGTGTGTTTATGAGCAGCAGCAACATTATAAACTAAGTCCTTTATAAAGGCCAATGTCAGTTTATCAAACTCATTCACCTAAGAGAAATCAAACTAGATTTCAACCCTTTATGAGGAATAGAGAAGACCTTCCCAAGTAATAAAGAAACTTACAATCTAACTTTAGCAGAAGTTAACCATCAGTTGAACAGAAACTGTGTGTAGTTATTCCAGTGAACTTTCTACAAAATGGACAGATGTTTCCAATATATTTATTTTAATTTGTAAATATCATTTTCTTGATTTTGAGTATTCCTGACCTAAAAAGATTGAGATTCAGGACAATTAAATTGTACATAAACATTTCATACAGTCTTGCTTAATAATTTTATTAAAGTTAAAGTTCTGTTTTGAAATTAACTACAAATTAGATTAAATAAATTACCCTAGACGTAGCCACATAAAATAACACACTTAATCATTTACCAAATTGGGATCTGGAGAGGTAGCAGTTAGGGACTCAGAGTACATCATCATCATCTTCTCTGAGAACTTACATAGCTAACCTCACTTTGATGTCTATACACCCTTGCTCTTTTTCAGAGAAGGGGTATTACTTATAAGACCAGTCTCTTATCTGGCACTATCCTGGTATCCTCTGATACACCTGTTTGTCCAGGATATCCCATATTTTAGTAACATCAAAACCTCTTATGACATATTGGTGTCCTGTCCGGGATTTTTCCATCATACCCTGGGGCTCTTACTGTAGAGAATAATAGACAAATAAAAATAAAATACATTAATCAACTTGTGGTGAATTGGATGAGCTGTCATTGGCTATAGTTAAGTAAGTTAGATAGTATTTTCTAATTGATAATATAAGTGCTAATAATTTGTGTACGAGTGAAAGAGAATGGCAGACTTGGCAAAATTTAGATCTGCTACAGTACAGGCGGCAAAGGACTTTGGCCTGAGTGGGGACGCGATGATTCAGTATGTTACTTCTAAATGTGATAAATTTATAGACAGAGAAGATAGGAGGTTAGAAGCAGAGAGAAGATTACAAGCAGATAATGAAGCGAAAAGATTACAATTAGAATCTGATAGGGCAGCTGAAGAGAAAAGATTACTATTAGAGGCTGATAGGGAGGCTTGGAAATTAGAAGCTGATAGGGAGGCTAGGAAATTAGAGGCTGATAGGGAGGCTGAAGTTAAAAGGTTACAGTTAGAGGCTGAAAGAGAGGCTAGGCAAATGGAGGCTGAAAAGGAAGCTAAGAAATTGCAGGTGGAAGCAGAGGAAAGAAGACAGGTTGCGGAAAGGGAGGCTGAAAAAGAGGAAAAACGTTTGCAAAGAGAACATGAGTTAAGACTAAAAGAAATGGAACTTCAAGGACATGTTACCGATAATGGAAGCAGCCCAACTACCTCTGACACTAGTGTAAGTCAGGGTGCCTCAAATTCAGCCATGAATTTCCACTTAGACCCATTTGTGGAGAAAGAAGATGATATTGAATCATTTCTAAATAGATATGAGAGATTAGCTACTAACTATGGTCTAGAGAAAGAAAAGTGGAGCCTAAAATTATCACAAGGGTTGAGGGGAACTTCTTATGAAGTTTTCTCCAAATTAAGTAGGGAAGATCAAGAAGATTATGACCTCCTAAAACAAGCATTATTTGTCAGATATGAGAAGAATGCTGAATTTTATAGAAAGAAATTTAGAACTACTAAGTTGCTGTCTGGAGAAACATACCACCAATTCTCCGCAAGACTAGAAACCTACTTGGAGAAATGGACTGCTCTGGGGAAAACCCAAGACCTGAAGGAAATGATTATGATGGAGCAGTTAAGAGAGTCCATGGCTCCAGACTTGAGAAAATTTCTCATGGAACAAGGTGCAGAGAGGTTGGGGGAGATTCTCAATGTCGCTGAGAGATATCAGTCAGCCCAGTTAGAAGTAGCTGGAATTAAGAAGAAACAAGGAGATAGTAGTAAAACCCCGCAAGACCAAGATGAGTATCAGAATAGGGATCAACCGCCTAGATTCAAACAAAGTTATGACAGGCCTAGATATGAACAAAGAGAAAGAAACCCTCAGGTACAGGATAAAAGATCCTATCGACAAAGTGATAAGTCGTGCAAAATTTACCGTATGAGCAACCACAATACAAATGAATGTGGTAGGAAAGTTCCTCCATATCACGCTGCATGCATGATAACAGTGGACAAGGGAAGAAAGAAACTGACAGACAGTCAGATAGATCTTCATCATCCCCCAATCTGTGAAGAAGTAGTATGAAATGGTACGAAAGTCAAGTGACTTTCCGATTCAGGATTGGAATATGACTCAGTTGTGAGTGCAACCCTGGTGCACCCTGAGCAGTATACCACCGGCAAAGTGGAGATACAAGGGGCATTAAAGGGAACAGCCACCATGACACTTCCCGTAGCCAAGATAAATGTCAATACTAGTTATATGGAAGGACTGATTAGCGCAGCAGTGTAATGAACCTAATTACCCGCTGGTGTTGGGAAAGAAATATGTGTTTGTTGAGGGTTGTTTCGGGGTATGCAAGCATGTGAATGTCCGCGGCATTCGCATGATTGCACCACGAACCACCTCAGCTGAATGAGTACTGGAAAATCGCGCATATCGATGTATGACGCGTCAAGCCTAGTAACCGCAGTCCTCGTGTGGCCTGCGGGCCTGATGGCCGTGTTTCAAATGTGTGGCGTAGCCACTTATGGAAAGTGTTTCAAATGTGTGGCATAGCCACTTACTCAAGTGTAGAACCGTTTGTGTTCTGGCTTTTAAGCCGATATAAGGATATGTGTATAAAGACTGGGCAAGTCTATATGTGGCCGTAGCGCCGTCCAGCAGTGTTTCAAATGTGTGGTAGAGCCACTTATGGATTGTGTAGGTTGCAGACTCTAAAACGCTATAGAATTAACGGTTAACTCAGACGTGCAATGTCTGTAGGATGAACATTGAGTAGATCCTAGATCTTTGTTTAATGCCAAGTATTAACTGTGTGAAACGTTCTGTATTCATTTGGGGAAAAGGACATGTATTAAATATTCAGTCGTCAATGGAACTTGTCTTAATTGCCTGAATTATTCAAGTTCAACCATGTGCTGTGACTGTTGATGTAACCCTTGCAAGGTCAGTCCAGACTATCACATTTATCTACAAGATTAATCATAAAACTAACACACACTGCTGGAGAATTAATATGAAGTAATGAACGACACTGAATTAAATAATAATAATTGAATCACACAATAACGGCTCAAAATCTGCAATTGACTATAAGCCGAAATGGTAGAGATGAATATAATACCTAAAGAATTATTGAAGAGCAACCCAATAACTCACGTCCAACGGGGCTGTATCTGGTAAGGATAACTAACAACAGATTCCCATAATATCAGAAGATAGTTCGCCCGTAACATCTGGTGACCTCCAGATGAGGTCGCAAGATGGGTTGAATCTCACCCACTGGTGGCAAATGATGTTGTCACCAGAGCACAACAGTTAGCTACAGATATGGCCACCCCACCTACACCTGTATTAGAGACAATTATGTCTCCGGGCTACGTTGCTGAATCACCAGCGGCGTTCGCAGTAAAACAAAAAAATGATCCAAGTTTACAGCGTTTGTTTGCACTAGCAGAGAAAAAGGTTATTAAACATACGAGATCAGCACAACATTGGTTTCAACTTAAGAAATCCATACTAACAAGATACTATGATGATGGTATTTCTATTAATCATCAGGTGGTGGTTCGAAAAGAATATAGACCATTGGTTTTACAGACAGGGCATGACTCTCCCATGGCAGGTCACATGGGCATTAAAAGAACATTATTTAGAGTCACTTCACAATTTAATTGGCCTGGCGTCAATAAGGACACAAAATTGTATTGCATGTCATGTACGACATGTCAGAGCTTATCACATAAGGGCAGATTCCATACAGCACCCTTACAAATCACTGACGTACCAGAAAGACTATTTACAAAGATAGCAATAGATATTATTGGTCCTTTATCAATTCCATCTAATAATGGGTTCCGATATATCTTAACCTGTATAGATCTTTGTACACGGTGGCCTGAGGCCATACCTCTGAAAACCATTACTACTGCAACAGTATCTGATGCATTATTTTCAATTTTTTGTCGTATTGGTTTTCCGGAAGAAATCTTGTCGGACTGAGGTTCAAAATTCACCTCAAACATTATGAAGGAGGTGGAGTCGATGCTATCCATTCACCATTCGTTTTCCATTGCATGCCATGAACAAACGAACGGGGTTTGTGAGCGCTACAATGGGGCGCTCAAACAGATTCTTCATAAGATCACTGAGGAATGTCCTCGTGACTGGGACCGGCTCCTTTGTGCAGCATTATTTGCATATCGAGAGGTCCCCCACGAAAGCACGGGCTTTAGTCCAATCGAGCTCGTTTATGGCTCTAATCCGCGTGGCCCAATGATGATTTTAAGGAATTTGTTGGTCGGATCATCAGTAGATGAATCCACTCGTACTAGTTATGATCTAGTTATTGAACTTCGACAAAGAATCATTGATGCGTGCATCTATGCATCTGATAGCATCAAATCAGCTACATAAAAATCTAGATTATTCCATAATCAAAATAGAACGTTACGATATTTTAATCCTGGGGAAAAAGTTTGGTTACTACTTCCTCATGATGACAATAAACTTTTGGTTTCATGGCAGGGTCCATTTTTGATCATTAAACGGGTCACGGATGTTGATTACGCTATAAACATAAGAGGGAAAATTAAAACTTTCTATGTCAATATGCTGAAATTGGCAGTGGAAAGACCATTATTAACTCTGTTTCTGAGTCTTCAGCTCATATTTATTCTTTCGCATTAGTGAATGATGAAGATACTACATCTTCGATTCCTCTACAGTTTTCTTTACCATCTTTACAATCTTCCGAATCTTGGAAGGATGTCACAATTTCTTCGACTTTGTCATCTACACAAAAAAGTCAAGTTCAAGAAATTCTTCTTTCTTTTAATGATGTACTTACTGACCTTCCAGGTCGAACATCTCTAATTTCTCATGTTTGAGGTTCAAAGATGTGTGCAAGAGAGATATGAGGGCACTGGACATGGATCCAGCAACATGGGAGGATGAAGCTGCCGATCGCACTAAGTGGCGATGCTATTTACGGCACCACCTCAGATTGGGCGAAGAGAGGCTCACACAACAAGCAGAGGAGGGGAGAAAACGTCGAAAGGAGCACCAAGAAAATAAGCAGCTGAGGGCTGCCACCTCAGGGGCGAATTCCCATAGTCAGTTATGACTGAAGGGGCTATTATTATTACTATTATTATTATCATTCTGACAGACAATCATCCTATTAAATTAAGACCTTACCCTATTTCTCTACATCACAAAGATAGGGTTGAGAAGGAACTGAAGGATATTATAAGATTGGGAGTTATATCTCCATTAGAGTCACCTTATGCTTTTCCTATGGTAATTGTGAAAAAGAGGGAATTTTCGCTCCGTATTTGTATTGATTTCAGACGTCTTAACAGTATCAGTATTAATGACGCTGAACCAATGCATTTGTTGGACGACCTACTTTCTCAAGTTTCACAAGCTACTTACTTTAGTAAATTAGATCTGTCGAAAGGATATTGGCAGATACCTCTTACAGAACATGCCAAGCCTTTCACCGCCTTTACTACTTCATTTGGATTGTTCCAATGGAATTACATGTGCTTCGGCCTTGTAAACGCGCCTGCGACATTTGTGCGCATGATGCGCCGCCTTCTGGGCGATAGAAAAGATGTCATCACATACATTGATGACATCTGTCTATTTCACAACTCATGGGAAGATCACATTACTGGTTTGTCTTCTCTACTTCTTTTACTACGACAAAATGGTTTGACTATAAGACCTTCTAAGGTCCAGATAGGTTGTCGGGAGATTACATTTCTGGGTCACCGCATAGGTAACCACAGATTACATCCTGACGACAATACAGTCAAGCGCAAACTAGATATTGCTACCCCATCATCGAAGAAGCAAGTGAGAAGCTTGTTGGGGTTAATTAATTATTACCATAAATTTATACCACACTTCTCACAGATTTCTGCTCCTGTCTGGATTGCTGGTCAAAGGTAGTCCAAAAAATTTTTTATGGACACCGCAGTGCGAAGAAGATCTGATTAAGATAAATAATTTATTTAAGAATCCTTCTATTCCATTATTACCAAATTTACATGTGCCATTTGTGATTCAAACAGATGCTTCGAGTTACGGAATCGCAGGATGTTTGCTTCAATGCTATGAAGAAATTCTACATCTGTGCTTGTATGTATCACGCAAGCTTACACCTGCTGAACAAAAATATGCAACAGGCGAGCGCGAGCTTTTTACTGTGGTCTGGTGCCTGGAAAAACTGTCTAAATATCTGATCGGGAAGAAGTTTTATATTCAGACAGACCACAGCCCACTTACTTTCATCACTGCCAGAACAATGCGTAATGCGAGAATACACAGATGGTTCCTATTACTACAGGAGTTCGCATTTACCATCATACCGATTTCTGGAACAGATAATAATCTCGCGGAGTTGTTATCTATGAATTTTTCTTCACATGATTGAATATGACTTTGTCTTTTGGGCGTGACCAAAGTTGACTATATGTATATGATTTTGTAATGGTCATTTCTAATTATGAGTGTTAATTTAATTATAACATACTTAATGATGGATATCATTCAGAGATCATAGTCGGGTACATCTTCGCCACCACTCTCACACGTGCCACGAGTGTCACGTTTGGGAGCGAGGGGGATGATGTTGAGGATTGTTTCGAGGTTTGCAAGCATGTGAATGTCCGCGGCATTCGCATGATTGCACCACGAACCACCTCAGTTGAATGAGTACTGGAAAATCGCGCATAGCGATGTATGACGCGTCAAGCCTATTAACCGCAGTCCTCGTGTGGCCTGCGGGCCTGATGCCGTGTTTCAAATGTGTGGCGTAGCCACTTATGGAAAGTGTTTCAAATGTGTGGCATAGCCACTTACTCAAGTGTAGAACCGTTTGTGTTTTGGCTTTTAAGCCGATATAAGGATATGTGTATAAAGACTGGGCAAGTCTATATGCGGCCGTAGCGCCGTCCAGCAGTGTTTCAAATGTGTGGTAGATCCCCTAATGGACTGTGTATAAAATGTGGCATGGCCACTGAATAAGGATATGGATATTATGTATATATGGCAGTTAAAGCCTGGCGAGGAAAGCCAAAGTATTGAATAAGAGGACATAGACGGAATATGTGGATATTAAATAAGGATATCACGAGTAATAAGAAGTGATAATAATTCCAAAAGACGGATTGGAAAGAGTTGGTTGCAGACTCTAAAACGCTATAGAATTAACGGTTAACTCAGACGTGCAATGTCTGTAGGATGAACATTGAGTAGATCCTAAAACTATGTTTAATGCCAAGTATTAATTGTGTGAAACGTTCTGTATTCATTTGGGAAAAAGGACATGTATAAAATATTCAGTCGTTAATGGAACTTGTCTTAATTGCCTGAATTATTCAAGTTCAACCATGTGCTGTGACTGTTGATGTAACCCTTGCAAGGTCAGTCCAGACTATCCAGAAGATAGTTCGCCCGTAACATCTGGTGACCTCCAGATGAGGTCGCAAGATGGGTTGAATCTCACCCACTGGTGGCAAATGATGTTGTCACCAGAGCACAACAGTTGGCTACAGATATGGCCACCCCACCTACACCTGTATTAGAGACAATTATGTCTCCGGGCTACGTTGCTGAATCACCAGCGGCGTTCGCAGTAAAACAAAAAAATGATCCAAGTTTACAGCGTTTATTTGCGCTAGCAGAGAAAAAGGTTATTAAACATACGAGATCAGCACAACATTGGTTTCAACTTAAGAAATCCATACTAACAAGATACTATGATGATGGTATTTCTATTATTCATCAGGTGGTGGTTCCAAAAGAATGTAGACCTTTGGTGTTAGAGACAGGGCATGACTCTCCCATGGCAGGTCACATGGGCATTAAAAGAACATTATTTAGAGTCACTTCACAATTTAATTGGCCTGGCGTCAATAAGGACACAAAATTATATTATAGGTCATGTACGACATGTCAGAGCATATCACGTAAGGGCAGATTCCATACGGCACCCTTACAAATCACTGACGTACCAGAAAGACCATTTAAAAAGATAGCAATATATTATATTGGTCCTTTATCAATTCCTTCTAATAATGGGTTCCGATATATCTTAACCTGTATAGATCTTTGTACACGGTGGCCTGAGGCCATACCTCTGAAAACCATTACTACTGCGACAGTATCTGATGCATTATTTTCAATTTTTTGTCGTATTGGTTTTCCGGAAGAAATCTTTTCGGACTGAGGTTCAAAATTCACCTCAAACATTATGAAGGAGGTGGAGTCGATGCTATCCATTCACCATTCGTTTTCCAGTGCATACCATGCACAAATGAACGGGGTTTGTGAGCGCTACAATGGGACGCTCAAACAGATACTTCATAAGATCACTGAGGAATGTCTTCGTGACTGGGACCGGCTACTTTGTGCAGCCTTATTTGCATATCGAGAGGTCCCCCACGAAAGCACGGGCTTTAGACCGTTCGAGCTCGTTTATGGCTCTAATCCGCGTGGCCCAATGATGATTTTAAGGAATTTGTTTTTCGGATCATCAGTAGATGAATCCACTCGTACTAGTTATGATCTAGTTATTGAACTTCGACAAAGAATCATTGATGCGTGCATCTATGCATCTGATAGCATCAAATCAGCTACATAAAAATCTAGATTATTCCATAATCAAAATAGAACGTTACGATATTTTAATCCTGGGGAAAAAGTTTGGTTACTACTTCCTCATGATGACAATAAACTTTTGGTTTCATGGCAGGGTCCATTTTTGATCATTAAACGGGTCACGGATGTTGATTACGCTATAAACATAAGAGGGAAAATTAAAACTTTCTATGTCAATATGCTGAAATTGGCAGTGGAAAGACCACAAGAGTTAATTCCCATTATTAACTCTGTTTCTGAGTCTTCAGCTCATATTTATTCTTTCGCATTAGTGAATGATGAAGATACTACATCTTCGAATCCTCTACAGTTTTCTTTACCATCTTTACAATCTTCCGAATCTTGGAAGGATGTTACAATTTCTTCGACTTTGTCATCTACACAACAAAGTCAAGTTCAAGAAATTCTTCTTTCTTTTAATGATGTACTTACTGACCTTCCAGGTCGAACATCTCTAATTTCTCATGTTTGAGGTTCAAAGATGTGTGCAAGAGAGATATGAGGGCACTGGACATGGATCCAGCAACATGGGAGGATGAAGCTGCCGATCGCACTAAGTGGCGATGCTATTTACGGCACCACCTCAGATTGGGCGAAGAGAGGCTCACACAACAAGCAGAGGAGGGGAGAAAACGTCGAAAGGAGCACCAGGAAAATAAGCAGCTGAGGGCTGCCACCTCAGGGGCGCATTCCCTTAGTCAGTTATGACTGAAGGGGTATTATTATTACTATTATTATTATCATTCTGACAGACAATCATCCTATTAAATTAAGACCTTACCCTATTTCTCTACATCACAAAGATAGGGTTGAGAAGGAACTGAAGGATATGATAAGATTGGGAGTTATATCTCCATCAGAGTCACCTTATGCTTTTCCTATGGTAATTGTGAAAAAGAGGGATGGTTCGCTCCGTATTTGTATTGATTTCAGACGTCTTAACAGTATCACAATTAATGACGCTGAACCAATGCATTTGTTGGACGACCTACTTTCTCAAGTTTCACAAGCTACTTACTTTAGTAAATTAGATCTGTCGAAAGGATATTGGCAGATACCTCTTACAGAACATGCCAAGCCTTTCACCGCCTTTACTACTCCATTTGGATTGTTCCAATGGAATTACATGTGCTTCGGCCTTGTAAACGCGCCTGCGACATTGGTGCGCATGATGCGCCACCTTCTGGGCGATAGAAAAGATGTCATCACATACATTGATGACATCTGTCTATTTCACGACTCATGGGAAGACCACATTACTGGTTTGTCTTCTCTACTTCTTACACTACGACAAAATGGTTTGACTGTAAGACCTTCTAAGGTCCAGATAGGTTGTCGGGAGATTACATTTCTGGGTCACCGCATAGGTAACCACAGATTACATCCTGACGACAATACAGTCAAGCGCATACTAGATATTGCTACCCCATCATCGAAGAAGCAAGTGAGAAGCTTGTTGGGGTTAATTAATTATTACCATAAATTTATACCACAATTCTCACAGATTTCTGCTCCTTTGTCTGGATTGCCGGCCAAAGGTAGTCCAAAAAAATTTTATGGACACCGCAGTGCGAAGAAAGTCTGATTAAGATAAAGAATTTATTTAAGAATCCTCCTATTCTATTATTACCAAATTTACATGTGCCATTTGTGATTCAAACAGATGCTTCGAGTTGCGGAATCGCAGGATGTTTGCTTCAATGCTATGAAGAAATTCTACATCCGTGCTTGTTTGTATCACGCAAGCTTACACCTGCTGAACAAAAATATGCAACAGGCGAGCGCGAGCTTTTTACTGTGGTCTGGTGCCTGGAAAAACTGTCTAAATATCTGATCGGGAAGAAGTTTTATATTCAGACAGACCACAGCCCACTTACTTTCATCACTGCCAGAACAATGCGTAATGCGAGAATACACAGATGGTTCCTATTACTACAGGAGTTCGCATTTACCATCATACCGATTTCTGGAACAGATAATAATCTCGCGGAGTTGTTATCTATGAATTTTTCTTCACATGATTGAATATGACTTTGTCTTTTGGGCGTGACCAAAGCTGACTATATGTATATGATTTTGTAATGGTCATTTCTAATTATAAGTGTTAATTTAATTATAACATACTTAATGATGGATAACATTCAGAGATCATAGTCGGGTACATCTTCGCCACCACTCTCACACGTGCCACGAGTGTCACGTTTGGGAGCGAGGGGGATGATGTTGAGGATTGTTTCGGGGTTTGCAAGCATGTGAATGTCCGCGGCATTCGCATGATTGCACCACGAACCACCTCAGCTGAATGAGTACTGGAAAATCGCGCATATCGATGTATGACGCGTCAAGCCTAGTAACCACAGTCCTCGTGTGGCCTGCGGGCCTGATGCCGTGTTTCAAATGTGTGGCATAGCCACTTATGGAAAGTGTTTCAAATGTGTGGCATAGCCACTTACTCAAGTGTAGAACCGTTTGTGTTCTGGTTTTTAAGCCGATATAAGGATATGTGTATAAAGACTGGGTAAGTCTATATGCGGCCGTAGCGCCGTCCAGCAGTGTTTCAAATGTGTGGTAGAGCCACTTATGGATTGTGTATAAAATGTGGCATGGCCACTGAATAAGGATATGGATATTATGTATATATGGCAGTTAAAGCCTGGCGAGGAAAGCCAAAGTATTGAATAAGAGGACATAGACGGAATATGTGGATATTAAATAAGGATATCACGAGTACTAATAAGTGATAATAATTCCAAAAGACGGATTGGAAAGAGTTGGTTGCAGACTCTAAAACGCTATAGAATTAACGGTTAACTCAGACGTGCAATATCTGTAGGATGAACATTGAGTAGATCCTAAAACTATATTTAATGCCAAGTATTAATTGTGTGAAACGTTCTCTATTCATTTGGGAAAAAGGACATGTATTAAATATTCAGTCGTTAATGAAACTTGTCTTAATTGCCTGAATTATTCAAGTTCAACCATGTGCTGTGACTGTTGATGTAACCCTTGCAAGGTCAGTCCAGACTATCACATTTATCTACAAGATTAATCATAAAACTAATACACACTGCTGGAGAATTAATATGAAGTAATGAACGACACTGAATTAAATAATAATAATTGAATCACACAATAACGGCTCAAAATCTGCAATTGACTATAAGCCGAAATGGTAGAGATGAATATAATACCTAAAGAATTATTGAAGAGCAACCCAATAACTCACGTCCAACGGGTCTAAATCTGGTAAGGATAACTAACAACAGATTCCCATAATATCAGAAGACAGTTCACCCGTAACCATGTTCTTATGTACACATATAAAACCTGTGTATTAAAATTTAGTCAGATTATACAAACACGCTCAGATTCGCATCAGTCCCTAGTCTCTACAAATAATTTGGACGATCTTTCCGATTGGGCGGATGTAGTTCCATAAATAGTAACAAGGTAGTACGATCTGTGCCATTCGATTCAAAAATCTGCACCGAGCTGACAGAAACTTAAAGACGGAACGACCAAGTCTTTGCCTTCGGAAATCTCATCACGACAGAAGAGGGACAGGAAACAAGATGGGCAGAGCATTTCAGAGAAACTCTGAATAAGGAACCACCAGAGACACAATTGAATGTTCCTGAGGCTGAAAATGATCTAGATGTTAATACAGACATCCCACGAAAAGAAGAAATCATCACAGCAATCAAAGGGTTAAAGAACAGAAAAGCTAATGGTCATGATAACTTAAATGCAGAGCTATTTAAGACAGACCCAGAGCTAGCAGCAGAACTATTAGAACCACTATTTGCACAAGTCTGGAAAACAGGGACAAAACCAACAGAGTGGAGAAAAGGAATAATTGTCAAATTGCCCAAGAAGGGAGGTCTTGCAGACTGCAATAATTGGAGAGGAATAACTCTTCTCTTAGTTCCCAGCAAAATACTAGGCAGGATAATTATACAGAGAATCTCAAAAGCAGTAGACCACAAATTGAGGAAAGAACAAGCAGGATTTAGAAAGAACAGAAGATGTGTAGATCATATATTTACCCTCAGGAACATTATAGAGCAGTGCTCAGAATGGCAAAAACCGCTGTACATTAATTTCGTTGATTTTGAAAAGGCTTTTGACAGTATACATAGGGACAGTTTATGGAAAATACTGAGGGCTTATGGAATTCCAAGATGCATAGTGTCAATCATAAAAAGCCTTTATGCCAACTTTACGTGTAGCATTGGGCAGAGCAACCTAACCTTTGAAGTGAAGACAGGAATACGACAGGGATGCCCCTTATCAACCACTCTATTTTTAACAGTCATAGACAACAGAGGGCAATCCAAGAGGAATAAGATGGACTATATTTTCTGCTTTGGAAGATCTGGAATATGCAGATGACATTGCACTGCTAGCACATTCACATATACACATCCAGGAAAAAACGGATAGACTTAATAAGTATAGCCAGCAGGTGGGCTTGAACATCAACCTAAAGAAGACAGAAGTCATGACGCTCAATGTGAGCAACCCTGAGCCCATATCAGTAAGGAATCAGCAACTGGAACAGACAGATGCCTTCACATACCTAAGATGCATAGTAACACCAGATGGCGGAGCAAGCAGAGACATCAACAACAGAATGAACAAAGCAAGAACAGCCTTTTTTAGTCTAAACAACATCTGGAAGTCCTCTCAGTGCAGCACAAGCACAAATTAGGATTATATCAGAGCTGTGTGCTTTCTGTGCTTCTCTATGGCGCGGAGAGCTGGAGAGTTACAGAGAAGGAAATGTTGAAATTGTCCTCTTTTCACACAACATGCTGATACAGAGTAAATATTAGCAAGGGGAGGTGATCTTGAAAATGTTAAGCGAATAGATTCGATTACGGGTTACGTTGCTTGGTTAAGCTGATGTTAAGTTAAAAATGTATTAGGGGAATTCCCTCGTGTGTTCGAGAAGTTTCCAAGTCGGTAAGCGTGGCGAACACTGGGCAGTTCAAATTGCGGAGATGTGTTTTCTCTGAACTGTCGTGAGCTGTGAGTAAGCTCGTGTGACTAGCCCATGCAATTATCGAGACTGAGTTGTGTTTTTTTAAACAGCCGAGTCTCGTGTCTTTTTAGGCGGGACGAGTGTGTGAACTAAGAGCAGTCTGTTTTTGGGTACCGACGGGAGAGGTCGGTCCTACAGTGTGTGTTTTGAGTATGCCTGCGCAGTGCAAAAATTATAGAGGCCATTATTTGTGTAGGCCTATAATTCCTGAGTTTATTGGAGAATTGTGTTTGTGAGTATTTTTGAAGAAGTAAGGATCCATGAGGGCGAGATTACTGCAAACTGCCAGGGAGTGCAGTCTTGCGAGAAATTGCCACGAGTATTATTATTTATGTTGCTAGCACGGCGAGGATGATGTCCGTTGGCTAACCGGATCCATTGAGGTGATTTGAGGAGGCCATTGTTATTATTGAGAGGATCCATAGTGACATTAAAGCGCCAAGGTTGAGAGCGTCTTTGATGAATCATATTTGAGGAGGCCATTGTTATTATTGAGAGGATCCTTATCTACATTAAAGCGCCAAGGTTGAGAGCGTCTTTATTGAGCAGATTTAAGGAGGCCATTATTATTCATGTTGTCAGCACGGCGAGGATGACCGTTTGCTGAGAGGATCCATAGTTATATTGGAGCGCCAATGTTGAGAGCGTCTTTGATGAAGCATATTTAAGGAGGCCATTATTTATTACATTAGCACGGTAATGCCGACCGTTGCTGAGAGGATCTAGTGTTGATGTTGTAGAGCGCTAATGATTATGAGAAGTGGAGATGTGACTATAGTACTTTCTTGTTGTGAGCTATGTTTGACTATGTGTATTTCATATGAACGTATTGTGACAATAAACTATGTTAAATGTCGCCTGTAGTTCCACGACTCGTACGTGCGTATCTGTGGCGTGTGAATGTACCCACGCACACTCACTGCAACATTTAACACGGTAGGAAAACAGTAGTCGTGACAGTAGTAACGCATGACCATAAATAGCCATTAAACTATTAAATGAGTAATTATCAGTGGTGGTTTTCAGTCTAGAAGGAGCTAACACCTACGTATTCGCGTTTATAGCCTGGGTGGCGTAGTTTAGGATCATAAATAGCCTGGGTGGCGAGATCTATGTCAACAAACAGATTGAATTCACTAACAGTATCTCGTGTGTAGCAGTGGTAGGTTAGTCTTGCAGAATTTGATATTTTGACATTCGCGTGATATAAGAATTACTGTTCTGCTCTGTGTGGGCGTATGAACTGTGTAAACACTAAGGTAACACCCATCACCATTTATTCAATCTTCAAGACCAGTCATCAGTTAAAATATTTAATAGTTCATCAGTAACTTTCAAAGTAATCTTCACCACTAGCATAAAACCCACATTACGGTTACAGTTTGGTGGGCCAGTTTATTTAACGGAATCAAATCCACGGAGTTCGCGTGATAGGAGAGCCCTGTGTAGGCGTGGCTTATGTATCCTAGCATTGCTTCATAGTCCTCGACCTGGTTTGTTAACTGTGTCCAACACGCTAGAATATAACAGTGGGAAGTTGACATGTTGTTGGTAGACAGTCAAGTTTAACTAAATGTGAAGTGTTTTTGAGGAGTCGTTTGCAGATTATCTCAAGTCAAAAGTCACGGAGGTTGCTGTGCTGCGTTTCCTGTATGCTGTACGTGCTGATGCTGGGTTGAGCGTATTCTACACTTTGGCAAGAACCTTAAGAGAAGGAAGTCTAGTTTGTGTACCTTTCTGCGCTGGAACGGTTTTATCTGCAGAACTTTGTGATATCTGGTGTGTTGGCGGAAGGGACAGAAGAATATTAAGATAAGTGATTTTGTTCTGTGTAGATTGTGCCACTTTTCTGCATTTCAGCAAGTCTGCCTATAATATCCATCACTTATTCTATTGATGATTGTCGCTGTGTTGTCGATAATTATATCGATTTATTGTACAATATGTTGATGCATAGGTAGTGTATGCCATATATAGGTACTATAACAGGAATTGGTGTACAGTAATTAAGAAATAATTGCAATTTCTTAAAAAGATAATTGGCTTGGTGAGGTGAAAGTTTAATTAATACATATATAGTTGTCTAAGTAAGTAAGTCACTATGGACTATGATACAGATCCTGAGGAAAAAAAATACCGTGAACTATTGGGATTTGGAGACCGTGAGCTGACTGAGTCTGAAATAAATAGATTGATATGTGAAAAGCTAATTCATGAAAGTGATGAGAGGTATAAGAAAAGGATGCTAGAAGAGAAGAAGCAATTGGATATAAAACAGAGTACCCTAGAGCAAAGGGAAAGTTTCATAGAATGTACTGCTGAAGTAAGTGAGTTACATGAAAAAGTCTCTAAACTTACAGATGATTTAGGCAAATCAAACTCAGAACTTGCTAGTACTCAAACAGCATTGAGTGTAGCATTGTGTAAGATCAAAGAGTTAGAAACTCAGGTTAAAAATAACGATAATGAAGTTAGAAACCTAACTCAGGAACTTCAAGAAAGGAGAGAGATGTATGAGAAATTGAATGTACCCCTTAAGAAGAATGATGAGATTGTGTATAATAACAATGATGATATTAAGATTCAGTCTCTACAACTAGAGTTGACTCAGTTGAGAGCAAATAAAGAGCAGTATGAGACAGAGACATTGTTAGAGTTGATGGTTGAGAAAGAGAAAGTCACTAAGTTTAAAAATTTACTAGTAGAGGAAAGCTGTAAAGTTTTAAGAGCTGAGAATTTAAGCAAGAAATTAAGTGCAGATATTGCACTTAAAGATATTCAAATTTCAGAAGCCAGAATGGGAATAGATGGTCTACTTGACATTCTCTTAAAGAAAAAAAGGTGGTCTTCTGTCAGTGTTGACAGTGAAAAACATAAAGCAAAAAGTCAGTCCTATACACTTTTTGCGGACTCTAAAGTTAAGAATGGTGGACAGAAATCTTTCCGAGGGAAATATAACTTTCAACGCAATACCGATGATTTTAGCGATATTGGTTCCTGGCGGCAAGCTAGCAAAGGAAAATCTACAGTATTAGACAGTCCTGTGGATAATAAGAGAAACAATAATAAATTTCAATTTAAGTTGTTAAAAACAAACCAAGTATTAGGTGAGAACTTTGATGGCTTGATAGCAGGGAAGAAAAATAGCACTCCTTATTCCAGGAAGGAAACATATTTTGTGAAAAACAATAAAGATATGGTTAAATCTTTCGGTCATACCCAGTCAAGTCAGTGTGACCAATTTCTTAAACACACTGCCACAAGTAAAGAGAAAAACACTTTTGATAGGAGATATAACCCTGAGGTTAAAATGTACCAAGGGAGTTCTTCATATAGTAATGTTTCTATGCCCAAAAACAAGAAACAATTTGACAGATCACAACATCGTGATTCTAAGAGTATTAGAAATTATATTGGAAATAATTATGTGAAAGAGTGTCAATCTGGTAATAAATTTGTTGATAAAAAGCCTTTTCTATCTAGTAGATATTTTTATCCAAGAGAAAATGCTAATCGTAATTATGCTAACTGGGATGTAAAACAGTACAACTGTGTCAATAGAACAAATAACAATGTTCTTAACAGCAATTATAGAAATCGTAACCAGGTTAGCTGTACTCCACATGAGAGCAAGGTTGTTAACAAGCAAAGTAATAACACTATTGATTGTCACACTGGTGGTGTCGAAGGGTCATCTCGTTTTTGTGAATGGAGTAATTTTTTTCAGCCTATAACACGGATGAACTTTCGTTACGGTCAAGTGATCGCTAAGCCTTCTGTGATGTTTACATCGTTTAAGGAGGACTTGTTGAGGTGTGTGAAAAGGGGCCAAGACTCTACTCCACCACAAGGGATAGGGAAACGTGAAAGTTGATTTTCCGTTTTTCCTTATTAAATCTAACAGATGATTAATAGAAATTTTCATTTGTATTGTCTCGTAGCATGCGACGTTGTGATGAGTTGGCGCACTTGTTGACATTATTCGTGAAGAATGTGGATTATCTATCAAGCAGAACCTATGAGCGTCTCGCTATACATCTGACGAGTCACTTTTTGGAGGATCAAGAATTAATGACAGATTGACGGGAATATTTTTTTTTTTTTACAGCTGATTTATTTTTAGAATAGTACATGTTATTGTATTCTGTCTATAATATATCATATGATGTTTTATTAAAAATATTTCTAATTTCTTTGAAACATTATGATGTTCATTTTTATGCATCATTTGATTGCTACATATATATTCTTTGTGGAACATATATGACTGTTTCGAATGTACCAGTCCAATTTTTTATGCAATTGTATACTATTCTGTTTTGATTGTGTGTAACATATGTGTTGGTAATAATTTGTGTGTAATTTTTGATAAATGCAGTGAGCGGTGTCAAACCTGTGCTCATTTTTCTGTATATTTTTCGGGTTGTAGCTGTAATTGTTAGGATAATTATATGAATTTATTGTTATGTTGTGTAAAATGATTTTGTAGAATTATCTTGCATGTATTAGAAATAATTGTGTATTTGAATTGTTAACATATGTTGAAACATTGATCTTGTCAGAACATAGTACCTAGAATTTAAATAATAAGATTTTTTTCAACATTTTTGCAACAAATTAATTTGATAAATATTTTTTATAAAAACTTTGAAGATATTTTTATAGGACTTCTTTTTCATATCTTATTGTACCATTAAATTTTAGATTTATTTATAGTATATATCATACTAGGATGAGTAAGATATAAATTTACAGTTAAATAACACTGAAGCTCAACGCTATTGTTAGTCAGAATTAACTTATAAATTAAATTCAACTTTTTTTGTAAAATTGATAGACACACCTGATTCTATTGTTTGTTTAAACAATATAGACGAATTGTTATAATACATTATGTTATGTTTGTATGTTGGAAAGTTGATATACAGATGACATTGTATTTTTCTTAGGTGTTTTTTTTTTTTTTTTTGGTGATGTATTTTTTGAAGAAAAAAAAAGAAAAACTTACATGTTTTGATTTAAGTGTTTGTCCAGAGATAAGATATGTTATGCTTCTCTCATTTTGTTAGAAGTTAATTTCATTGTTAGTTTATTAGTTATGACTTAGAATTACTTAAATAATAATTCGATTTTTTGATAACTTATCGTTCTGAAATATTTTGTATGGTAATTTTTGAAAAAAAATTGTTTTTTGGCATTGTAAATTATTTTTGTGTGCCCTATGATTGAAAGGGATATTACTTCTTTGGAAACTTCTCTTATATTATGATGTAATTTTATTATTTAGCGGTTGATTGTGCATTAGGTCAAAACTTAGTTATCGCAAATGCTATTATTTGTTTGTGTAAGGTTTATAATTTATTTTCAGTTAAGTATAACTTTTGTAACTTAGTTAAATTACTTATTAGACTTTGTTTAGTTATGAATTATTTTTTGTGTGTTGTTAGTATGGATATACTTTGACATTTTGTTTTGTGCCTTGTAATCATGTTTGTATTTAATTTTTGTAAGATATTGTCTGATCTAAACATTTATTAGTATGTATTGTTATTGACTTTCTATGCGTTCATACCTTTGCTTTCCATTCGTCTTTGTTGACTATCCTTCATTTCATTCTATCTTTTTGTTGTCTTTCCGATATGTGTTCATATCTTGTTTATATTTCTGTATCACGTTTTCATTTCTCTTCATTTTACTTGTATACTTCTTCTTCTTTCGATACTTATACTTTCATTCGTTGTATTCTTGTAATGTAACTAGTATTTTGGTAAATTTGTATTTATTGTACATGAAATTGTTTTTCTTATTGGTTATCTTGTGCTATTGTTAATTGTTTCTCATTGTCTGATTTCTTACTTTCCTTTACTACAGATCATTCTTCTGTTGCTTGATCTTGTTCTTTCACTTTCTATTGGTTGTTGCTTGTACTAAATGTACTTAGCTTAGTGTTCTGTTAAGATTAATTTTGGTATGCTTGTATTATGATTGATGCTTTTGTTGTAATTTACATCGGTAACATTCATTGGGATATTTGATTGATTATGTTTGATGCTTTGGTTGTAATATTACATTTATTGCTGAAATTGTTTATAGATGTACTATTTTAATAGGTACATTTTTTGATAGGTACATTTTTTGGTTAGATACATTTTTTGGTAGCCATATAATATAATTTCATTTATCTCTAAATTTTTGGGACTTAAATTTTCAAAAAAAATGATAATCATTTTTTTCCCGGGCGGTGTGGCAACTGATACAGAGTAAATATTAGCAAGGGGAGGTGATCTTGAAAATGTTTAGCGAATAGATTCGATTACGGGTTACGTTGCTTGGTTAAGCTGATGTTAAGTTAAAAATGTATTAGGGGAATTCCCTCGTGTGTTCGAGAAGTTTCCAAGTCGGTAAGCGTGGCGAACACTGGGCAGTTCAAATTGCGGAGATGTGTTTTCTCTGAACTGTCGTGAGCTGTGAGTAAGCTCGTGTGACTAGCCCATGCAATTATCGAGACTGAGTTGTGTTTTTTTAAACAGCCGAGTCTCGTGTCTTTTTAGGCGGGACGAGTGTGTGAACTAAGAGCAGTCTGTTTTTTGGGTACCGACGGGAGAGGTCGGTCCTACAGTGTGTGTTTTGAGTATGCCTGCGCAGTGCAAAAATTATAGAGGCCATTATTTGTGTAGGCCTATAATTCCTGAGTTTATTGGAGAATTGTGTTTGTGAGTATTTTTGAAGAGGTAAGGATCCATGAGGGCGAGATTACTGCAAACTGCCAGGGAGTGCAGTCTTGCGAGAAATTGCCACGAGTATTATTATTTATGTTGTTAGCACGGCGAGGATGATGTCCGTTGGCTAACCGGATCCATTGAGGTGATTTGAGGAGGCCATTGTTATTATTGAGAGGATCCATAGTGACATTAAAGCGCCAAGGTTGAGAGCGTCTTTGATGAATCATATTTGAGGAGGCCATTGTTATTATTGAGAGGATCCATATCTACATTAAAGCGCCAAGGTTGAGAGCGTCTTTATTGAGCAGATTTAAGGAGGCCATTATTATTCATGGTTTCAGCACGGCGAGGATGACCGTTTGCTGAGAGGATCCATAGTTATATTGGAGCGCCAATGTTGAGAGCGTCTTTTATGAAGCATATTTAAGGAGGCCATTATTTATTACATTAGCACGGTAATGCCGACCGTTGCTGAGAGGATCTAGTGTTGATGTTGTAGAGCGCTAATGATTATGAGAAGTGGAGATGTGACTATAGTACTTTCTTGTTGTGAGCTATGTTTGACTATGTGTATTTCATATGAACGTATTGTGACAATAAACTATGTTAAATGTCGCCTGTAGTTCCACGACTCGTACGTGCGTATCTGTGGCGTGTGAATGTACCCATGCACACTCACTGCAACATTTAACACGGTAGGAAAACAGTAGTCGTGACAGTAGTAACGCATGACCATAAATAGCCATTAAACTATTAAATGAGTAATTATCACATGCCTAAGAAAAATTCTCCGAATCTTTTGGCCGAGTACCATCACCAACCAAGATCTGCTTACTCGGTGCAAGCAAGAGGACATGCACACCATCATAGCTGGCAGACGCTGGAGGGTTGACCATGTCCTCAGAAGAGACCCCGAGTCCATCACAAGAACAGCTATGCTATGGACCCCTGAAGGAAAACGAAAGAGAGGACGACCAAAAACAACTTGGCGGAGGACTGTGGAGGCTGAGATGCAAAGAATGAATCAGAGTTGGGGCGCTGTACGAAGGATGGCCGCCGACCGAGCAAAGTGGAATCAATTTGTTGTTGCCCTACAAGATGCCACTAGGCGTAATTATCACTGACTGCTTTGCCGGTCGGCGGCTAAGAATCAAAGAAGAAGAGAAGAAGTATTGCCAGAGTATGTGTTAATGCTAAGTGGAAAGTGAAACTAATGTGTTGTGTCATACTGACCCAAGTAGGAATGTGTGTAGTTTTGCCGACATGTTCTAAATGGGGAAAAATATGTATAGTGTTTGCAAAATTGGCAACAAATTACGACCGTAAGTGTTAGTATTGGTTTAAATTAGTATTTTTTCTGGAGTGACTCACCGTTAAAAGCTCTTGTGAAAAACGTACAGGAAAGGTTAGAATGAAGTAATCAATAGGTCACATGCTGTTTTGCACTTAACCTGATTATTGTACGGAAGCCAAGCATGGACGAAGGACGCTAACATTGAATGAATACAGAGAAAGAATGATCACATGGAACGGAAGAAATTCTAGGTCTTGTGCAACTTGTTAGCACAATAACTGAAAAGGGTAAGTTTTAATATTGTTTATGGGTGAATGGATTGAGGCAGACTTCTACATGGAATGGGTTGTCCTTCTATTCCAGGTTATATCACGAAATTTCCTCGTGGCTGCATTTACTTGAGAGGAAGTGTGTGGGAGATAAGAGTTCCTTATATATCTGGAGCCAGACCCCATCTTCTCAGCCAGGAGTCACAAAGTTGGTGATCCTGACGTGTGTTTATGAGCAGCAGAAACATTATAAGCTAAGTCCTTCATAAAGGCCAATGTCAGTTCTTCAAACTCATTCACCCAAGAGAAATCAAACTAGATTTCGACCCTTTTATGAGGAATAGAGAAGACCTTCCCAAGTAATAAAGAAACTTACAATCTAACTTTAGCAGAAGTTAACCATCAGTTGAACAGAAACTGTGTGTAGTTATTCCAGGGAACTTTCTAGAAAATGGACAGATGTTTCCAATATATTTATTTTAATTTGTAAATATCACTTTCTTGGTTTTGAGTATTCCTGACCTAAAAAGATTGAGGTTCAGGACAATTAAATTGTACATAAACATTTCATACAGTCTTGCTTAATAATTTTATTAAAGTTAAAGTTCTGTTTTGAAATTAACTACAAATTAGATTAAATAAATTACCCTAGACGTAGCACCATAAAATAACACACTTAATCATTTACCAAATTGGGATCTGGAGAGGTAGCAGTTAGGGACTCAGAGTACATCATCATCATCTTCTTTGAGAACTTAAATAGCTTGACCCCACTTTGATGTCTATACACCCTTGCTCTTTTTCAGAGAAGGGGGTATTACTTATAAGACCAGTCTCTTATCTGGCACTATCCTGGTATCCTCTGATACGCCTATTTGTCCAGGATATCCCATATTTTAGTATTATCAAAACCTCTTATGACACCTGATATGATTGATGAAGACGAAAACCAACTGAGCAAAACAGTCCTTGTTAGGACTCATCTAACTCCAATCTATTGTCTCATATAACTCCAACCTGATATATATATATATATATATATATATATATATATATATATATATATATATATATATATATATATATATATAATATATATATATATATATATATATATATATATATATATATATATATATATATACACGAGGGGCGTTCAGAAAGTAATGCACCACATCGTTTTTCTCAGGAGCTGTTTATTCAAAAAGCATGAAATTTATACACAATATACATGGATATGTCATGTAAACATCGGTCTTATTCAACATAATCCCCATCAACTTGTACGGCTTTATGCCAGCGCGAAACAAGTGCATGTATTCCTAGCCCGTACCAGATTTTGTCTTGATCATGTAGCCATTTCTTCGCTGCATCCATCACTCCTTCATCATCTTCAAACCTTGTCCCAGGGAG
>JAMPIV010006066.1:135000-136204 GCA_024509875.1 Oreohelix idahoensis
ACGAAGGGTAGTGATGGAAAGGGAGTTGGTAACAGTCTGGACTTTCGTAAGATCCGTTAGGAAATCATTTGATGTGTTATGGTTATGCCTGTCGCATCCCAGGGCTTGCCTAATGCTGGAGAAAAGGGCAACGTTATATTGAACTGAAACAACTGTTTAATAAGATAGGGGAGGATGTACCCCAATCTTCTGGATTGGACAGTACAGTTTTTTAATTAGTTCTATAAGGAGTGTGCTGCACGAAAAATATTATGCTGCATAAATACTATAGTGGTTATATTGCGATATAGTTATGTATGATATGGCCGAAGTATGTTGTATAAGGCTGACTGTATGTCCATTAAATTATTTTGCAATGTATTGTAGGTAGGGCCCAACATATTGTATTGTTTGGGAGTATTTGTAACAGTGGCAACATTTATGTATTGTTTGTATGTATTTATGTATATCATGTATGTATGTATAGGGATTATAATAGGTATATTATGTTTGTATACATGTATTAAGGTAGGGGATTATTATATTGACATACAAGTATGTATTTGTATGTATTGAAAATGTATGTAATGTAGAAGTGTGTGTATGCTATGTGCGTGGAGATTATGATATGTATATATAAGATTGGTATGTACTGTTTTAGTTATGTATGGGTTGTATGTTTGTTAATGTCTGTATTATGTTTCTGTATTATGTCATGTAGGTATGATGTATGTATGTTTATGATAGCGTGGGTACGCTAGTGTATCGCATGTATGTGGAGGTGATTTGTATGTATTATTTGTGTATAGGTGTTTGGAGGTATGTGATTGTATTGTTGTATGAATGTATGATGCGTATATATGTTGGTTGGACGATGTATGCTTGTATGTATGTATGTATGTATGTATGTATGTATGTATGTATGATAGGTATGTTATGGTATACAATGTTATTGGTGTATGTATGTAGGTATGGTCTGTATGGTTGTATGTAGCGTGGTATGTGGTATGTAGTATGTATATATGGTATGTTGTTTTGTATGGTACGGTATGGGGGGGGGTAAGGGTATGTAGGTATTTAATTGTATGGGGGAAAAAAGGGTGTTGGATTGGTTTTTTGGGGGGGTTTGGAAAAGTGGGGATAAAAAAAGTGAAAAAAAGGATGGATTGGGTGTGGGTTTGGGGGGGGGTTTGAAGGTTTTGAAATGGGGGTGATGTGGGTGTGA
>JAMPIV010006067.1:0-199179 GCA_024509875.1 Oreohelix idahoensis
CTCACACCTATCTTTTTTTTTTACTAATGAATGTGGCTACGTTAAAAAAATCTAGGGTACTGAATGTAAGGTGTTGTATTCATATATACAAACACACACACACAGATATTTAATAAGTCTAATAATATTAATAAAATTTAAAAAACACACTGAAACTAACTCAAGCTGTGTAAAATTTTGATAGTAAATTTTCTTTAAATTTATTTGTTCTGAACCAAGGTTTTATTTTGGTCAGAACATATGAAAGGTTTTGAAAGTGTTAATGATATGCATGAATATATGGCATAATAAATGAAAAGTGTGTACATAGGTATGTTACAAGACTAGTTAATATTACTACTGTTTATAGTTGTACTTTATGGGGAAGAACTATTTATGGATGTGCTGTTGGGGTGGCCTCATCACTCCCGATCTATAGCGACTACACATTGCCCATTTATTGAGGGTATTATAATTGGTGTGTTAGAAATCAAGTTGGTGAGTATTCAGCAGGCCAGACTCTCACGTAACTTGAAGGAGTAAGTCTGGTGCTGGAATCAGGTGGCCCTACCTCTCCGTGCTTGGGGGCAATATCAGAAGTCTGGTGGCCCCACCTCTCCGTGCTTGGGGGCTATATCAGGCTGCTCTGACAAAATGTTACTGCACGGGTCCCTCTTGTAATATTCAACACCTCATTTGACACCACATTGGTGCCAAATAAAAACTCACAGTTCTGCAATCAAAGTATTGGTCATGTGTCAGAATTCCATCCTCTAAACCATTTCTGGACACAACACTACACAACAACAACACCATATAGACGGGTCAGATCTCTCTGACCATACAGCACATCTTACCAAGTTGGTTTCACATAGGATAAGTTCTCCCAGACTACATATTCCGAAATATGTTTATTAGCTTCCTGCCATAGAATAGGATAGGTGATATGTTCCACTGATCTCAACACTTGATCTGTCCTTCATAATCCTTGCTGGAGTTTATGTATTTTATTTGTCTCTAGACCCTGAACTAGGGCGGGGGGGTCTAGAGCGAATCCTTACTTGTTGTAAGGGATAGATTTTGATATGGCAGTATCAAATCACTCGAAACCTTAAACAAATATTAAAATGTACAAAGAAATAATTTCAGTCTTACCAGAATTATGAACATAGAACACAGTATATGCTAGCAAAACTCAGCTGAGCTGCTGGCTTTAGGATGGCGTCCCTCTAACTACTTCAATTTGCTTCTGGGAAATCACCACTTAATATTTTACTGTGTCTACTAGGACAACTTATGACGAATGGCAAAAATGCGCGTCTGAGCGCCGATAATATATTCATCTATGGCCAATCACCGCCTTTTCTTTTTTCAAATTCAAACATCCTACCAAAAAGTCAATTCAGTCATACCTCAGTCAAGTATGCATTATTGTCTGTTGGTCCGTCTGTCTCTACTTGCGTTTCACAAAAAAAACACACTTGTTTTTTTTGAACCAACTCTGCCTTCCCCTACACAATTTTGCCTGTAAAGTTATTTTTAGCCACAATTCTCCTTAACACCCTCTCTCTTTCATTCTAACTAGATTTTAGCACTTGCGTCTTCAAGGCCACAATTTTTTGAAAATTAGTGACATTATTGTTTCAATGCAGTCGTTCGTTGATATGAACAACACAGTCTTTTGTCAATATCTTTTTTTATTATCTATCAGACTGTATAAATGAAAAGCATATTATTTCACTGCTCAAGATGGGCCATCCGGCCAGCTAGGTTTTATATTCCTAACATCATTATTAAGAAAAAGTTACTTTTCAAGGTTAGTTGGTTTTTTCGAAATATTTTCTAGAATCTTCCGTACTGCGTTTGCCGCTGAATTCAAATAAGGGACAAAATATCGCAAAAGCGTCCAAGAAATGACTGTTGCGTATAATAACTATGGTCCCTTTTGTCGATTTCTTTACCTTGTGTCAACTTGGGGACGTGACTTTTCCTCCGTTCCCCCCCCCCCACATTTGCATCTTTTTAGCCTTGCTAGTTTCAAGCACATGTTCAGTCAGATTTTTCCTTTTGATCTTCGTTCTGATTCCGTTCTAAGGGTAAACGTTCTAGCAATTTAATTTCCATGGCGGGTGATGACCCGCGGCGTGGGCGATCATGCCTTCTAGTAACTTACGCATTCTTTTTATCCCTACATTTTATCCTTTGGAGATATTTTTACGTTGTATCACTGTTAATTTTATGACACACTCCATACCGTACTGGAGAATTTTTCGAATTTACAACAGTGTGGGGAACGATTCCCTCCCCCCCACCCCCCCCCCCCCCCCCCCCCCCCCCCCCCCCCCCCTTTTTCCCGATTTAGCGACATCACTCCTCTCAAACTGTTTAGATGGTCAGGACCCAAAAGGCCAATTACAAGGTATTAGTAATATCAGAAGTGATGTAGTCATTTGTTGATTTCCGTACTCATTTGATACTATTTATTATTATTTTAACATAATTTACATCCGAATGTTTTTCACGCGGCATTAAAACGCGTTTTTGTACCTGTACTAAAACAGCCGCTTTGCTATATTCCTAGGGTGGCTGGCGAGGGGGTTGTGATGCGATCTCGTTACGACTGGAGATTTTTAAAAAATCGTATTTGAATTAATGTTCAAAACACAGATAACTTTATGCTTTTTTACCATAAAGGTATTACGAAAATATTGCTAAGTAAGATATTCATTGTTAAGATAAAGTTTTGCTTGTTTGTTTGTTTGTTTTACTTGTACTTAATGATTCATCGATTGCAGTGTCATTCTCTAATAGGCGATCATTAATTGTCCTCAGAATCTCTCCCTTGCCCATATCCAGTTCACCTTCTATAGGTGCTCTTGAAGCTAGTCCATCAGCTCTTTCATTGCCGCATACCCAATGCATGACCAGGACAGTAGATCGACACCACTTCTTGAAGGTTCGATGCTTATATGGAAGTTTTCCATTCATTCCATAGCCATCCATTTTGGATCGTCCGAAGCATAGACAAATTAACTGCCCTTGTTAATGAAGTTTCAAACAACCACCTTAAACTCGCAGTAGCATCCTCTACCTGCATTCTCATGCTGTAAATATTTTATTTTTAATTTTGAATATATAATTTAATTTTGTCACATGAATCAATTGATTCGGCAGATAGCATTGTTTGGTCTGTTTTTGTTCTACAAAGACTGCCACTTCTCATGCTGTAAATATTTTATTTTTAATTTTGAATATATAATTTAATTTTGTCACATGATCAGATATAAATTTTTTTTTGCCAAAAAAATTGTGGATGTCTCTTTCTAAAATTGTCCAATATTGCGGAGCACCCATGGTTGCCACGTTGGCCACAAATGATGTATTCATTAATTATGGGAAAATCTGAATTTTACAGAACATGCGATACATGAATTATAAACTTCTGCCGTAGAGCAGCTTCTAATTGCCAATTAAACACACTAAGCACGTGATTAGGGCACCGGCTCAACAGGGGCACCTAAAAAAAAATAACCAGATTAATTGTTGCTGAAAAAATTGACATTTCGGATACTCTCTGTGAAGCACAACATAATAGCAACAACCAAAGTTGGGGAATCATATTGACAGACTGTTGATGCATATGACATCACAGTTGAAGACCCGTCATAAAAAAAGGAGACACTAAACAAAAGACAGAGAACATTGAAAGACAAAAAAAAGATGTGAGTTAAGAGGTTTTATTTATGTTGATTTGTTGATTTATTTATTTATTTTTTATTTGAAATTTTACAAAGCAGTCATCACACAAATAAAGTTCTCAAGAAGAAGTACATTTAAAGACACTTGCAGGTCTATACTTATCGTTAGCAGATCACATGCACACACTGAGGAATGAGTTTCATAGATTTGTCGAATCATCAAAACTGGTTTTAAAGAGCCAAATTCCACAGCGAACAGACCAAAACAAGAAAATGATTGAAAAGAGTCTGAAGCAGATTTCAATCCTAGAAACAAGTTTGACGAATCTACTTACTTACTTGTATTTTCCCTTCCGCTGGTCGCTCGCAGCAAAGGTGCCGGGATCGGATTCACGGTATCATCACGCTCCAGTCTACCCAGCTGTAAATGGGTGCCTGACTTTGATCTTCAGTTAATGAAGGACAAGACAGTGAGGAAGAGAACTGGTCACCCCCCCCCCTACCTCTCGATGCTGGACCTAGTATAGTGAAGTCTCTAACATTTCACTCCCCTACGGCAGTATCTGCTATGGGACTACCTTGACCTTTATGTTTTTAAATTGCCATGAAGCCTAGTATGAAGCTGAAGTTTGCGTTTCCCGAGTCACGTGTGTTGCCTTTGTTGCTGTAAACCCATGTTGTTGTTACCGCTACGGTAACCACGAAGGCCGGGCCCGGGGTCACCCGGAAAAGTCCCTGGCTAATAAGGATATGGCGCTGCTGCGACAGGCCTAGCAAGCCAACAGTGATTAATCCATTGCTAAGCAAAACTAAACAGGAACATGAACACATTGACTTTCAGTGTTTTAATGGGAACATTTCAAGCACTTGTGAAAATAAGAGCTGGAGTATACAAGTAAAAATCAAGTCCATGTTTCTTTTTTAAACGATATGAACGTGTACGATGAACAATATTCAAGAGATTCCTACAATCTAGTTTAATCTTATTTAGAACTGCGAAGATTTCTCTGATATACATGTGCCAGTTATTAAAACGGAAGACACAAAAAAAAAGACATCCAGACACATTGGTTTTCACAACTGAATCGTGAAACACTGAGCACAACGTCTGTTTAAAACGTAAGTGATTGTTGTACGTATTTTCTTAACACTGCTGATTGTTAATTGCTCTGACAATGTTCATTTTCTCATTGACAAGTCTCTATATCAATGGTTCCCAAACCTTAATTTTCTTTACTTTCTTAATTTTTCTTTCTTCCTTTCTTTATTTCTAGCTGTCTGTCTGTCTTTCTTTGTTTGTTTCTTTTTTCTTTCTTTGTTTCTTTGTTTCTTTCTTCATTTCCTCTACTCCTTTCTACTTTGCCCTTCCTTTTTCCTTCGCTTCCTCTCTTCCTTCCTTCTTTCCTCCCTCCCAAATTCATCTTTAAGTTAATTCACTTCCTTACTCCTACACTCTTCGTCTGTAGATTCCTTCATAATTTTCTCTATTTCTTCCTCAATTTAATCTTTCCCCCCTATTTACCTTTTTATCTACCTTCCTGTCTCCTTTATTTGTCCATTCCTCCATTACTTTCTCTCTCCCTTCCTTCCATCTTTCCTTCATCAAACCTTCCGTCAGTGTGTTGCTGTCGTTTTGACGGTATCATAAGACGTAAATCTATTTAATACTTTTGATGATCTAAGTTAGAGAACTGTTTATGAACTCCCTGGGACAGGTTGAGCTGGGGTTATCTTCCCTTTGTTTTATGAATTGTTGTTGACCTGTCTTAAGTCGGGGTTAGCTGTACTCAGATCTGTGCTGTCTACACATGCGCAAGTTTTTTGAGCGCGAACGGAGAGACTTCCGTCAGGGAGTGATGATCTGGGTTCTGACCGGACTAGTATGTCCGTGGTACTTCTCTGCATTATCTGGGGGAAAGATAGTCTTCAGTGTGACTGTGATGTCAGTGATTCTCCCCAGAGTTATTCTGTTCGTCAAGAATGACGACAGTTGTTATTTGTGTATTTCTCGGATTCTGTCAAAGGTAAAAGAAACTTAATTATTATGCCTAAGTTGCAGAACATTTTGTGGCAACCTGTGAGTAGAGCTCACAGTCCTTTGAGATGCAGAGTCCATTATTTGTGCTCGATGTAGCCAACTAAGACTATTTGTCTAACTGTCATACAGAAGCCCAGTGAAGATATATTGTTATGAAAACCGCATGTTGGCGGTATGTTTCGGCATGGATGATTATGCCTGCCTATGAAGAATACGCAGTTGTTTACATTATTATAGAGGCCCGACATTACGGCCGATTTCTTTGAGCAGAAGAAGATGTATCTGGCGTATTATGCTAGATGAATTACAGCATTATTATTATGCAATTGAGAACTCGCCTTTTGGTACGGCGGAGTTGTTTAAAGTACCTGACGCACTGAGTCAGTGGTACGTGAGCTGCAGTATGAACTATGTGTTAAAGGACAGACCATTGTCGATAACGTCCTGATAGATGAGTGGTTCAAGCTTTATAATGCCAGATGTTTTTGCCAGTCATTTCCAGTTTATATGATGTCCTTGATCCTCGTCCATTTGACTGTAACTGTTGATGTCACTGTGTCTCGTAAATAAATGGTTGAAAAGTTCCAGCAGTTGCAACAATTACTGACTACTGCATGTGAGTGAGTGGGTGCATTGTTTACCTGTCAAAGAGCCTAAACGCATTCGTGTTGTCTACACACCCACATCACTTATCAACCCACACAAACTTCGAGTACTTCACATTCAAGAGATGTATGATGTTTGAATGTCAACATGACACCCTGTTAGCGCCTCAACGCCTGGTGAGCTAATCATGCACAGCAACGTTCTTTGGCCCAGGTCGTATTGACTACGCACGCACAGAAACCGACAGTAACACCGTGGAGGAACATTGGGGTAGATCGTACAGCCTTTAACATACTAGTGGCGCATCAACACATCCATACAATAACAGTACACAGAAAAGATATCGTTACATTCCTGGTGGTTATGAAATAGGACTGTTACATTTGTGGTAGGCCAGATCAGTGGGTCTAAGCTGCGCATTGGACTGATTGAGGACATTATCTGATGATAACACACATTCATGGTGGAACCACACAATGGAAACTAGACAAGATGATTTATACTGTTCAGCACATAACAGCAACACACCTTCAACAGTTTGAAACTCGTCGATGTCCTTCATTGTGAACGATCACGACTCGTGTTTGCATACAAGTTCAGCTGTTGTTGACAAGTCTCGTCACTGTAATTTTCAACGGTGGAGCTTTCTCGCATTGCTGTATACTGTCATACACCATTGTTGACTAAGGCCAGGATTGTTCTTAAGATAAGTGGCGGTTTGGGTTTTCGGAAACTTTGTACCGTTATATTGTGTATAACTGAGCCTTCTTACAACACCCTTTATTACTGCTACTTTATGTTACATGTTCTTTGGTGTGTGTTTTTGCGGGTCTGGTTGGGTCGGCGACTCCTATAGATATCCCACTTAACCGAGGGTCTATTGTGAGCGTTCAGTAGGGACTGTGCACATTTCACTTTGTGGAATTTGCTAGCAACATTTGTTGCTATTTTCGTTTAGTTGTGACAAAGTGTACCTTTCGTTGTTTTTGGAATATTTTTTCCGTTCTTTAGTTTTCAGTTGTTTTGTTGGTATTTGTCCGCCTCCTCTTCCTTTCATTAAGTTTTATACACACTTATGTTTATACATTGTGGCGTCATTTGTTTTTGTTGATTATTCGCAGTTATCATCACATGTTTTGTGATATTTTCCTTAGTTTCGACAAGGGAAATCCCTTGGCAAGACTGGTAAGAAATTGGAAGAATTTGCGACTTTGCGGAAGAAAAGAGACAGAAAATGGAAAATGAAAGACAGAAAATAGAAGCTGAGCAAAAGAAAATAGAAGCTGAACAAAAGAAAGCAGAAGCTGAGAATTTAAGATTGCAAATGCGGGCAGGTGAAAGGAAATTCCAGATGGAAGTTGAAAATAAAAGATTAGAAAGAGATGCTGAAGAGAGAAAACTTCAAGCTGCTGCTGAAGCTGAGAATAAAAGATTAGACAGAGAAGCTGCTGCTGAAGAGAGGAAACTTCAAGCTGCTGCTGAAGAAAGGAAACTTCAAGCTGCTGCTGAAGAGAGGAAGCTTCAAGCTGCTGCTGAAGAAAGAAAAGCAAAAATGGAACATGAGGAAAAACTCTTATCTTTGGAGTTAGAGAAATTAAAGTTGATGAATATGAGTGCTCCTCAAGCAACTTCGGGTAAGATAAAGGAGAGTTCTTATGAAGTCAAATTACCTCATTTCAACCCTCTAAAGGACGACATAACGTTCTACCTTCATAGATTTCAATTAACATGCGTAACGCATAAGGTAGATAAGGAATAATATGTCGGACAATTGATGGAGTTACTTTCATGTGAACCATTAAGTACTGTAATGGCAGTAGAGGAACCTGACAGAACTAACAATGATGTTGTCAGGGCAACATTACTTAAAAGATATCAACTAAAAGAAGAAAATTATCGTCTTCGTTTTAGGACAATGCTACCAGAAACTGGAGTAGAGTTCTCTGACTTTATTACGAAGATACGTCTTACATTCACACGTTGGATTGAGCTGTCTAAAACAGACAAAACATATGAAGCCCTTATGGGCTTATTACTTCGAGATAAAGTTATGTCATCTGTCAATGAGTCTTTCCTTGCTTTTCTTCATGAGCGTAAACCTAAGAACATAAAAGACATGGACGAATATTGTTGCCAGTACGTTACTGCGCATCCCCATGCTACTGTTAGCAATTCTAAGGTGAAGGAAGAGTTGCCAGTTGCTTCTGCAGCACCATATGGCCCTAACTTCAATCGTAAATTTCAAGGTGCTCAACAAAACTTTAATAGGAAGAGTAATCAGAATTACACTCAATATCAAAGCAATCCATCACACAAAGGTTTTTCTTCAAAGAACTGGAGACGATCTGATAGTCCTCGTAATTATGGGCTCAACATTTATAAACACTTTCGCAAGGGTAGCCACTAAAGGAACTATCCTAGCTATTCTCCACAAACACAATATAATTATTCTCGCCAACGGGAATATGATAATAGTGACTATAATAATGGTGATTCAAACCAGAATAATGGTTACAATAGATCTAATAATGACAATTTCAGAGGAAATAATAATCGCGGTAGATCTCAACACAACAAAAAGAGATCACATCACCAGGGAAACTCTGTACAACAAGAGCCTCATGGTGCCTGTAATCAAGTGAACGATAATAAAAATTCTAATGCTATCACTTGTTCTGCTTTTGATTTTGGGAGAGCATTTCAATGCCCCAATGCACAACATTATTCGAACCGAAACTATTTTAAGTTGTGGTCACCCTCTTCCCGCTCTTCCTGCTGCAGTTGCGCATGACGGGAGAGGGTCGCTTATCTTGCATAAAGGTCTAGTGGATAGTAATCCAGTCTCATTTCTTTTTGATTCTTGGTGCACTACTATTGGGGTTAAGCAATCTCTCATAGATCCTCGCTGTGCCACGGGAAAGGTGGTTAAATGTGTGACATTTGGTGGCACAGTAGAAAATAAATCGACTGCTATTATTCACATTGCTACTCCCTTCTTTACGGGAGATGTTAACGCGTGTCTTCTTCCTAATCCTATTGCAGGTCTTATCATCGGTCGTATTCACGGGGTTAAGGAATTCACCCCGCAGCAAATTGCTGCCTGGGAAGAACGGAATATCCAAACAGCCAATGCAGTGGTAACAAGAGCACAAGCTCTTATTCCTCAAACTTCATCTACTGAAGTTAATTAAGTACATATCCAAGAGGATCACTTGGTGATTTCGCATGACTCGTTTGTGAAACTACAAGAAAAAGACCCGTCTTTAAAGAAATTCTTTCTTCTCGCTAAAAACGGTGATCCGAATCAGAATACAAATCGCAAATCATATATCACTATGAAGAATGGTATACTAGTGCGTATGGTACAACACTCAGACACGTCTATGCATTCTCAAATTCTCGTGCCCAAGAGTATGAAAGCCCTAATTCTTCAATATGCGCACGATTCTCAGTGTGCTGTACACATGGGTGTTTCCCGAACTAAGTCGAGAGTTCTGGCGTCTTTCTTTTGGCCATTTGTCAATAAAGACATACGAATTTATTGCCGGTCTTGCAAAATATGTCAAGAGGTCAAATCTAAAGGTCCACGTCGTGCTGCACATATTCAGGCTGCAGACATTCCTATTCGGCCGTTTCAGAAAATGGCCATAGATATCATTGGCCCTTTTAAGATTAAATCGGCCAGAGGACATCAATTTATCCTTACGTGCGTTGACATGTGCACGCGTTGGCCAGAGGCTATACTTCTTAAGAGCATCTCCACTGCTGATATCGCAGACGCTCTTTGGCTTATATTCTCTCGTTTGGGTTTTCCCGGAGAAATATTGTCAGACCATGGCACAAAATTGATATCAGACACAATGTCGCAGGTAATGTCTACTCTGCACATTACAAGATTTTTGAGTAGTATTTATCACCCAATGTCTAATGGGTTAGTTGAACGTCTTAATAGAACACTCAAGAACTTACTTGAGAAGTTAACTGAGGATCATCCTCAGGATTGAGACAGCGTTCTACCCGCGGCTCTCTTTGCCTATATAGAGGTCCCCAACGAACATACAGGATTTTCTCTTTTTGAATTTGTCTTTGGCGCGCGACCGCGCGGTCCTATGTCTTTACTTCATGATCTTATAACTGCTGATAATATCGACAATGACACACAATCTTCATATGAGTATGTCATTGCTCTCAGGCAAAAGATTATTGAAGCATGCAAGCTAGCAATTTCCTCATCCGAATTTGCTAAAGAAAAGGCAAGGCGATTTGCTAATAAGAAGAGACGCCTACGTCAACTTTGTCCTGGAGACAAAGCGTTTGTTTTACTTCCTTCTAGGGAGAACAGACTTCTTATTGCATGGAAAGGCCCATATACAATAGTCTCGAAAATTTCCGATTTCGACTATGTTGTCGATATTGATGGAAGGCATAAAACCTTCCATATAAATATGCTTACGGAATATCATGAACGACCAGACTATTTGCAGCCTATTTTCCAGGCGACGGACGATTCTTCAGTCCAACTAGGTCATATCTCATCCCTGTCAGTTATACAGGATGAGGAAACTACTTTTTTCAGATGTTAATCTACCTCTTCCTGTGATTCCACTTACTTCTACGGAATCATGGAAAAACCGTTCTGTTTCTGCTAATTTGTCTTCTGAGGAATAGCGACAAGTATCCTCTACGCTACAATCATTTCAGGATGTCCTTACCGACATTCCTGGACACACACATGACATTGAACATGACATTATACTTACTGATTATAATCCGATCAGAGTAAAACCTTATCCTATTCCTATTCATTTTCAAGCACAAGTCGAGAAAGAATTGGATGAAATGATACAATTGAAAATAATTGAACCATCCACTGCAGCATACTCTTCGTCCATGGTTATTGTTCGAAAGAAAGACAATAACATACGCCTTTGCGTCGATTATCGCAAATTGAACCAAGTTACGAAGTTCGATCCTGAACCTATGTCTTTATTAGAAGATCTACTTACTAGACTTTCTAACTCTCGATTCTTTACTAAACTTGACTTGTCGAAAGGCTATTGGCAAGTCCCGTTAACTGAATGCGCCAAACCTCTCACTGCTTTCTCAACACCTAGGGGTTTGTTTCAGTGGAATTTTATGCCCTTCGTTCACTATTTGGGTTTAAATGAATTACTGTCTACTCTACGCGAGCATAATTTGACTGCAAAACCCTCTAAAGCCTATGTTGGGTTTAGTGAAATTTCTTTCCTTTGTCATCGTGTTGGTCATGGTCTATTGAAGACAGAGGACCAAAACATTTCTAAGATATTAAATATCTCTGTTCCTAAGACAAAAAAAACAAGTACGTAGTCTCTTGGGATTAATACAATTCTACGGAAGATTCATTAAGAATCTATCCTCTATATTGGCACCACTCTCAACCCTATTGAAGAAAGGGTCTCCTAACATGGTGCGCTGGTCCCAAGAATGTCAATCTTCATTGGATCAGATTAAGAATTTGTTCTCATCCCCACCTATCTTAAGGCTACCTATTGCTGATAAGACTTTTGTTCTTCGTAGTGACGCCTCATCTACAGGGATCAGAGCGGCACTAATGCAGGAGTATTCAGGAACTCTGCATCCTGTAATGTATATCTCTAGGAAACTGAAGGCGGCAGAAAGGAATTACTCGGTTTTAGACCGTGAATTGTTGGCTATGGTTTGGTCAATCCTTAAGTTACAAAGATTCCTTCTTGGTGCGCATTTCATTGTGGAAACAGACCAAAAAGCTCTTACTGCTATTCAGTGTAAGAACTTGAAGAGCTAGAGATCTACTCGATGTGCTATTGCTCTTCAACCTTTTCATTTCACGGTACGAGCTATCCGTGGTTTGGTTAATGTGTTGGCAGACATACTGTCTAGATGCCCACATGAGTCCACTTAAGTCTTGTGTCCTAGATTTTTCCTGATACACTTCTAGACTTATGTCTCTTCACTACAACAATATATATTAACACATTTGTTTTCACCTTAGAATGGTAAATTAATTGTTTTTTTCTCTATTATCATCTTTAGTGTAATGGAGAAGGTTGAGTTGACATAATATAAAGGTTCAAAAAAATTAATGCGGCCACATGTAATACTTAGACATGTAGTAGTAATTATAGTACATTATAGCATGTTGCTAATTGTGTCATTTATATTGTTCTCAGTGCAAACTAGTACCAGGTACGGAGTGCTTTTGAGAATCATGATGATGCCATATGTCTCCCTTACATACTATTTGGATGCTGCTTACATTGATCTTCGGGATACAGCATTGTTTTGTACCGTGGATGCCATCTTCTATTAGTTAGATTGTACTCTTGTATTGTCATATGTATGTATAATGACTTTACAAATTTTGTTATGGCCATCCATTAGATAATAGTGATTATATAGCATGAGACTTCGATAGATTTATATGTTCATATGACTTCTCGATTTATGTTGTCATTAGCATTGCTATAATATTGCATTTTTTAAAATATGTATGTGATTTTTGTTAGCATCGCCGGCAACTGAGGTTTCTTTGATGGTACCTTCCGGATATGTTTTACTTGGAGAAAATATTTTCTCATTTCTTGTGAGGTGATTTTTTGTTCTCACTAGACGCTCTATTGTTCGTCGATTGAGCCTGTCGATAAGACATTATTTTATGTTGTTTGTTTCATCGGCGCATCATTCATGCGTTATGAGCATGTTGTATCTTGCTCATTGATGTATTTCAAAAAAAAAATGTGGTTCATTTTTTTTAATCCGGAGGGTGCGGTAATCTGTTGCTGTCGTTTTTGACGGTATCATAAGACGTAAATCTATTTAATACTTTTGATGATCTAAGTTAGAGAACTGTTTATGAACTCCCTGGGACAGGTTGAGTTGGGGTTATCTTCCCTTTGTTTTATTCATTGTTGTTGACCTGTCTTAAGTCGGGGTTAGCTGTACTTAGATCTGTGCTGTCTACACATGCGCAAGTTTTTTGAGCGCGAACGGAGAGACTTCCGTCAGGGAGTGATGATCTGGGTTCTGACCGGACTAGTATGTCCATGGTACTTCTTTGCATTATCTGGGGGAAAGATAGTCGTCAGTGTGACTGTGATGTCAGTGATTCTCCCCAGAGTTATTCTGTTCGTCAAGAATGACGACAGTTGTTATTTGTGTATTTCTCGGATTCTGTCAAAGGTAAAAGAAACTTAATTATTATGCCTAAGTTGCAGAACATTTTGTGGCAACCTGTGAGTAGAGCTCACAGTCCTTTGAGATGCAGAGTCCATTATTTGTGCTCGATGTAGCCAACTAAGACTATTTGTCTAACTGTCATACAGAAGCCCAGTGAAGATATATTATTATGAAAACCGCATGTTGGCGGTATGTTTCGGCATGGATGATTATGCCTGCCTATGAAGAATACACAGTTGTTTACATTATTATAGAGGCCCGACATTACGGCCGATTTCTTTGAGCAGAAGAAGATGTATCTGGCGTATTATGCTAGATGAATTACAGCATTATTATTATGCAATTGAGAACTCACCTTTTGGTACGGTGGAGTTGTTTAAAGTACCTGACGCACTGAGTCAGTGGTACGTGAGCTGCAGTATGAACTATGTGTTAAAGGCAGACCATTGTCGATAACGTCCTGATAGATGAGTGGTTCAAGCTTTATAATGCCAGATGTTTTTGCCAGTCATTTCCAGTTTATATGATGTCCTTGATCCTCGTCCATTTGACTGTAACTGTTGATGTCACTGTGTCTCGTAAATAAATGGTTGAAAAGTTCCAGCACTTGCAACAGTAACTGAATACTGCATGTGAGTGAGTGGGTGCATTGTTTACCTGTCAAAGAGCCTAAACGCATTCGTGTTGTCTACACACACACATCACTTATCAACCCACACAAACTTCGAGTACTTCACATTGAAGAGATGTATGGTGTTTGAATGTCAACATGACACCCTGTTAGCGCCTCAACGCCTGGTGAGCTAATCATGCACAACTACGCTGTTTGGCCCAGGTCGTACTGACTACGCACGCACAGAAACCTACAGTAACACCGTGGAGGAACATTGGGGTAGATCGTACAGCTTTCGACATTCTAGTGGCGCATCAACACATCCATACAATAACAGTACACAGAAAAGATATCGTTACATTCCTGGTGGTCATGAAATAGGATTGTTACACAGTGCTTCCTTCCTGACTACATTTTTTCCGTCTTTCATTCCTTCCTTCTCTTAGTTTCTTCTCCCTCTTTTCCATCCTCCCTCCCTTTCCTATTCCTTCCTTGCTACCTTCGTTGCTTTTTTGGTTTTTTAAAATTCCTTCCTGTCTCCATTTTATTCCCTCAGTCTCCCATCCATTCTTTCTTTTTTATTTCCACTCTCCGTTTCTTCCATGTCCATGTGCGCTAAAGATAGTCCTTAAAACCAAACCAAACCAAATTCTTTTGTTCATTTTTCTTTCCATCCGATACTTTATTTATTAACCGCAGTATTTTTCGGTAGTTACTTTTTTGTAGAAGGGACATTCCTCTAAGATAACACCTGCTTGCCACTCCTGGCCTGTTTACCTTTTTAATCGTAGGATGAACGCTTAGCCATGCGTTGAACGATAAAGTCGGGAATTAAAAGCAGCATTGTCAAACGTTAGGCGGTGTATTGTTATAAGCAGAAAATTGTCTGTCCCAGACATTTGGATTACGTAATGGTTTCCGGACAGCTTGGTTTTTTTCGAGGGCGGTTTAAAGATAACGAGTTATTATCTTGAAGGAGTGACCTGTGTCACAGAGTGCTCGAAGATTTTGTCTAGATTATGTTAAAATTCCTTACTTTTCTATTCCTTCCCATTTTGTCTGTTTTTCTCTACGGAAATATTTGCACCTGCGTTCGTTTCTTTAACTATTTTTCAAGTCCTCACTTATAGCCCTGTCATTCGATCCAAAATTTTATCTTCTTCTTCTAAGGCCCTTAAAAGCAGGCTTTAGGGATGTCTTATACGATTTATTAGCTTGGTAGAAACCAGTGGTTCCCAGAGTATTAAATTTCCGTGTTCAGTGGTCAACTGGAGACCGCCCGATAAATCTTCTGTCATGGCTGAACGAGAAACGGGAAATAATTAACTCTTGGCGTGGGAATCAGGAAATATTTTAACTTCATGCGAACATATGCTGAGTTTTAAGATCACTTGCTGATAACCGCTAAAAGAGAAAGCACGCTTATAGAAGAGAAGCCCAACTTACCTCATATCTACAAGTATATTGTGATTGAGAGTAAAAGCTACTAAAGTTCTATTTCTTAAGCTGTGGATAAAGTCCTGAGCGGTAAGCAAACTCTCAGTATTCGCTTAATTAGCTAACTCTAATATCAAGGGATTAGTTAATGGATGTAAAGTGTGAAATACTTAATATTATGGTTTTATTTCTTTACATTAGATTGATAGCTATTTTGCATTTATGTATTATTAATGTTATTGATGCATTATAATGATGTAAGTACTGGCTGATATGAGAAAGTACTACAAGCTAATTGTATTAGGAATGTGATGAAGAAAAACTGTTGTGAACGAGAGAAGAACCGTGTTGTTCAAAGGACGAGTGAATGAAAAATATTCCTCCAATGCAGTCACGCATGAACGCACACGGCCAGGCGTCTGCTTATAACAAAGGTTGACCTGACTGACCTGAGTGTGAGACTACCGCTAGACAGGAATTTGTAAACAAATGGACAGTCGCCTTAAAGGAAAAGACTGACGTTGGTTCAGGTAAATATCTTATTAGGCACCATTCTGAGACGAAATGTCCAGAGTGGCTGTAGTCAATATATCTGTAAAACAAACAGAAGATTGATTGCCTGTATTGTCTTCCTCAGCCCAGTTGCAGAATCCTAGCCAGTTTCTGGATTTGATTGCTGTAAATTGTTGCGATTAAACCGACTAGTTGCTCTATGCTACAGAGAGAACTAGTGCTTACGTCTCAAACCCTCGAGCGGTGATCACAAGTCAGCAACCCTGAGCAGTCTACAGCTTTAAGCAGTCAACACCTCGTCAGCACCTGAACTTCCTAACTCAACTTCACAACCAGGTGAACGAAAGGCCTAGTCATCTCTTGGACTGTTGATCAACTGAATCAAATTCTCCAGTTGGTAATCCCTACCTACTGTGACGCCCAGGAGAAGTCCAAGCAGATAAGTCTACTTAAAACCCAGACCAAAGTCAGAATTCACTTTTCCACGAAATAGCCATAGGAATAAACTTTTCGTCCGTGAGGAAAATAGCCTCTTACTTCTTATCTGAACCAAAGACACTGACAGTTCTAAATTTCCTAGTATTTCTTTGTTTCAAAGTATATGTCAACATTGATTTTTATATTTCTACTGTAATTAAAGTAATTATGTACATTCTGTAACTTACCATCTTTCTGAGTTTGACTTAGTAGATTGTATGTTCTGTTCAGAAAAACATTCTCAACCCTCCTTGTATTATTACTTGTTACTATTAGTTCATCTTCAAAAAGATTTGAGTAAGAAAGAGTTAGTCGTCGCCAGAAAAATACATGAGTTGGCAGTCTAAAAGGTGAGAGAATCACTGACACCAGCCTGTGCCCTTCTGTTAACTCTTTCCCTCAACACTAGCTCACATCTGTGAAAACTAGTGTCTAAAGGTCTATGTGCTTTCTACACATCTTCCTTACTATACAAAACTCTTTATGCGACAATTGGATTCGCATTCAACGTCAGTTAGAGGGCGCCATCAAATATATCTGCGACAATTTGGGGTCTCAGTCCGGAATCTTACCTTTGGTGACCTATCTGCAGAATAATTATTGAATCTTTAACTAGTAGTCTATCAATACCTTGGAGTAGAATCTATTGTATATCCCTAGACAACGAAACTTCTTATATTTTCTGAACAGAATTGTGGAATTACACAGTAGAATAAGGAAAGTGAAATCTGAATGGTCCTGGAATAAATTAATTAATTATTTAATTAATTAAGTTACTTAGATTAATTAAGTTCATTAAGTTAATTAGTGGCTTAAGATAACTAAGTGTACAAGTTGATGATTGTGTGTGAAAGACTGGCTGCAATTGTAATACCTTACTTCAGAAGAAATAAGAGTATACACAGGGTTAAAAATAAATAAATTATACTTGAGTCTGGCTCAAGTTAATAATATCTTAATTCAGTAGAAATAAGTATATTATTAAACTATCAATTATACTAGTCTCCTGAAAAGGGATACATTACGTCAGTAGACTTAATAGTATTACCTCGAGCTTCAGTAAATTGATTAGTGGTTATTATTACAATACTTCATAGAATTATTAGTAATAATCGGAAGCAAGTGTAGCGTCTGTCTAAAGTTAATAATACCTTAATTCAGCAGAAATAAGTATTATTAAAATATCAATTATACTAGCATTTGTAAAGGGATACATTACGTCAGTAGACTTAATAGTATTACCTCGAGCTTCTGTAAATTGATCAGTGGTTTATTATTACAATACTTCATAGAATTATTAGTAATAACTGGAAACTAGGGCAGCGTATACTGAGAGATTGAACTACCTGCCCAGCGATCTAAAATGAACGCAGTAGCTGAACTTAGAAGTCAATTTTTTCAATATCTGATAGATCACAAAGTGATTGATTTCATAAAAATTATAAGATGTTTAGATACATGGATAAGTGACTCTTATTTGGAAGGCGAGGAAAGAGGTTACTCGAGAAAGTTAATTGCGAAACATGTCTTAGAACAGGCAGAACTTTTCACGAGAACAGAGATGGAAATGATAGAGAGTGATGAAAAATGGACTCGCGACTGGAACGAGAAGGAAGCCAAGTGGAAAGAAGAGGCCATAAGCAGTGAAGCAGCATATGAGAGGGAAGAGCTGGAAGCTCAACCCTACCTTAAGTTGAAGACGCCGCCACTGGAAACTCAAAACGCGCCAGGAGATTTGAAACCCATGATTAGTCATGAGGCCACGGAATCCCAGAGCCCCGCTCCCAGGTCAGATGAACCATTATTTCAAGAGGAAGCACCCTCTGCTCCACAGGAAGCGCAACTTAGTACTCAGAGCCCATGTTTAGGCAAAGCAGAGAGGCGGACATCGAACTCGATAAGTCATGACCCCTTTGTGAAGGTACCTACGCACATAAATGCTGGTAGTATGAGGAAAAGTACACTCTCGTCAGGAACACGTCAGAAAAGGAATTTCCATGACACCCCGAACATCTCTAATGAGCAACAACATGCCTTCGCTCAATCTCAGAAAGAGCACAAAGACCGATTTCATAACCACAACAAAAGCGCTCAGGACTACCAAAACAATATAAAAACGGTATCCCTTCAAGAAAGGAAAAACCGAAGGAATGAGGACTGTACAGAAACGTCTAAGCAGACAGATAACTTCAGTAACGGCCCCATCCCGCGATTAATGTCATCTGGGCAACAAAAGGACAGAGAGCTTAAAAGTAGCCCAGAGTTACCTCTCATTGTTGACACTAACGGAGTGAACGACAAGGGAAGTTACATAGTTCTAGGAGAACTGAAACAGCCTTTGATGGTACACGCGGAACCACCAAAAGGGCTGATAAAACATGTGACTCATAGAGACACAATGGGCTCTTTAATTAGGGTCGTTGACCAGGTTCAGGAGGAAACTTTTTTACCTGTGACTTTATCCACTGGAATGTTGGAAAAGGATAAATCGGCAGAAACTTGCCATATCACTGGGTTTTACCCAGCACCAAAAACCCCACCCCTTCTCTGTGAGAGAGAAGCGAACATGGCACCTTGCGAACATAATTCACAAGTGCCCGGTGGACAAAGGTTCTTCTGTGAAAACCTCAGGCAAACGGAAATTTTAGAGAGGAGCACACCGGTACTAAACAATGGAACGCGCCTTGTCAGCTCCAAGCCTGACCCTTTCATGCTTCAGTGCACGGATGAAAATGAGAGAGTTCATACTTCTGCTGAGAAGCCATTCTATAACAGTTTCCCTATTCTCAAGGAGACGATTAGTTTTACAGGAGATGCATATTTTCAAGTTAGAGGAGATACGCCAGGGTCATTGAAAGATCCAAACAAAATTTTGCTTGAGAAAATCACAACAGTGATAGGAAAAAACCCAGGCTGAGATACAAGATACGCTTGTGATCGAGAAGGGAAAAGATAATGTGAATGACTCTCGCACTAAACCATTTGTGAGGAAAGCTATAAAGTTGTTTTTCACCCATCCCAAACTGCTTCGTTCATACCTGAACGCCAGTGACACTCAATCTTGGTGTGATTTATCAAAGAACAAGTTGTCTGCAAACTTGGGAGGTTTAGAAAACTTAACTCTTGTTAGATTGAACTCACGTAGCCCATTTAAATCTTTCAATCCAGAAAGAAAGAAAAAGAATATTGACCGCCTGAGCAGGTCAAACGTAGGAGCGGAGTTAAGGAGATACATGAGAAGTTCCTATTTTTTATGGAAGACACACCGGCAAAGTTCTTATTGTTACCGTGACAAAGGATGTTTTGCACGCCCATTCAAGCGGGCCACAGAACAATGGCAGACTAAGCGCAGCGAACTGACAACAGATAGTGGACGGTCAGAATTAGTTCATTCTAACCGTAATTTGTGTGAAAAGGTGAATGAGTACAGCATTTTGGCAAGACGAACGGGGCCCGAAGGAATTACGAAAGTTAGCTCTTCGATAACTCGGAACTTCAGGGATTCTCAAAATGTAGAACCATGGCCAAGTGGAGCGTTAGCAAGCGGACAAAGGTCGAGAGAATTGAAAGGTTGGGTGACAGAAGGAATTTATAATTTAGACAAAGACCTTCTCTCTTTGAATAGTTTGCAACTATTTTAAATTGGGGAATATCTGTCACAGAGTGCTCGAAGATTTTGTCTAGATTATGTTAAAATTCCTTACTTTTCTATTCCTTCCCATTTTGTCTGTTTTTCTCTACGGAAATATTTGCACCTGCGTTCGTTTCTTTAACTATTTTTCAAGTCCTCACTAATAGCCCTGTCATTCGATCCAAAATTTTATCTTCTTCTTCTAAGGCCCTTAAAAGCAGGCTTTAGGGATGTCTTATACGATTTATTAGCTTGGTAGAAACCAGTGGTTCCCAGAGTATTAAATTTCCGTGTTCAGTGGTCAACTGGAGACCGCCCGATAAATCTTCTGTCATGGCTGAACGAGAAACGGGAAATAATTAACTCTTGGCGTGGGAATCAGGAAATATTTTAACTTCATGCGAACATATGCTGAGTTTTAAGATCACTTGCTGATTAACCGTCGGGAGAGAAAGCACGCTTATAGAAGAGAAGCCCAACTTACCTCATATCTACAAGTATATGTGATTGAGAGTAAAAGCTACTAAAGTTCTATTTCTTAAGCTGCGGATAAAGTCCTGAGCGGTAAGCAAACTCTCAGTATTCGCTTAATTAGCTAACTCTAATATCAAGGGATTAGTTAATTGATGTAAAGTGTGAAATACTTAATATTGTGGTTTTATTTCTTTACATTAGAATGATAGCTATTTTGCATTTATGTATTTTGAATGTTATTGATGCATTATAATGATGTAAGTAAGTACTGGCTGATATGAGAAAGTCTACAAGCTAATTGTATTAGGAATGTGATGAAGAAAAACTGTTGTGAACGAGAGAAGAACCGTGTTGTTCAACGGACGAGTGAATGAAAAATATTCCTCCAATGCAGTCACGCATGAACGCACACGGCCAGGCGTCTGCTTATAACAAAGGTTGACCTGACTGACCTGAGTGTGAGACTACCGCTAGACAGGAATTTGTAAACAAATGGACAGTCGCCTTAAAGGAAAAGACTGACGTTGGTTCAGGTAAATATCTTATTAGGCACCATTCTGAGACGAAATGTCCAGAGTGGCTGTAGTCAATATATCTGTAAAACAAACAGAAGATTGATTGCCTGTATTGTCTTCCTCAGCCCAGTTGCAGAATCCTAGCCAGTTTCTGGATTTGATTGCTGTAAATTGTTGCGATTAAACCGACTAGTTGCTCTATGCTACAGAGAGAACTAGTGCTTACGTCTCAAACCCTCGAGCGGTGATCACAAGTCAGCAACCCTGAGCAGTCTACAGCTTTAAGCAGTCAACACCTCGTCAGCACCTGAACTTCCTAACTCAACTTCACAACCAGGTGAACGAAAGGCCTAGTCATCTCTTGGACTGTTGCCTCAACTGAATCAAATTCTCCAGTTGGTAATCCCTACCTACTGTGACGCCCAGGAGAAGTCCAAGCAGATAAGTCTACTTAAAACCCAGACCAAAGTCAGAATTCACTTTTCCACGAAATAGCCATAGGAATAAACTTTTCGTCCGTGAGGAAAATAGCCTCTTACTTCTTATCTGAACCAAAGACACTGACAGTTCTAAATTTCCTAGTATTTCTTTGTTTCAAAGTATATGTCAACATTGATTTTTATATTTCTACTGTAATTAAAGTAATTATGTACATTCTGTAACTTACCATCTTTCTGAGTTTGACTTAGTAGATTGTATGTTCTGTTCAGAAAAACATTCTCAACCCTCCTTGTATTATTACTTGTTACTATTAGTTCATCTTCAAAAAGATTTGAGTAAGAAAGAGTTAGTCGTCGCCAGAAAAATACATGAGTTGGCAGTCTAAAAGGTGAGAGAATCACTGACACCAGCCTGTGCCCTTCTGTTAACTCTTTCCCTCAACACTAGCTCACATCTGTGAAAACTAGTGTCTAAAGGTCTATGTGCTTTCTACACATCTTCCTTACTATACAAAACTCTTTATGCGACAATTGGATTCGCATTCAACGTCAGTTAGAGGGCGCCATCAAATATATCTGCGACAATTTGGGGTCTCAGTCCGGAATCTTACCTTTGGTGACCTATCTGCAGAATAATTATTGAATCTTTAACTAGTAGTCTATCAATACCTTGGAGTAGAATCTATTGTATATCCCTAGACAACGAAACTTCTTATATTTTCTGAACAGAATTGTGGAATTACACAGTAGAATAAGGAAAGTGAAATCTGAATGGTCCTGGAATAAATTAATTAATTATTTAATTAATTAAGTTACTTAGATTAATTAAGTTCATTAAGTTAATTAGTGGCTTAAGATAACTAAGTGTACAAGTTGATGATTGTGTGTGAAAGACTGGCTGCAATTGTAATACCTTACTTCAGAAGAAATAAGAGTATACACAGGGTTAAAAATAAATAAATTATACTTGAGTCTGGCTCAAGTTAATAATATCTTAATTCAGTAGAAATAAGTATATTATTAAACTATCAATTATACTAGTCTCCTGAAAAGGGATACATTACGTCAGTAGACTTAATAGTATTACCTCGAGCTTCAGTAAATTGATTAGTGGTTATTATTACAATACTTCATAGAATTATTAGTAATAATCGGAAGCAAGTGTAGCGTCTGTCTAAAGTTAATAATACCTTAATTCAGCAGAAATAAGTATTATTAAAATATCAATTATACTAGCATTTGTAAAGGGATACATTACGTCAGTAGACTTAATAGTATTACCTCGAGCTTCTGTAAATTGATCAGTGGTTTATTATTACAATACTTCATAGAATTATTAGTAATAACTGGAAACTAGTACAGCGTATACTGAGAGATTGAACTACCTGCCCAGCGATCTAAAATGAACGCAGTAGCTGAACTTAGAAGTCAATTTTTTCAATATCTGATAGATCACAAAGTGATTGATTTCATAAAAATTATAAGATGTTTAGATACATGGATAAGTGACTCTTATTTGGAAGGCGAGGAAAGAGGTTACTCGAGAAAGTTAATTGCGAAACATGTCTTAGAACAGGCAGAACTTTTCACGAGAACAGAGATGGAAATGATAGAGAGTGATGAAAAATGGACTCGCGACTGGAACGAGAAGGAAGCCAAGTGGAAAGAAGAGGCCATAAGCAGTGAAGCAGCATATGAGAGGGAAGAGCTGGAAGCTCAACCCTACCTTAAGTTGAAGACGCCGCCACTGGAAACTCAAAACGCGCCAGGAGATTTGAAACCCATGATTAGTCATGAGGCCACGGAATCCCAGAGCCCCGCTCCCAGGTCAGATGAACCATTATTTCAAGAGGAAGCACCCTCTGCTCCACAGGAAGCGCAACTTAGTACTCAGAGCCCATGTTTAGGCAAAGCAGAGAGGCGGACATCGAACTCGATAAGTCATGACCCCTTTGTGAAGGTACCTACGCACATAAATGCTGGTAGTATGAGGAAAAGTACACTCTCGTCAGGAACACGTCAGAAAAGGAATTTCCATGACACCCCGAACATCTCTAATGAGCAACAACATGCCTTCGCTCAATCTCAGAAAGAGCACAAAGACCGATTTCATAACCACAACAAAAGCGCTCAGGACTACCAAAACAACATAAAAACGGTATCCCTTCAAGAAAGGAAAAACCGAAGGAGTGAGGACTGTACAGAAACGTCTAAGCAGACAGATAACTTCAGTAACGGCCCCATCCCGCGATTAATGTCATCTGGGCAACAAAAGGACAGAGAGCTTAAAAGTAGCCCAGAGTTACCTCTCATTGTTGACACTAACGGAGTGAACGACAAGGGAAGTTACATAGTTCTAGGAGAACTGAAACAGCCTTTGATGGTACACGCGGAACCACCAAAAGGGCTGATAAAACATGTGACTCATAGAGACACAATGGGCTCTTTAATTAGGGTCTTTGACCAGGTTCAGGAGGAAACTTTTTTACCTGTGACTTTATCCACTGGAATGTTGGAAAAGGATAAATCGGCAGAAACTTGCCATATCACTGGGTTTTACCCAGCACCAAAAACCCCACCCCTTCTCTGTGAGAGAGAAGCGAACATGGCACCTTGCGAACATAATTCACAAGTGCCCGGTGGTCAAAGGTTCTTCTGTGAAAACCTCAGGCAAACGGAAATTTTAGAGAGGAGCACACCGGTACTAAACAATGGAACGCGCCTTGTCAGCTCCAAGCCTGACCCTTTCATGCTTCAGTGCACGGATGAAAATGAGAGAGTTCATACTTCTGCTGAGAAGCCATTCTATAACAGTTTCCCTATTCTCAAGGAGACGATTAGTTTTACAGGAGATGCATATTTTCAAGTTAGAGGAGATACGCCAGGGTCATTGAAAGATCCAAACAAAATTTTGCTTGAGAAAATCACAACAGTGATAGGAAAAACCCAGGCTGAGATACAAGATACGCTTGTGATCGAGAAGGGAAAAGATAATGTGAATGACTCTCGCACTAAACCATTTGTGAGGAAAGCTATAAAGTTGTTTTTCACCCATCCCAAACTGCTTCGTTCATACCTGAACGCCAGTGACACTCAATCTTGGTGTGATTTATCAAAGAACAAGTTGTCTGCAAACTTGGGAGGTTTAGAAAACTTAACTCTTGTTAGATTGAACTCACGTAGCCCATTTAAATCTTTCAATCCAGAAAGAAAGAAAAAGAATATTGACCGCCTGAGCAGGTCAAACGTAGGAGCGGAGTTAAGGAGATACATGAGAAGTTCCTATTTTTTATGGAAGACACACCGGCAAAGTTCTTATTGTTACCGTGACAAAGGATGTTTTGCACGCCCATTCAAGCGGGCCACAGAACAATGGCAGACTAAGCGCAGCGAACTGACAACAGATAGTGGACGGTCAGAATTAGTTCATTCTAACCGTAATTTGTGTGAAAAGGTGAATGAGTACAGCATTTTGGCAAGACGAACGGGGCCCAGAAGGAATTACGAAAGTTAGCTCTTCGATAACTCGGAACTTCAGGGATTCTCAAAATGTAGAACCATGGCCAAGTGGAGCGTTAGCAAGCGGACAAAGGTCGAGAGAATTGAAAGGTTGGGTGACAGAAGGAATTTATAATTTAGACAAAGACCTTCTCTCTTTGAATAGTTTGCAACTATTTTAAATTGGGGAATATCTGTCACAGAGTGCTCGAAGATTTTGTCTAGATTATGTTAAAATTCCTTACTTTTCTATTCCTTCCCATTTTGTCTGTTTTTCTCTACGGAAATATTTGCACCTGCGTTCGTTTCTTTAACTATTTTTCAAGTCCTCACTAATAGCCCTGTCATTCGATCCAAAATTTTATCTTCTTCTTCTAAGGCCCTTAAAAGCAGGCTTTAGGGATGTCTTATACGATTTATTAGCTTGGTAGAAACCAGTGGTTCCCAGAGTATTAAATTTCCGTGTTCAGTGGTCAACTGGAGACCGCCCGATAAATCTTCTGTCATGGCTGAACGAGAAACGGGAAATAATTAACTCTTGGCGTGGGAATCAGGAAATATTTTAACTTCATGCGAACATATGCTGAGTTTTAAGATCACTTGCTGATTAACCGTCGGGAGAGAAAGCACGCTTATAGAAGAGAAGCCCAACTTACCTCATATCTACAAGTATATTGTGATTGAGAGTAAAAGCTACTAAAGTTCTATTTCTTAAGCTGCGGATAAAGTCCTGAGCGGTAAGCAAACTCTCAGTATTCGCTTAATTAGCTAACTCTAATATCAAGGGATTAGTTAATTGATGTAAAGTGTGAAATACTTAATATTGTGGTTTTATTTCTTTACATTAGATTGATAGCTATTTTGCATTTATGTATTTTGAATGTTATTGATGCATTATAATGATGTAAGTACTGGCTGATATGAGAAAGTACTACAAGCTAATTGTATTAGGAATGTGATGAAGAAAAACTGTTGTGAACGAGAGAAGAACCGTGTTGTTCAACGGACGAGTGAATGAAAAATATTCCTCCAATGCAGTCACGCATGAACGCACACGGCCAGGCGTCTGCTTATAACAAAGGTTGACCTGACTGACCTGAGTGTGAGACTACCGCTAGACAGGAATTTGTAAACAAATGGACAGTCGCCTTAAAGGAAAAGACTGACGTTGGTTCAGGTAAATATCTTATTAGGCACCATTCTGAGACGAAATGTCCAGAGTGGCTGTAGTCAATATATCTGTAAAACAAACAGAAGATTGATTGCCTGTATTGTCTTCCTCAGCCCAGTTGCAGAATCCTAGCCAGTTTCTGGATTTGATTGCTGTAAATTGTTGCGATTAAACCGACTAGTTGCTCTATGCTACAGAGAGAACTAGTGCTTACGTCTCAAACCCTCGAGCGGTGATCACAAGTCAGCAACCCTGAGCAGTCTACAGCTTTAAGCATTCAACACCTCGTCAGCACCTTAACTTCCTAACTCAACTTCACAACCAGGTGAACGAACAGCCTAGTCATCTCTTGGACTGTAGCTCAACTGAATCAAATTCTCCAGTTGGTAATCCCTACCTACTGTGACGCCCAGGAGAAGTCCAAGCAGATAAGTCTACTTAAAACCCAGACCAAAGTCAGAATTCACTTTTCCACGAAATAGCCATAGGAATAAACTTTTCGTCCGTGAGGAAAATAGCCTCTTACTTCTTATCTGAACCAAAGACACTGACAGTTCTAAATTTCCTAGTATTTCTTTGTTTCAAAGTATATGTCAACATTGATTTTTATATTTCTACTGTAATTAAAGTAATTATGTACATTCGGTAACTCACCATCATTCTGAGTTTGACTTAGTAGATTGTATGTTCTGTTCAGAAAAAACATTCTCAACCCTCCTTGTATTATTACCTGTTACTATTAGTTCATCTTCAAAAAGATTTGAGTAAGAAAGAGTTAGTCGTCGCCAGAAAAATACATGAGTTGGCAGTCTAAAAGGTGAGAGAATCACTGACACCAGCCTGTGCCCTTCTGTTAACTCTTTCCCTCAACACTAGCTCACATCTGTGAAAACTAGTGTCTAAAGGTCTATGTGCTTTCTACACATCTTCCTTACTATACAAAACTCTTTATGCGACAATTGGATTCGCATTCAACGTCAGTTAGAGGGCGCCATCAAATATATCTGCGACGAGAAAACAAATGATGGTAAAAATGACACAAAGATGGAAGAACTGAAGGCAGCACAGGAGAAAATCAAGATGGGAAAAGCAGCAATGCATGATGTTATAACACCAGAAATGGTTAAGTACATGGGAGCATCAGGGGACCTATTACTCTTAAGGGTCCTACAGGCAGCGTGGTGCAACAAGGTGATAAATAACCGTGTTTGGTATAGGTAAAGTGAGTGTGAATGTGTACTGGCAAAGTCGTTCACACAACAGGTGCGCCCACGGGAGTCATCGAGTATGGAACGACTGGTGATATTTAATTATTGTTTATTAACTCACAGCACATCATCACGTAGACATAGACGAATACAGGTACATCGAATCATATAATTTCCACACTGCATTAAATATATATAATACGGCCTGTCCACATCCTGGCCTATAATAATCTTCATATGGCCTAACCAGTACTCTATTACTCAATAAAGCCTGCTCACACGGCAGCTATAATAATCTTCATATGGCCTAAACAGTACTCCATTACACAATAAAGCCTGCTCACACGGCAGCTATAACAATCTTCATAAGGCCTAAACAGTACTCCATTACACAATAAAGCCTGCATCACACGGCAGCTATAATAATCTTCATAAGGCCTAAACAGTACTCCATTACACAATAAAGCCTGCATCACACGGCAGCTATAATAATCTTCATATGGCCTAATAAATCTTTACTGCAGTTTATCACATAGGCTGTACACACAGCGAAATATATAAGTCGACATTTTCTTAAGCCCTACGTAGACATACACTATCCAAAAACCACTGGGACTCGACCTACACGGTCCACGCCCAAAACACAACTCCCAAATCACACACACTAGTCCCGCCAAAAAACCCCGTCACGAGTCTCGGCTGTCTTGAACACCGCTCTCGATAATACATGCAGACTAGCTGCGAGCTATTCACATGGCTCAAAACAGTACAGAATAAATACATCTCAACATTTGAGATTAAACAGCGTTCACACGTTTTTCTGTACTCTGTCACTCGAAAAATAGGAAAAGATAATTCTATCCTAAAGTCAAACAAGTATCCGCTTAATCAAGCGTTGCAACTCGAAATTTAATTTGTCCAAAACATTCTAAAGATTACTTCCCCTTCCATAAAATCCACTTGCAACACAAGGCCATACCAAAGGATTGGGAGATTGCCATCATAACACCGATTTTCAAAAATGGTGACAATCGACAATGTGGAAATCACAGAGTCATATCCCTTCTCAGTTTTCGTGGTAAAATCTTCTCTTGAATCCAAGAGCAGAGACTCCGATGCCTAGCTAAGCCACAATTAGATGAGGTCCAGTGCGGATTCGGAGCAAACAGAAGTACTCAAGACCTAATCTTCACACTCAGGCAGCTGAGTGAAAAGGCCCTTGAGTATAAGAGTGAGATCCATTTTTGTTTCATAGATCTGGAAAAGGCATTTGACAGGGTCCCCTGGAGCAAACTTTGGGACTGTTTGGCAATGAAAAACATTCCAGCACCTCTGATTCATGCTATACAGAGCTTCTACAAGTCTTGCAGAAATTATGTGAGGACAGCAAACTATAAGTTAGAAGAGTTCAGGACCATGTGATATCCTCTCACCTTATCTTTTCATACTCCTCATGGACGATGGTATCAAGGCATGTAAGTAGATAACAAGAAAGTTTTCAGTGGAGTACTGGAAGATGAGACAGGTATGTATTTCAGAGCTGGTATTTGCTGATGATATTGTCCTGATTGCTAAATCAGAGGCACATTTCCAATCCAACCTGCAAGTCTGGAAGGAAGAGCTGGAGAAGAGAGGGATGGTCATAGGCAGCCTTAAAACAAAATCCATGGTGATATCACGAGAAGAAAGAGTACATCAGATTAAGCTGGGAGAACAGGTCCTGGAGCAGGTCGACCACTTTAAATACCTCGGAGTTATTATAGACCGAAAGGGGGGCATCAGAGAAGAGTTGGCCACTCGAAAAGCAGCAGCTGGGAGACTGTTTCAGGCCATAAATTGAGGATTCATCAGCAAGAGAGAGGTTGATAAGAAAACGAAAATGGCTGTATACCGCTCCACCCATGTCCCAGTTTTGACATATGGATGCGAATCATCGGCAGTGACCACAACCCACAAAAGCCAGATCCAAACTTCAGAAATGATGTATCTGAAGAAGGTGGTTGAAGTAACAGGAAGAGCCATGGTCCACAACCAGACGATACGTCAAGGCCTAAAATCCCACCCCCTGCAGACACCAGTAGAACAGTTCCAACTAAGATGGTTGGGGCATGTCTGCAGAATAGGAGAAGATCGGCTACCATGACAAGCATGGGAAACAAAGAGCCAGGGATCCAGACCCCCAGGACGACACAGAGTCTGCTGGGAGGACATTAAACAATCTTTGAAGGACCGAGTACTAGAATGGAAACAGGGCAGAAGGAAGATAGCCGATAGGATAGTCTGGCGATAATCAGAGGGAGACGCTAGGATTAAGAGATATAAGATTTGCTAAGGAGTGACTAAAGCTGGACTTTCCTTTTGTAAAAATAAAAGTGCCAACAATTCTATAAACGCTTCTTTTAATCCCGACCCGTTTAAATTTGTTAAAATGTAAGATTTGTAGCATAACAAATTTCATTTGCCCACTTGGGAAGACTGCACCCTAGTGGCTGCAATGCTTACTATCAGTCATCCTGTGCAAAAAATTGTCTGGATAGATACCCATTGAGAGGGAAAGTCTTAAAATGTATATTTTCTTAATTTATATCAACCTTTTATATATATATATATATATATATATATATATATATATATATATATATATATATATATATATATATATATATATATATATATATATATATATATATATATATATATATATATATATATATATATTTTTTTTTTTTTCCTTAAATAGCCCTTATGACATGTAATGAGGACTTTCCTTCCAACCCGGTCAGGAGCTTCGCTCCTTCCCATCCACAGAGGGTTTATCACAGGAGCCGTTTATAAAAATGTCGGGTTTAAAATGAACACCTGGTCGCCAGTACAACGCCGAAGCCATTACACCAGCGCGGCTCCCATATATATATATATATATAATAAAATATATTATATATATATATTATATATAAATATATATATATATACTATAATATTTAGCTTGTGAAATGCTTATTTGCTTCGTGCAGGTTTTCACTCCACTGCAAGAGCTTGTGACTGCTTCGTGCAGGTTTTCTCGCAAGGAATCAATAGCAGAGATAGCCTCTTGCTCCATAGGGAGCTGACAGAGAATGCCGATAATAATATCATAATGTATATTTCAGACCTCTACACCTCACGGTAGAAGGGGAACAACTAAGTAAGTAAGTATATTTCAGATGTCAAAACGTTATAGCAGATTGATGTATATATATTCTTGTGATTCATTTGAATTCCTTTTCTCTCCGAACACACTTTCATCTGACTCGAGGGTCTGAGATTTCATGCTCGTTGGAATCGGGGAAATTCAGAGGAGGATAAAATGGTGGAGGAAGGCGAAGGTCGCCTGATGCTTACATCAGGAAATAAAAGATTTAAGGAAGATTTTAACGGGTTCCTAAAACATTCCTTGATGAGTGTATTATTTATTTACTGTTCACAGGCATCAGGTTGCCCCTCTTTATTTAAATCTTTCTTTATTTATCATCGACATCATCATTTCCTTTTTTAGCTCTTATGGAGCAAAGAGCCACCACTACACATTTTTTCAGCAACGGTTTCTGTAGCACATTGTTTTACATGATGATGTTGCCAGCTCCATTGCGCAACATGATATTAATCACCTCTTACGGACTGTTTGTCTCCTTAGAGATCCCCAGAAAGTACAGGCCCCGTCTTTTAGGCCATATTTATCTAAAATGTTTTACAGTATGTCTACTTGTGAGTGTTCACTACTAATTGTTGTTATTGTTCTTGATTATCTGGGGCTGCTGAGCTCATTGCTCTTTAACAGCAATGCCAAGTTGAAGAATTTGCGCGTGTTCTGTAGCTGTTAAGTGGTGTTGTATAAGGTGATTGTTGGGGAGCCCGGCAATAGCTTTCTTTTTTTTCTGTGGAGAGTCCTGGGCAAGTGAGCAGCACATACTGAACTTGCTCATCTGGGTGGGTACAGATGCGGCAATTAGGCTCATATGTGGAATTAATTTGTTTCAGTCAGTTGTGGTCCGTTCTTAGTTGGAAGATTGTGCTCTGCTCCACACGTCGTAGGTTATTAATGTTGTCATTTTTTGGATTAAAATAGGCGTTTCTTTATAAAAGGCACGTCCAGTAGACCCTTGTGCTCATCATGTCAGCTATTCCTCTTTGAGGTTGCTTTGGAGTATTCGTTTAACTGTCTGCATGATTGCAGGAGTGTTTATTTAACCAAGCTTGCTCCCAGATTAGCTTGTCTGTCTGCGTTATCGTTGCCTGGTATGTGTGTGGGCTCTGGTATCCACTGGAGAGTGACTTTGATGTCGTGCTTTTTTAGTAGGTTGTAACATATTTGAACCAGCTGTATTATTTCTTTATTTTCAATTTGGAGGTATTCCTCCCGAAGTGCTGATTCTGAATCAGTGAAGATTATGATATCTGAGGGCATATTGATTTCTTTTCATTATTTTTTTGCTATTGTGACCTTAGTCAAATTTGTCTACAGTTATATGAATGAAATTTGGAATCTAATTATAAAAGCATTCTAAATCATATACCTCTAATGACCGGTCTTCTATTTTGTCGTGCTCACTACATGCACTAAATATATAAATTAATGAATTAATTTTTCTATTTTCATTTCATGCAAAAATAAATGCTATCATCAATTTTTTGTTCGTATTTCTGGTATATTTTGCTAGCTAAAATATTATAGGGAGTGAGGCTTCTTAAGATAGTGTAAAGGGCGTGAGGCTTCTTAATGTAATGTAGAGGACTTTGGTACCTCTAAAAGACTCTGAAGCACTGCAATAGAGAACTATTGTACGCGTAGGACAATCAACAATAAACTTAGAGTAAGAGTGACTCCCCACGTAACTGCAGAGATAAGGAGTCTGGGATAACGTTTGAAAAAGTTTGCAAACAGTGTCAAAAATGACCAGTGACGAATTATGTCTCCCTGTAAGTTGGAAATGTGTGACCTTCTCATGTCAACGGATGGCATAATTCTCAGGAAAAGAATAGATCCGAGAAGGCTTTGGAACGATTAGATATTGAATCTGTGAAGCAAGTATGATGCGAGATGCTGTTTACGACACGCTAAACCAGTGTTTCTCAACGGGGGCGGTACCGCCCCCTGGGGGGCGTTTTCAAGATGTCTGGGGCGTTCTGATGGGTCGTAACGATTGGGGGTCGTTACTTCTATTCAGGGGGGCGTTGTGTACATTTTCACAAGAATCAATATGAAACAATTACAAAAGATATTCCCCTTCGCATAGCTTGTAACACGATATTTTTTATTTGCCCCGCGTCCCATGGAGTGTTTCAAGGATTCCAAACGCAAAATTTTAGTACCTGGGATGTTACCATTGTCAGGAGACAGTAGAGTTTTTGGATTCAGTCAAAGAAGAATTTAGCATCGATAGAGACGTATTGCGAAACGATGTGGCCTATCTTTCACATATATTTGAAAAGTTAAATGAGGTTCTTCTTAAGCTACAAGGAAATGAGATCAGTCTGATTAAAGTGAAAGGAATTGTCATGAGGTTCATCAACAAATTGACATTATATAAAAATAATCTTAGTCGCCGAGAACTTTCTCATTTTCCATGTTTACTGCAGTTAGGTGGGGAAAGGCTTAAAGATTCAGATTTAGAGGTTTATTGCAGTCATTTGGACGCTTTTAAAAATGATATGAGCATAAGATTTAAAGACTTGCAAGAACTTATAATACCGGATTGGGTGATTAATCCGTTTGAATCAGACGTGGAACAAGTTAGTCAACATTTATAAGAAGAATTAATTGAGTTACGAAATGACCGAGGCAAAAGCACGATTCAGTCACACACATTACGAAAATGCAGGCTTGCTTATCCCGTTCTTTGGTGTAAAACTAAATTGCTAATTACATCATCCTTAACGTTGTATTTGGTGGAGAAGGGGTTCAGTGCAGTAGTGTTGCTATTACAAAAGCAACGAAACCGACTGCAGATTTGTAACAGAGGCGATTTGAGACTTCTTTTAACAAACTTGAACCAAATATTACAAAACTGGCTGAGTCACACCAAGCGCAAGGATCTCATTAAGCTTCATTAGTAGTGAATTTTTATATAATTATATCATAATTATCAACTAATAATTTTTCCAACTTTTTCATGTTTAAAGTGGTTACATAAGGAGAGGCTTAAATATTCAGATTTGAATATATATGCAGTCATTTAGGCGTTATTAAAATGATATGATTATGATAATTATAGAGTTGTAAGAACTAATTTTATATCATTTGCTCCACCAATTTGTAATTCAAGGATAATGAACTTGTGGTGTATATAATTCCGTACTTAAACACATATTTAATATAACTATGCTTTTATAAATGTGCTGTATCTTTTTCTTTATATTATCAGAAAAGATAACTTATTAACTGCATTGCTTTTTTAAAAGTATGTTGAAATATATACTGAAGCACATTAAAAACGCACCACTATTATATATACTGATGCCGAGAAGCTGGCAAAAAAAGTGTGGGAATGGATTTTCCCCGTGTTTGCCATGAGGTAGAGAGCGAATGGCTGCTGGAATGGAAAGTGCAAGATTCAACCCACGGGTTTGTGTACAGACTACATGAAAACGATGAAAGTTACACGTGCAACACTATTCCCAACAGCTATGACCCTGAAAATGTGTACACGTTGTGGCAGTATACTCTGCATAAAAAGGCCGTTGAGACAAAACACTCAGTACATGTGCTTGAAATGCCACGACTATCTGAAAACGACCGCCAACGAGCCATTGTTATGTTGGAGACCGGAATGAGCTCGCGGGCCATTGCCAGAAGGATGAATTGCCACCACAGCACTATTGTACGTCTCAATGAACGTTACGGAACCACTAGCAGTGCCCGGGATAGACTTCGGAGTGTCCACCCACGAGTTACTACCCCTGCACAAGATCGTCATATTGTGCAAAGTCACCTAAGGAATCGTACTCTCCCGGCAAGTCAAACAGCAAGAGCAATAGTGGGTAGACATGGGCAAGTCTCTCGAATGACAGTCATACGACGACTCACAGATACAGGCCTTACTGCAAGACGACCTTATGTTGGGCCAAACTTGACTCACAGACATCGTTAGCAGCGCCTGTAATGGGCAGAGCAACATATCAGATGGACTAGACTGCAGTGGAATGCTGTCCTATTCACAGACGAGAACAGATTCAACATATCCTTTGCAGATGGACGTATGCGGATTTAGCGACGGTGTGAAGAGCGCTTTGCAGATTGCTGTGTCAACCGATTTCGAGGTGGCAGTATTCACATTTGGGGAGGATTCAGTTTTCACCATCGCTTGCCTCTTCACGTCTTCCGTGGAAATGTTAATGCTGTGACATATCGAGATGAGGTTCTGGATGCACTGGTTGCTCCTGCGTTCACAATTTATCCAGACTTGCAGCTTCTCCAGCAGGATAACGCACGTGAATTTTTTTTTATTTTTGGTTTTCTCCCTTGCCTGCACAGAATGCAATGAATTTCATAACAATCAAATGTACAAATTTATGACCAGCATGGATTCATAGGAAAATGAATGAAGATTCCAAATATGTAAACTTGTACACACTTATATTTACATTTCACACTCTGTTCCTGGATTATACAGGTGGTGCGTTTTTAATGTGCTTCAGTATATGTATATGTGTGTGTGTTTGTTTGTGTATACACGATAAAGAGCAAGGGGTGTTAAAAGGGTGGGGGGGGGGGGCTTTTAAAAATATTACTTGTCAAAAGGGGGCGTTGCTACTATCAGGGTTGAGAAACACTGCGCTAAACAAATAAAAAACACAAACAAACACACACAAAACCATCGCTCAGTGGCACGCATCCACTAACACGATCCATCAATCAATACCCTTTAGCTTCCTAAGGAACATAGGCCTTCAACAAACACACGTGATGTTCTCCTGTCACGTGCCGTCAGTTCGAATACTTTCTATGTCCTTCACCTGGTTTTTATTTCAGTCCCCATCTCCCTTCTCCGCGTGTTTTTTTTTTTTTTTTTTTTGGGGGGGGGGGGGGGGGGGGGGGGGGGGGGGGCGGGGGGGCGGGGGGGAGGGGGGTCTATCTCCGCCTGTCTTACCCTGTGGATTTCAGAACAAAAACTGCCTTGTAAAACTTTCAGCTCGCTTTCTTGACGTCTGTCCTATCCATCACCAGCGTCGTCTTCTCATCTCTTGTTCCACTGGCACTAAATTATCTGGTTATGGGCTCCTTATGGAACAAGTAGCGGTCACTACAGATTGTGCCCCTTGCAGGAAGCCTGCATCAAACACTTCATATAATTTTGTCGCGATGTTTACTGTGATAATTAGTTTTGCATGATGAAGTTGCCAGTCCCACGCCCTGCCTCATACTAGTTGCCTTCGACGTGTTGCAGGAGGGTGAAGTAGTCCTTTTCTTCCCTTGTCTCGTTAGATACCTCCGGGAGCTCCTTGAGCACACAGTGGCTCACTTAACTACTAACGCACTTGCACATTCACCTTCTACACAATCTCTAGCTCGCGCATTCACTCACTTTCACGTATCTCTGTCTACATCTGCAGACTCGAGACTTATAGTAACAATACACTTTTGTTCTTTCGTATAACGTGATTTCCTCTTTGCACATCAAGCGATATTCGTTTTCCAATTTCGAAGGAAATCTAATGGTAGTCCAGGAGAAGTAACTGCCGTAGGGTAGAGAAGTGTTAAAGACTCCCACATTGTTTGTCCAGCTTTTTATGAGGTGGGGGGGAGAGAACCAGTTTCCTTCCTCGCTGCTTTAGCCTTCCCTAACTCACGAGCAGAGTCAGGTACCCGTTTACAGCTGGGTAGTCTGGACACCAGGTTTCGATCCCTGAAGCCGGTACCTTTGCCGCGAGAGAAAAGTGCTCTAACCGATTAGCCAATGAGACGCTGAAGGAAATATCTGCAACAATTGTGTAGATGAGTCCGGAAACAGTATACAAAGTTGAATCAAACCAGATCGTATACCGTAAACTGCGACGCTACCACTGAAACCTTGTGGTGTTTTTATGTGATTTCGACTGATTTCTGAAGATGCTAAAATGTTGCCAAGGCCCTTATCTGTGGGACTATAAAATAAAGTCCTTGATCATTATTAAAAAAATTATGGAATATCAGTAAATAAGCAGTCATAATTGACTATATGAATGGACCCATGACGTGATAGCCTTCAGCTGCTTTTTTTCCTGATATTCCTTTCCACGTGTTCTTTTCTCTTCTGCTTGTTGTGAGGGCTTCTTTGCACCCAATCTGAGGTGACACTGAACGGAGCATCGCTGGATTTATGCCCAGCGCCTTCATGTCTCTTTTCCACACATCTTTGAACCTCAGCTGCGATCGCCCGCTGTTCGTTTGTCATCTACCAATTGTCCGTAGAAAATATCCTTGGGGTTGGGGATGCGACCATCTCTCATGCTGCGGACGTGGCCAGCGTAGTTTACGCTGTCTAAAAAGTGTATACATGCTTTGAAGGCCTGCACGTGACAGCACCTCGACATTTGAAAATGAGCAGTAAAATCCTTAGAAACCACAGAGGTAAAGGTTTTACAAAGCATTGAAGGCTAATATTTGCCGTTCTGAAAGAGGTAAAATAGGTAAAAAAAGATATCACAAATATAGCTCACATATTAGAAAATATCAGAACACTTTAATTATCAAAAGCTATTTGGACAGCAGAAATTGTTTTTTTAATTTGCGGCCGTATGGCCTACTCTTTACGATTTCCAACTACCGAAGGATTTGCAACGGGCGCAACTTGCACACAGGACCTTTACTTTCTTTGCCATTATCCGTAAAGCCTAGGCATCCGATCTTACTACCCAGGAGATCAGGGGGGAGTATGACATCATTAGGAACCAGTGGTTCTGAAAAAAATGTCCATCAATTATCTTCCCTGTACTAAGAGCGCACCCGGTTTCTTTAGAATCAGAGATGGACGCCATACCCCCAAGCCACTCCTATCCGCATGCTCTATTAGGTGCGAAAAAAGAGAAGTAAGGAAGTAATACATGTAATGGAAGAAATAAAGAGTTTTGTATATTAGGGAAGCATTACTGGCAGAATTCAGGAACGGATTAAAAAAAAAAAAAACCAAAGCAATCAGTCAAGACCTCCTCAATGCTCGCGAACAATGGATTACTCGCATTCTCACGTCTGATGTATTCTGTTGAAGAACTAACTTAGGATGTGTGTGGTAACACGATGGACTGATATAGTTAAGCCTTTTTCTGATCAGTGAGGCTAATCACATCTTTGGTGTCTGGTAGTGTATGGTAACTTTTCCACATAATCATGTCCTTTGTTGATGTCTTGAAAAGAGAATACTCTCGTCAAAAGCCTGGCCAGCTCCGAAATCTGCAATTGGCTCCCAAGATTCCAAAAGTTATTTGCCATTTTCCTTAAGTAAGAATGAAAGTAATGCTCCAAGTCCTCTTTGTTTGCTGTGGTTGTGGAACGTTTAATATTTGTAATGACTGGTATCGAGTGAATCAGTCAGTGCTGTTTTGTATTCGTAATTAGAAAGGTATGCTCATGAAAAGACAACAATAGGGTTGCAAAGTATCAAGAAAACAAAATCAGCGAAATACCAGTACATTCATCAAAGGACCATACAGAAATACGAGTTTTTATTTGAGATACATCAAGTCAGTCCTATCTTAAGACCAAAGTATCATCATCATTTTCTGTTTCGTTCCTTGAGGAGCATGGAGAAAACTACTGCAGGAAGCCCCAAACCAAGCAGTCACAGACTCTTGCTATGGTGGTTTCTGTGGCAAGTAGTTTTAGATGAGGACGTTGGCAGCCCCATGTACAACCTCATATTAGCTGCCTTGTACGACATGCCTGAATGAGCAGTAGTAGGCCGATGTTCCATAGGGAGCTGAAAAATAAAGCAGTAGAAGTCAAGAAGGTGGTAGTACAAATATGGTGATACACAAGGAAGAATAGCTATAGGGGGGAAGGCCTCTTTTCTGACAAAACATAAACTGGACATACCCCAGTGAGTATGTAAATTCTAAATTTCAAATACGTTTTTAAATTAATGTTTAAACAGTTTCAATGTATAATGTAGAAACATAAAGTTACAAAAAAGTCGCAAAACAGAATACAGAAATTATTAAACACATTATATAAGAAACGTCATTAACACTTGAGGCCCCCGCGCAGATGCGGGGGGGGGGGGGGTCTCCAAGGAGACAAGACAGAATAAAACTACAGCCCCATCTATTGTGAGGTTGTGCATAGGCCTGGCATCCTCATCATGTAAACCTTTCTCTCACTGAAAGCACCACTGCAAAATAACATGAATTCCATGGAGCAGCCTTCCCTCAAGGGGACTGATCACAGTGCTGGTTCTATGCTCCATAGGAAACGAAAAAGGAAATGCTGATAATGATGAACATTGGATGACAGGTAAGAGAATCTTTTGGGCAAACTTAAACAAAGGTGAGAACAAAAGGTAAGATATGGAAAAAGAAGAACAACCAAGTAAAGACCAGGGACGATCCAGAGGTGAGATCTGTGATTTAAAAAAATTACAAAAAAAAAGGTAAACATAGACTCGTAGCAGATAGTTCCGTAGGGCAGTCAAGTGTTAAAGACTTCGCCATACTAGCTTTATGAGGTGGTGATGTCCAGTTCCTTTGGCTGCTGCCTTTTCCTTCCGTAACTCAATTGCAAAGTCACTAGCCATTTACCGCTCGGTACGCTAGAGTGTGACCGTACAGAGTTTTGAACCCGGAACCCAGCAATTATGCTGCGAGAGACAAACACTCTAACCACTATGGAAATCGGATGATCATAATATAAATTATAAACTCGATGTACACCTGGACAAAGATGGACAGAACTGCTAAATTAATGAAAGCGTGTGACCACTAGCTTATGCACTGAATGTAGTCAAGGACATTGACAATTTCAGAGTCCGTGGTGACCTATTGATTTTTTTATTCAGAATCGTTGACCACAGTCCGTGTTGACATAGTGATTGATTTGGTGTCTGTGACAATCGTGCAGCTTGAACTGTTGATTGTTTATTGATTCAGCGTGTGAGACCATTGTCTGTGTGAAACTTTTGATTCTATCGATTAAATTCCAGTGGCTACTACTCGTGTTTGCTGGTGATAGCCTGAGATTATATAGACCTAGAATCTATCTGCCTTACTTTTTGTCTGTCTGTACACATACACATCTGTTAACCAACAAACGTATCTGTTCACCATTCATCCATCCATCTGTTACAAAATGAGACCTATTGTCTCTCATATTGAAATGCATGACTCAGGTTTCGGGTTGTTATTTTCTCATGATCTATCCTGGGTGAAGATAACGTAAATGGCCCCATATGGAATCCGACAGACTAATCCGCCTTACCTGCGTGGATATAACAACACGTATCTTGTTCACCATTACACAGTATCTGTTCACCATTCATCCATCCATCTGTTACAAAATGACCGGGCTCTTCATTTTATCGTGATCTACCTGTCTTTTCCCTATCTTGTGCCCTGCTTATTTCATATTGAAATGCAACTCATTATTTTATTCTATCCTGGGTGAAGATAAAACGTAAAATGGCCCCATTTTATCCGCCTTATCTTGAAAGTATCTGACACAGGCATTTCAAATTATATTTCAAGGATTTTTATATCGGTGCATTTCTTTTTGGATTGTGAATTTTGTGAAAATGACATTGTGTTGATTTAACAGATGGTATTTTAAAAATACCAGGAATTTATTAACTATTCATTTCTTTTTGATAACTGCAAATGCCTTCTACAAGGCTATTAACAATGACCACGTGACTCGTTACTGACCCCTGTAAAGAAGGGAAGGTCGGCCAGTGTATTTTCATGGCTACCAACCCCTCTTAAACAGATAAAGTTTCCAGCGGACAAATGTATTTCACAGGCAATTAATCCCAGTAGGCATGTAAACATGTCACGCTTGGAGATCGGCCACGGCTCGCAGGTAATAAAAGCCGCTAGGGACTGTAGATTGCGCCCGTCCACGATCAAAAATTACACCCTAGACCAAAACAGGGCACTTCGCGTTAAACTTCAGGGATTTAACAAAGAGTCGGATTTAACCTTTAAAATAGCAAATGACGGTAAATGTGCTACTGTACTTTTCCACAATACATTTCATTATGAGGCATTTCGCACAAGGTGTACCAAATACTACCAGAATGACCATGTCGAGACGAGAGCAGATAAACAAGGTGCCTTTGTAGAAGATTTCATCACAACACCACTACTATCTGTGCACCTTTATCATACAAAAAACAAGATAATGGTACAAGGAACTGCCACTGTTATTGAGTCATGGCTGGAAACGGACTTTGTCAGTTTAAATGAGTCTGCACAAAACATAATTTGTACCACAAAATTGGACTCGACAATATGTTTACCCCAGCTCGCAATAGATATCACATCATCAGCCGCCAGCGTCTCATCTGCTGACAGCGAAATCATCAACATTAACTCTAGCATACACTCTCCTGCAAATACATCCACTTTGCCTCCCGCAGCACGCGACTTTCCAATGAGCGACACAGTAGCAAATACTCAATCTTCTCAACCTGTGCTGGCCATAGAATATCCAATGGGCCCTAAAGAAACTAGCACACAAACAGATGAAACATTATCACGTGAAAATCACCCAGAAGTCACTCACATGATAAATGCGCAGTGCTGCCAGGAGCTGATGCTCAAAATGGAGGACACCCTTCGAACACTAATTGCCGATCTGACGACTAATGTCTATAAATCGATCAGCGCAGAAAACGAACTACTCAAAAAGGAAATACTGCATCTGAGAGAAGATAATTCCAATATTAAACACGTCGTTGAGCAACTACGAAGCGATTTTTCTATTTATAAAACAAAGCACTCGGAACATCCTCTTATAGTACCTGAAGCTTCTGGAGATCCCCCCAAAGAACATATAACAAACGAACGCCGCAAGCAGCACCAATGTAACACCAAAAAGGTTGAGGATACACGTGCGCACGAAGCTTACCCTATTAGTGTAAAAGTAAGCAACAGGTTTACCGCCCTTAACCAGAGTTCAGTACAAAATGAACAGGCATTAACGCCGCTACCAGATCAGATACTGACACCACAACCACCCGATGAAAACACCCAGACTATTCAGGACGATTCACACCAGGAAAATCAATGGCGGCAGCAAGAATCAAAACGAAAGCCGAGTCAACAACCATGTAGTAAAGCAACACATGTTATAATTGGCGACTCTCTCCTAAAAGGCATATACAATGATCGGATGTCTGCTACTAAAGAGGAAACTGTCTCAGTTTTAGCGATACCTGGAGCTGGAACTGAAAGATTAATTGATAGAATTAATAGGTTCGACATACATCATAACATTACAAGAACAACAGTACATGTAGGGATCAACGACATAATGAATGGACACAGCGTTAGCCCTTCGGCGATTTCCAAACTGACCACTACAATAAAACAAAAATTTCCTAACACCTCCATTTTTATGTCATCCATTATTCCACCTTGCTATGGCTTCCAACGTCGCATAGCCGACACCAACAACAAGACACTCCAGAGCTATTGTGAACACAACAACATTGGCTATATCAACAACACTCCTTTCTTCACAAGCAACTCTGGAGCACCAAAGAAACGCCTTTACATAGATCAAATACATACATCAAAACTAGGTAGCAGCATCCTAGCAAAAAACATCAAGTACCCGCAGCGAACGCAACACGACAACCCACCAGACACAAAGAACACAAACCGATCTACCATGAGATCAGCCCTTCATGAAAATGCACAACACACCTTACCCGCCCCTCAAAGAAGTGCTCCCGTAACCAACAAATTACCTAACCACAAACAGAACGCCACCTACAGCCAGGAAGCCGAACGTTACGATGTTATGTTTCCTCCACTACCTATAAGACAGCCCCTCACAAACACATTATATGACAGTTCCACAAGCAGTGCCACAATGTCCCAGACCCAAAAATCTCCTACTAGTGTTGGAACCATTACAGACGAAATCTACAGTCGTCATGCTTCCTCCCGTAGCCTTCCTGGTCGTGCTCAGTGGAACCCAGAACTTGGCTACCTGATGCAATTCAGTCCTGCGTCACTCAGCCAAGCACTAATGATGTCTGTGCAACGCGGGCCCTACTATTTACCTGACAGAGACATCCAATATTGATGATGAATCCACTAATTTATTATTTTTTTTTTATATATTTTATTTTATTTTTATTGACTTAATCCCTGCGACCAAAGCCGTATCTCTCTTGAAAAATTAGTTGATTACTGTGACGCATAAAGTAATAAGTACTTTGTTACTTTCTCAAAACACTCTAATTTCATTGGCTACAGGCCTCCGACAGTTTTTTCATAATTTGCAAGATTTTATTTTATTGTATTTTATTTACTTTTTTAATTCGTATTCTCTCAGTGTTGCTTAATTACTGTGTTAGAATTTTAGTGTTGTGGTGTGAAAACGTGCGTGCCTACTGTTGTGTGACTATTTTAATATACTACTGACAATTTCAGTTAATTGTAATTTTTTAGCAATACTTGTACCAAGTGTTCGTACTAACATTTGAATTTTCACTTACGTGGTGACGTTAATTAGTTTAAATTTTCGTGGGTTTCGTATTCAAAATTGCTTTTGTTATTTTCCTTTTTAAACCACTCGCCAAAATAAAATGCATACCTATCAGACACAATGGCTAATTAAGGATGGTCTACGGCTGGGCCACCTGAACATTTACCATTTATTAGGCAAACTTCCTGAGCTTACACAAATTCTGAATAAAAATTTTCATGTTTTTGGACTTTCCGAAAGTCGTTTAAACGAAAAAATATCAGATGATGAAATTGCCCTAAATGGCTTTAAAACAGTTCGGCGAGACTCAAGTAGAAAGCTAGAAACAGGTATAGTAGTATATATTTCCACTTCTATTAGTTATCGCCACAGAAGCGATTTAGAGACAGCAGAGACCGAGTGCATATGGTTAGAAATAAAACTACCGACTCAGGGACAATTTCTAGTCGGGTATCTTTATAGAAATCCCAGTGCAGGAGCCATCTGGTATGAAGATTTCACCACTATGATGGATAAAGTATTTACCACTGCCAAAGAAATTATTCTTCTAGGCGATTTCAACATCGACATGCACAACACAAACCAAACGTGGGAAAACATCATACTATCTTACAACCTAAAACAAATAGTCAACCAGCCTACCAGGGTAACAAATGCATCATCCACAACAATTGACCACATCTACGTCACCTGTGCAGAAAACATTATAGAATGCTCTGTTCCTACTGTCGCGATGAGTGACCACTATCCTATATGTTGCACGTGGTCAAAGAATAAATATAAAGCTCCAAGAAATAAACATATCAGTATTAAATTTAGAAGTTTTAAAAATTTCAACCGTGAACTATTTTTACATGATTTGCGAACCGCACCTCTTGCCAGTGTTTACCAGCTTTCTGATCCCGATGACGCCATTGCCCATTGGATACGTATCTTTCTTTGTGTGTTTGATAACCACGCACCAACTAAAGAAGTTCGTGTGAAACGACAGGTCAAATCTCCTTGGATCACACAAGCAGTGCTAGACGCCATGAGGCAGAGAGATCAAGCTCACAAAAACAAGGACTTTAACATATACAGAGCACAGAGGAACAACGTGCAATATTTAATTCGTAGAGAAAAAAAAAAATTACTTTAAAAATTTGGTTCAGAACAAAACAAACAGTAAAGATATATGGAAAGCAATCAATACCTTAGCGAACAAGCGAAATCTGTCAGTCTCGTCAACTCCTAATACTTCATTTACTTCCACAGACTTCAGCAATTACCTTCAGGCAGAAATAAACAGTCTTAAATCTACAATACCAAATTCACCTTGTGACTTAGGCAGGCTGTCAGTATTTTGTGAGAACAAATGTACCAACACAATCCCATCCAACATTCCGTTTATGACAGTTAATGAAGTGTATAACTATCTTCTAGGACTTAAAGATAATAACTCATCAGGACTTGACGGAGTCAGTAATCGAATACTGCGTTATGCGGCTCCAGCTATTAGTGATTCGCTTACATACATATACAATCAATGTATCGCACGGAGTTACTTTCCGTGGCACTTTAAAGTCGCTAAGGTATATCCTCTCTTAAAACCTGGCTCTTCCGACAATAATAACCTTGGTAACTATAGGCCAATCTCCTTAATATCATCGCTATCCAAACCACTAGAAAAACACATACATAAAATAACACTACAACACCTAGTTAACAATGGCTTGCTAATTGATAGTCAGTCAGGGTTTAGACCTAAACATTCATGTCACACAGCTCTAACTAAGATGATTGACAACTGGCACTTAAATATTAATAACGATAACATATGTGGGGCAGTTTTTGTAGACTTTAAAAAAGCATTTGATATGATAGATCACGCTATTTTAATTAGAAAACTAGAAACATCAAAAGTAAACCTTCAACTAGTGACGATAATTAAATCATTCCTGTCAGACAGAAAACATGTAGTTTCTTACAATAACTCTTGCTCAAACCCAACCGTAATAAATACCGGCGTTCCTCAGGGCTCTATTCTTGGGCCTCTACTTTTTGCCATATACATTAATGACCTTCCACTACACGTCGAGCACGCATCCTGTGACCTATTTGCTGATGACTGTACTATCTACACAAGTGATACAAGTTGCAACACACTCGAACTATCGTTACAAAAAGATACAGACAATCTGATTAAGTGGAGCATCGGAAATCGCATGCTAATTAATATAATTAAAACAAAGTGCATGTTAATATCAACTAGACAAAAATTACAAAATTCTGAGAAAACAACACTTCAGATCTATATTGGTACCTCACCAATTGGAAACGTTAATGAACATAAAACTCTAGGAATAGTCGTTGACCAGCATCTAAATTGGAACTCACATGTTCATGCACTGACCAAGCAAACGGCACAGAAAGTTTACCAGTTAGCTAAAATCAAACATTTCCTAGATGAAGATGCACGAAAATTGTTCTATATATCTCACATACAAACAAACCTTGACTATTGCTCCACAATCTGGGATGGTTGTTCTATGTCCAACACAAAAAGACTCCATTCACTACAAAAGCGTGCAGTGCGTCTAGTTTCTGACAACTGCCAAACACAGTGTGTAGATCTATATAAAGATCTCAAAATACTGCCTCTAAGAAAGCGCTTTCTGTTCAACAAAGCTAAATTTGTTCACAAAATCCTGTCACAGAATGCTCCAACATATCTGTGGCCAATGTTCAAATACAATGAAAGACGCAGTCAACGCCTTAACAAAATACAAGTGCCCAAGCCTAGGCTTGACTTATTCAAGAAAAGCTTAGCTTACTCTGCTGCTCATCTTTGGAACTATCTTCCACATTATCTAAAACATAACAACCTCAGTCCCTATTCATACAATCGTAAACTTTTCGAATACTTTATGAGTTCTGATTATCTGCCCCCCTAATGTGATTATTTTTCCGAACAAATGGTATAATATCGAGTGTAGGTTTAATGATGATGTTAGTGCTTTTCAACATATTTTGTTTCATGGTAATACTTAGTTTGTACTTTTCAACATATTCTATTTCATGTTTATAATTAGATACTGTGAATGTGAGTATGCTATTATTTTACCTTTACAACGTTGAATTCCTTGAATTGATGGGTAAAATATATGTGAGAATAAATGAAATCAGTATAAAAGACGAGAGAAAGGAAGGGCAGAATGTCAGACGGGCCTGTGAGCCCAATTCTCAACCCTTTGAAAATAAAGTTCGTTCGTTCGTTCTCTCTTAGACGAACCTATGTTCCTACTTTTCGAATACTTTATTAGTTTTGATTACATGCCCCCCTAATCAGATTATCTTTTCTTATAATATCAATTGTAGGTTCTAATGACGATGTATGTACTTTTCTACATATTTTATGTCATGTTTATAAGTAGTTAATGTTAATATGAGTGTGCTATTTTATTTTACTTTGCAACGTTGAATTCCTTGACATTGATATGTAAAATGCATATGGGAATAAATGAATTCAGTATGAAAGGTGAGAGAAAGGAAGGGCAGAATGTCAGACGGGCCTGCGTGCCCAATTCTCAACCCTTTGAAAATAAAGTTCGTTCGTACGTTCGTTCGTTCGTTCGTTCGCTCACACCAAGCTTGGCACCCATACTTCTCGTATAGTTAATCGAAAGATAAACTGCGAACGTACTTTTGGTGTGGCAGAAATGTTATGCAACATTACAAGTTCCAACTTATCCCCTTCTATACGGGGTTATCAATGATTCAAAGGGACATTGTATATGATAAGCGAAAAATATAAGGGCAATTAACGATCACCTGTTATAGAACGACAGTGCCAACTGAGGAATCATCTAGACTAATACTGCTGGAATGTGGCGTAAAACGTAAGACTTGCACGGATGAGAGAATGCATCCAGCGTGTATACAATTAGTGCTCTGCAAGAACAATCAGCAATTGCGCTCTACAGGAACAATCAGCATTTTCCTGAGGAAGCCTAAGTACCTATGGGTTTTCCCGAAGTGGTGACGTTGATTCTAAGCAACAGTAACAAGAATATTTATGATTAAAACTGAGATTACGATGACATAGACAAACTAAACAGACAAGTTTATCGCACTAGATAAATGAACCCTAGTTAACTGCAAAGTAAATGCGTGTCTGCTCTCAAGTGTTGCTGTACAGTTTTATCCATCTCTTTACTTATAACAGAGCGTCGGATAGGCAAGATGGTGAGAGTGCTGGCTTCTCGCGGAAAAGTTACCAGGTTTAAACCACGGTGGCGTCACGTTCCAGTTTACCCAGTTGTAAATTGGTACCTGACTATGCTCTTGAGTTATGGAAGACAAAGGCAGCCAAGAAGGGACCTGGTCACCCCACCTCTTTAATCTGGACCTAGTATAGTGAGATCTCTAACACGTCATTGCCAACGGCAGTTCTGGTATGGGGCTATCATTACATTATGCTATTTTGAAAACTTTCAACAGAAGCAAAAAAAAAAAAAACAATAAAAAACGAAAAAAGAAAGAAACACACGCGCACACAAACAAGAGGAGAGAAATATTTCAAGGAAAATTTACGTGACATATATCTTAACCTTCATCTATTTCTTTCCTTTTTTTATGATTTTCTCATTAAACTGTCTATCGGTTTTTCCCCGAATGTCGTCATCGCCTGTGAGTTACCGGAGCTCAAAATGGGAGCAAAACATTGGACAGACTATATTCTTACAAGACAGAGGAAGCACAGACCACCCTATAATTTTATATTTTATGAGAAACAGAAAATAATAAATAGTGTCACATATTTAGGACAAAGAGTCGCTTCCACACGCCATTTCTAATAATTGGGTGATTTCCCCTGACCAATCGGATAGCTCAGATTTACCCCGGGGAAAGTGGAACAGGACGCCATTTTGGCAGTAGAATGAAAGAGCGCAACTCAAGAGGTCGTATCTGGTACAGCTCTACATATTTCTTAGTTTGAAGAAATCAAACTTTAACATTTATTATAAAATGTGTAATTCAGGACATTGAGTGTTATATATTTTCTCACTGGCGTAAGTAGTGACGATAGTTAAACATGTATTCTGAATAGAGCTCCCAACCCTAGTCGCAGCAGAACTAGGCTCGAGGATTTGAGTCAATTTGAAAAAAACAATGTCTTACACCTCAAATCAGGTAGAGTAGACTATTCTTGTGTTGGAAAGCATTTAACTCCAGGAATGCTTATGACAAATAAAGAAATCAAGGACAAATCTGAGGAGATGGGTAAATGTAGTCGAACCTAAAATAAGACTGTAACTTAAAGGAAGGAACACGGAGGAATGAGAAGGTTCGCCATATTTGACAATTGAGTAGGCCTACGAGACAAAGATGCAAATAGGGATTTTTGCATCGATGAAAGCATCTGATGAGATGATAAAACTTTATTATGCTTATTATTGTAAAAATGTTCTAAATTCCAGACTTTGTTGAAATTTTAAGTTTCATGCTGAAAGATATTAAAAGTTTTGCATGAAATCGAACGCTGTTGAGAAGGTGAATTACTACAGTTTTGAGATCTAGATAAGAAATCTGTCTATTTCAATTAAATTCGCTACATCAACACCTAAGAGAAGAAAATCGAACCTGGTAACACAAATTTAAGAGAGAAATCTAAATCTCTGGTGATTAGGCCAGTTAAACATCTGCTCTCTGTAAAGTAAACTGAAAATACTGCATATACCGGCACTGCCACATGAAGGTAATATGATGCCGTTCCAGTCCTAAGGAACACATGCCCCGGTTACACATACAAGAACAAACAATAAAGTCTGTCACAGCTATTTCACACAAAATAATAATAACAAATAAACAAATGTAACAAAAAAAAATCCAACCCCGACATTATACCTCTAAAAAAAACCCAGTCTAATAATGTCCTAGCCCCCAAAATACCTCATCAAACATATAGCTACAAACACTATAACTGAAACAGCTCATGAATGCGTCGGGACTAGCTCCAGTGGTTGATGTATGCTCTATTGGTAGCGAAATTAAGAAAGGGGATAGGAGGAATAATGCGTATATCTTGAAAATTCCCTCCACAGAAAGAACGATTATCTAAACTGTGGAAGGCAGTGTCGAAAAATAACAACCTACGGCGAAAGTATCACATAATAATCATCAAAATACATAGTTGCCGCCGTAAGTACTTGGTCGGTCGATCGATCGGTCAGTTACATTTTGCACACCGTCATTTGCGCACATTTTTCTATTTTCGAGGGAGTGCATTAACTTTCAACCACAGCTAAGGGGGTGCAACTGTGGTTGAAAGTTAGGCAATAATTGTATTGTTTCCCCTTATATGTACTCTCACGGAAAAAAAATAAAAAAAATGCACAAATGAAGGTGTGCGTGAACAGTTTGATTGTGGAAAGAAGCCACCAACACGATTGATAAACAGTACATGAACTGGAGTTTCGTCAAACTTCAAACGTTGTTCTCAGAGGCAGTAAGTCGACCAGGGCATGATTTTAAAAGATGCACGTACAATTACGAGACATGTTGTCATAAAAGTCTGCTTGTGTACGACAGCGCCACCCCACGGGCAACGGCTTTGGCTAGCCTGCTAAACTACGCTGAGCAAAGTAAAGAAGGGAGTCCCCCCTCATTAGTACACACAGCTGCTGGCGGAAGAGATGGATGATCGATTTATTCGACAACGACTTTGAAGGCAGGAGCTGGCTCGGCCTGGTATCGGGCTTTAGGGCACACCAGGGACCAAAGTTGGTAAGCGGCCAGAACCGTTCAGAAAGCAATGGCAAACTACTGAATGAATATTGTCAAGAAATCATGACAGCCAAGAAAATCCTACACGACCTGAACATCGAGGAAAACTGGCTCATAAACACTATCCTGTCCCAGAAACTGAAATATTTTGGCCACATTAAACGTCATAGTGGCTTAAATAGAGCAGTGATGGAGGGTATGGTACCTGGAAGGCGAGGCAGGGGCCGACCAAGACGACGGTGGACACAGGACATTGAGGACACCTTGAACATGACAATGGAGGAGGCAGGAGGGCTGGCTAGAGATCGAGAGTCTTTCAGGCGGGCTGTGATGAGAGCGACGTTCTGCAAAGGACATGCTACATGATGATGATGATGATGATGTTGTCATAAAAGAAATGTTAGTTATTTAGTCAATTTACGGTCCATTAGACCATTATCACTGCTCTACGTGTCATTTAGGTTGTGTTACTCCATGTCTTCATATTTAATACATCTATATAATTTTCACTACAAATATCTAAAGACGGTCGTCTGCAATGAAATGACCACAGTAGTGATAGTACCGTCTGTAATACATGTAACAGAAACAACTCACTATAATTAAAAACCTGCCAAGTTTGGCTTGTTGTTGCTAGTAATAATAATAATAATAGCCCCTTCAGTCATAACTGACTATGGGAATGCGCCCCTGAGGTGACAGCACCAAGCTGCTTATTTTCCTTTCGATGTTTTCTCCTCTCTTCCGCTTGTTGCGTGAGCTTCTTTTCGCCCAATCTGAGGTGGCGCCGTAAATAGCATCGCCACTTGGTGCGATCGGCAGCTTCATCCTTCCAGGTTGCTGGATTTATGTCTCGTGCCCTCCTGTCTCTCTTGCACACATCTTTGAATCTCAGCTGCGGTCGCCCAACTGAACAAACAAACACGTCTGCCAAAGCTGTTTCACAATAAAAAATTAAATAATAATAATAAATAAATAAATTTTTTTTAAATCCAACCCTGAAATTATACCTCCTCCAAAAAAAAAACCTGAGTCTAATTATGTCCTGGCCCCCAAAATACCTCATCAACCATATTGCTACAAAAAACCATAACTGAAACAGCTAATGAATGCTTCGGGACTGTCTCCAGTGGTGGCTGTATGCTCTATAGGAAGCGAAATTAAGAAAGGGGGATGGAAGGAATAATGCGTATATCTTGAAAATTCTCTCCACTAAAAGCACGGTCATCTGACTGTGGAAGACAATGTCGAAAAATAACAAACTTCGGTGAAAGTATCACATAAAATATTACCTACATGAATGGAGTTGCTGTCTGGAAATTATGTAAAAGTTGAGGGAATACGTTGTATTTTGGAAATCCTAATGTAATTGGAAATAAGAAATTGCTCCTGCCTGGTTTGGTTCGGTTTTAAGGACATTGTTGCTGTCGCACACAATTTTTTTCACCGAAGTTGCTGTCTGGAAATTATGTAAAAGTTGAGCACATCAGGCCATTGCACGAGGATTGAAATAGCGTGTATCTTTTCCCACCAACGTTGTAATCTGGAAATTACGTAAAGTCGTGCGCTTCTGGCCATTGCACTAAATTGCACGACGCTTGAAATATTTCCTTTTGCGTGCGTACCGAATTTGTCCCATCTTTTTTTGCCACCAAAGTTACAATCTTTTTTATGGCGCGCGCGCTTGTGGGTGTGTGCGTGCGTGCGTGGATTTCAACATTTTTTTCCATCCTTAATAATAGTGTTGCTGTCGTTTTGACGGTTTCATAAGACGTAAATCTATTTACTACTTTTAACGATCGAAGGTAGAGAACTATATGTTAACTCTTTGGGACAGGTTGATTTGGGGTTATCTTCCCTGTGTTTATTCTTTGTGGTTGATCTGTCTTAAGAGGGCCGGTTAACTGTTCTCAAATCTGTTCTGTCTACGCATGCGCTAGTTTTTAGCGCGAACCGAGAAGACTTCCGTCTGGGAGTGATGAGCTGTTTTTCTGACCGGACAAGATGTCCGTTGTTTCTTCTCTGCATTATCTGGGGGAAAGGTAGTCTTCAGTGTAACTGTGATCTTAGTGATTCTCCCCAGAGTTATTCTGTTCGTCTAGAATGACGACAGTGGTTATTTGTGTATTTCTCGGATTCTGTCCAAGGTAAAATAAACTTTATTATTATGCCAAGATTGCAGAACATTTAGTATGAACCTGTGAGTAGCGCTCACAGTTCTTGGGATCCAGAGTCCATTATGTGTGCTTGACGTAGCTAACTAAGTCTATTCGTCGAATTACTTTACAGAAGCACAATGAACGTATATTTATATGAAACCCGCATTATGGCGGTATGTTTCGGATGGAAGATAATGCCTGCCTATGAAAATACACAGTTGTTCATCAATCATTATGAGGCCCGCCATTACGGCCTATATCTTTGAGCAGAAGAAGAAGTGTCTGGCGGGAGAAGCCAGATGAAGTCTTGACTTTATCAACAAGTTCACAGACTTCGATATTAAGCAACTATATTTGTCACAAGACTACCTGACGCGTTTAGTCAGGGGCTCTGAGCTACAGTATGAGAATATATATATTATCAAGCCAACGTTACTAGCATCATACATACGAGCTATGCAGGGTTGATTATGCTCGATGGTTATATGCATTACTACACATGAAATGTCCATGTTCCTTGTTCTACTGACTGTGTTGTCCGTCAACGTACTATTGCTGTAATAAATGTTGAAGAGAAAGTCATCTGCATTAACCACATCTATGACTTCTACGTGTGGTGGAGTGAGTTTATGTGTTCCTAAATAAGAGCCTATACGACTTCGTGTTCTCGATCTGCTGTATACACACACCAGTACTCACTACAACACCTTATCCTTTGTTCTACACACCTGAGAAAACATGTATGCTGTTTGTGTGTGTGACTGCACTACATCCTGGCAGTGCCTCACGCTGGTGACCTAGATTCACGTCCATGTTACACTGTCCAGGTGATAAACGACACACCCACTCAGCGACACTTCAACACGGTACAAATACCAGAATTCACACGAGCAAACAGACTTTAACATCTGGTAATAAACAGTCGGCAAAACAGAGTGTTACATCAGGTGCCCAGTGGATGGAGCTTTACTAATCTGTTTCTACAACGCAACACTAGACTGTTACAACTGACTGTTACATCTGGTGGACCAGATTCGTGGGTGTCTACATAACATTGTGGATTGACAGATACGCAGCGAACAGTGCTAAGCAGGTGAACGCTTTATGATGCTTCATGGACCACAGCTACTTAGGAGCGTCATTTACGCTGTACGTTGGAGATAAACAACTTTATACATTTTGACAGTCGTCTATGGACATATATAGTCAAGTCATGTTGTTTACGTTAAAGCTCAGGAGGTCAAACTGTTGTTTACATACTACACTTTGGAGACCACTACTTGTCAAGTTACGGTGACATTCAACGGTGGATCGTCTTCCATTGTTGTTTACAGTTGTACCGCATTGTACTGCATCTTTGCGAGTGTTTGAGGATTGTGCTTAAGATAAGTGGCCCGTTTGTGTAGTAAACTGTGCCTTTATTTTGTGTGCAACTGAGCCTTCCTCTACACACATTCTTTATTGTGTATTCACATATCACATGTTCTTTGTTTACATATTGTGTTAGTGTGTATGTTTTGCGGGTTGGTTGGGAAGGTGACTCCTTTAGAATATACCACGTGACAGAGGTTCTATTGAGAGCGTTTTCTGTAGGGACTGTGCATATTTCCCACAGCGGAAATTGCGAGCGACGTGTGTTGCTACTTTTCATTTTTTTTTCCCAGCTGCGACGAGATGTGTTAGTGTGGTTTTCGTTATTTTTTTCCATTTTTTTATTTTTGATTTGTTTTGTTTGTAATTGCCTGCCCACTTCCTTCCTTTCATTTTTTTCTATACACCTTTTTGTTTATAACAGTGTTGTCATTTGTGTTGATTTTTTGCAGTTATCATTGTAATTTTTTACAACATTAGATTTAGTTAAGCTTTATTTATCATTTGACTTCTGCGAACGTTTTCGGTTGTTGTATATTCTTGTCTTTGTATTGTTATCGTATACATGTTTATCATACACAGTCTATATATATACTTGGTCATGAACTATTATTGTTAATATGATGCACTTTTCAGATAGAGGTTATTTATGATCATATTATTATAAAGAAACAAGGTTATTATACAAGTTTTTGATTAAAAGACTTGTCTCCCACGGAGATTGGGATAGATAAAGTGAAGTGAGTATACAAGTCAAGTATTACAGACTCGTCTCCCATTAAGGTTGGGATAAGGTAATTTATTCAATTTTTTAGGTCTGATCTCATATTATTAGACAGAATGTCTACATTAGATGTCTTTATTGATCAAGGGAAATCCCTTGGCAAAACTGGTGAGAAATTGGAAGAGTTTGCACTTGCTCAATATGCCAAGGCACAGAAGGCTGAAGAGAAAAGGATGCAAATGCAGTTGGACAGAGAAGCTGAAGATAGAAGAATACAGCAACAAAGAGAAGGTGAAGAGAGAAAATTTCAAGCTGCTGCTGAAGCTGAAAATAAAAGATTACACAGGGAAGCTGCTGCTGCTTCTGAAGAGAGGAAGCTTCAAGCTGAAGCTGCTGCTGAAGAGAGAAACCTTCAAGCTGCTGCTGAGGAGAGAAAACTTCAAGCTGCTGCTGAGGAGAAAAAACTTCAAGCTGCTGCTGAGGAGAGAAAACATCAAGCTGCTGCTGAGGAAAGGAAAGCACAAATAGAACATGAGGAAAAACTATTAGCTTTGGAGTTGGAGAAATTAAAGGTGATGACTATGAGTGCTCCTCAATCAACTTCGGGTAAGATAAAGGAGAATACTTATAAGGTTAAATTACCTCCTTTCAACCCTCTAAAGGACGACATAACCTTCTACCTTGATAGATTTCAATTAACATGCGTAACGCATAAGGTAGATAAGGAACAATATGTCGGACAACTGATGGAGTTACTTTCAGGTGAACCATTAAGTACTGTAATGGCAGTAGAGGAAACTGATAGAACTAATTATGATGTTGTCAGGGCAACATTACTTAAAAGGTATCAATTAAAAGAAGAAGATTATCGTCTTCGTTTTAAGACAATGCTACCAGAAACTGGAGTAGAGTTCTCTGACTTTATTACTAAGATTCGTCTTACATTCACACGTTGGATTGAGCTGTCTAAAACAGAAAAGACATATGAAGCCCTTATGGACTTATTACTTCGAGATAAAGTTATGTCATCTGTCAATGAGTAAGTTATGTCATCTGTCAATGAGTCTTTCCTTGCTTTTATTCATGAGCGTAAACCTAAGGACATAAAAGACATGGAAGAATACTGTTGCCAGTACGTCACTGCACATCCCCATGCTACTGTTAGCAATGCTAAAGTGAAAGAAGAATTGCCGGTTGCTTCTGCAGCACCATATGGCCCTAACTTTATGAATAAATTCCAAGGTGCTCAACACAACTTCAATAAGAAGAGCAATCGTAATTATGATCAGAATCAGGGTAACCCATCATATAATGGGTCTTCTTCAAAGAACTGGAGGCGATCAGATAGTCCTCGTTATTTCGGGTCCAATAATTATGGAAACTTGCGGAGAGGTAGTCACTATAGACACTTTCAAGGCTATCCTTCGCGGGGGCATCGAAACCAAACAGGTAAACACTATAATCAATGGGGTAATGACAATAGTGATTATGGAAACTGGGATTCGAACCAGAGCGGTGGTCAAGGTAGATCAAACTATGATAATTTCAGAGGGAATAATAATCGTGGTAGATCTCAATACAAGAAAAAGAGATCATATCACCAGGGAAACTCTGTACAACAAGAGTCTCATGGTGCCAATAATCAAGTGAACGATAATAAAAATTCTAATGCTGTCACTTGTGCTGCTTTTGACTTTGGGAGAGCATCTAAATGCACCCAATGCTCAACATTATTTGAACCGACCACTGTAACTACTTTAAGTTGTGGTCACCCTCTGCCCGCTCTCCCTGCTGCAATTGCGCATGACGGGAGAGGATCGCTTATCTTGCATAAAGGTCTCGTGGATAGTAACCCAGTCTCAGTGCTATTTGATTCTGGGTGCACTACTATTGGGGTTAAGCAATCTCTTGTAGATCCTCGCTGTGCCACGGGAAAAATAGTTAAATGTGTAACATTTGGTGGCACAGTAGAAAATTACTCGACTGCTATTATTCACATTGCTACTCCTTTCTTTACGGGAGATGTCCACGCGTGTCTTCTACCTAATCCTATTGCGGATCTTATAATCGGTCGTATTCACGGGGTTAAGGAATGCACCCCGCAGCAAATTGCCGCCTGGGAAGAACGGAATATGCAAACAGCCAATGCAGTGGTAACAAGAGCACAAGCTCTTATTCCTCAAACTTCATCTACTGAAGTTAATGAAGTAGGTAGCCAAGATGATCACTTGGAGATTTCGCATGACTCGTTTGTGAAACTACAAGAAAAAGACCCGTCTTTAAAGAAATTCTGTCTTCTCCCTAAAAAACGGTGATCCGAATCAGAATACGAATCGCAAATCATATATCACTATGAAGAATGGTATATTAGTGCGTATGGTACACCACTCAGACGCGATTATGCATTCTCAAATTCTCGTACCCAAAAGTATGAGAGCTTTAATTCTTCAACACGCACACGATTCTCAGTGTGCTGGTTTTTCCCGAACTAAGTCGAGAGTTCTGGGGTCTTTCTTTTGGCCATTTGTCAAAAAAGACATACGAATTTATTGCCGGTCTTGCAAAATATGTCAAGAGGTGAAATCTAGAGGTCCACGGCATGCTGCGCCTGTACAGGCTGCAGACATCCCTATTCAGCAGTTTCAGAAAATGGCCATAGATATCATTGGCCCTTCTAAGACTAAACCGGGCACGGGACATCAATTTATCCTTACGTGCGTTGATATGTGCACGCGTTGGCCAGAGGCTATTCCTCTTAAGAGCATTTCCACTGCTGATATCGCAGACGCTCTTTGGCTTATATTTTCTCGTTTAGGTTTTCCTGGGGAAATATTGTCGGACCATGGCACACAATTGATATCAGAGACAATGTCGCAGGTAATGTCTACTCTGCACATTAAAAGATCTTTGAGTAGTATTTATCACCCAATGTCTAATGGGTTAGTTGAGCGTCTTAATAGAACGCTCAAGAACTTACTGGGGAAGATAACTGAGGATCATCCTCAGGATTGGGACAGAGTCCTACCCGCGGCTCTCTTTGCCTATAGGGAGGTCCCCAACGAACATACAGGATTTTCTCCTTTTGAACTTGTCTTTGGTGCGCGACCGCGCGGTCCTATGTCTTTGCTGCATGAACTTATAACTGCTGATAATATCGACAATGACACACAATCTTCATATGAGTATGTCATTGCTCTCAGAAAAAAAATTATTGAAGCATGCAAGCTAGCAACTTCATCATCCGAATTTGCTAAGGAAAAGGCAAGACAATTTGCTAATAAGAAGAGACGCCTACGTCAACTTTGTCCTGGAGACAAAGCGTTTGTTTTACTCCCTTCCAGAGAGAACAGACTTCTTATTACATGGAAAGGTCCATATGCAATAGTCTCGAAGATTTCCGATGTCGACTATGTTGTCGATATTGATGGAAGGCATAAAACCTTCCATATAAATATGCTTACGGAATATCATGAGCGACCAGACTATTTGCAGCCTATTTTCCAGGCAACGGACGACTCTCCAGTCCAACAAGGTCATATCTCATCCCTGTCAGTTATACAGGATGAGGAAACTTCTTTTTCGGATGTCAATCTACCTCTTCCTGTGATTCCACTTACTTCTACGGAATCATGGAGAAACGTTACTGTTTCTTCTAATTTGTCTTTTGAGGAACAGCGACAAATATCTTCTACGCTACAAGCATTTCAGGATGTCCTTACCGACATTCCTGGACACACAAATGTCATTGAGCATGACATTATACTTACTGATCATACTCCGATCAGAGTAAGACCATATCCTATTCCTATTCATTTCCAAGCACAAGTCGAGAAAGAATTGGATGAGATGATACAATTGAAGATAATTGAACCATCCACCTCAGCATACTCTTCGTCCATGGTTATTGTTCGAAAGAAAGACAATAACATACGCCTTTGCGTAGATTATCGCAAATTGAACCAAGTTACGAAGTTCGATGCTGAACCTATGCCTTTATTAGAAGATCTACTTACTAGACTTTCTAACTCTCGATTCTTTACTAAACTTGACTTGTCAAAAGGCTATTGGCAAGTTCCGTTAACTGAACACGCCAAACCTCTCACTGCTTTCTCAACACCTAGGGGTTTGTTTCAGTGGAATTTTATGCCTTTCGGGCTTATGAACGCCCCAGCTACTTTCGTACGCATGATGCGTCGAATTCTCTCATATCGTTCAGATGTCATTGCATACTTAGACGACATCTGTCTTTTCAGTAATACTTGGGAAGATCACTATTTGGGTTTAAATGAATTGCTGTCAACTCTACGCGAGCATAATTTGACTGCAAAACCCTCTAAAGCCTATGTTGGGTTTAGTGAAATTTCTTTCCTGGGTCATCGAGTTGGTCATGGTCTATTGAAGACAGAGGACCAAAACATTTCTAAGATATTAAATATCTCGGTGCCTAAAACAAAAAAAACAAGTACGTAGTCTCTTGGGATTGATACAATTCTACGGAAGATTCATTAAGAATCTATCCTCTATCATGGCACCACTCTCAACCCTATTGAAGAAAGGGTCTCCTAACATGGTGCGCTGGTCTCAAGAATGTCAAGCTTCATTGGATCAGATTAAGAATTTGTTCTCATCCCCACCTATCTTAAGGCTACCTATTGCTGATAAGACTTTTGTTCTTCGTAGTGACGCCTCATCCACAGGGATCGGAGCGGCACTAATGCAGGAGTATTCAGGAACTCTGCATCCTGTAATGTATATTTCTAGGAAACTGAATGCGGCAGAAAGGAATTACTCGGTTTTAGACCATGAATTGTTGGCTATAGTTTGGTCAATCCTTAAGTTACAAAGATTCCTTCTGGGTGCGCATTTCATTGTGGAAACAGACCAAAAAGCTCTTACAGCTATTCAGTGTAAGAATTTGAAGAGCTCGAGATCTACTCGATATGCTATTGCTCTTCAACTTTTTCATTTCACGGTGCGAGCTATCCGTGGTCTGGATAATGTGATGGCAGACATACTGTCTAGATGCCCAAATGAGTCCACTTAAGTCTTGTGTCCTAGTTTTTCCTGATACAATGCTAGACATATGTCTCTTCACTATAACAATATATATTAACACATTTGCTGTCACCCTAGAGTGGTAAATTACTTGTTTGCTTTCTCTATTACCATCTTTAGTGTAATGGAGAAGGTTGAGTTGACATAACATAAAGGTCGAAAAAATTAATGTGGCGCATTTAACAATTAAACATGTATTTGTAATTATAGTACATTATAGCATCATGCTAATTGTGTCATTTGTATTGTTCTCAGTGCAAACTAGTACCAGGTACGGAGTGCTTTTGAGAACCTTGATGTTGCAATATATCTTCCTTACATACTACGTGGATGCTGCTTTTATGATCTGCGAGATACAGAATTGATTTATTCTATGTGGATGCCATCTTCTATTTGTTAGATTATACATTTGTATTGTCATATGTATATAGAATGACTTTACAAATTGTGAGTTTGTCCATCCATTAGTTGATAGTCATTATATAACAGGAAACTTCAATAGATTTATATGTTTATATGACTTTTCCATATGTTATCATTCACATTACTATAACATTGCTTTTTTGATATGTATGTGATTTTTGTTAGCATCGCCAGCAACTGATGTTTATTTCATGGTACCTGCCGGATATATTTTACTTGGAGAAAATATTTTCTCTTATTTTGTGAGGTGAATTTTTGTTCTCACTAGACGCGCTATTGTGCGTTGATTAGGTCTGACATTATGTCGTTATATTTATATTGATCCTTTCATCGGCGCATCATTCATGCGTTATGAGCTTGTTGCATCTCGCTCATTGATGTATTTCCCAAAAAAATGTTTCATTTTTTTATCAGGAGGGTGTGGTAGTCCGTTGCTGTCGTTTTGACGGTTTCATAAAACGTAAATCTATTTAATACTTTTGACGATCGAAGGTAGAGAACTAAATGTTAACTCTCTGGGACAGTTTGATTTGGGGTTATCTTCCCTGTGTTTATTCTTTGTGGTTGATCTGTTTTAAGAGGGTCGGTTAACTGTTCTCAAATCTGTTCTGTCTACGCATGCGCTAGTGTTTAGCGCGAACCGAGAAGACTTCCGTCTGGGAGTGATAAGATGTTTTTCTGACCGGACAAGATGTCCGTTGTTTCTTCTCTGCATTATCTGGGGGAAAGGTAGTCTTCAGTGTAACTGTGATCTTAGTGATTCTCCCCAGAGATATTCTGTTCGTCTAAAATGACGATAGTGGTTATTTGTGTATTTCTCGGACTCTGTCCAAGGTAAAATAAACTTTATTATTATGCCAAGATTGCAGAACATTTAGTATGAACCTGTGAGTAGCGCTCAGTTCTTGGGATCCAGAGTCCATTATGTGTGCTTGACGTAGCTAACTAAGTCTATTCGTCGAATTACTTTACAGAAGCACAATGAACGTATATTTATATGAAACCCGCATTATGGCGGTATGTTTCGGCACAGAAGATAATGCCTGCCTATGAAAATGCATAGTTGTTCATCAATCATTATGAGACCCGCCATTACGGCCTATATCTTTGAGCAGAAGAAGTGTCTGGCGGGAGAAGCCAGATGAAGTCTTGACTTTATCAACAAGTTCACAGACTTCGATATTAAGCAACTATATTTGTCACAAGACTACCTGACGCGTTTAGTCAGGGGCTCTGAGCTACAGTATGAGAATATATATATATTATCAAGCCAACGTTACTAGCATCATACATACGAGCTATGCAGGGTTGATTATGCTCGATGGTTATATGCATTACTACACATGAAATGTCCATGTTCCTTGTTCTACTGACTGTGTTGTCCGTCAACGTACTATTGCTGGAATAAATGTTGAAGAGAAAGTCATCTGCATTAACCACATCTATGACTTCTACGTGTGGTGGAGTGAGTTTGTGTGTTCCTAAATAAGAGCCTATACGACTTCGTGTTCTCGATCTGCTGTATACACATACCAGTACTCACTACAACACCTTATCCTTTGTTCTACATACCTGAGAAAACATGTATGCTGTTTGTGTGTGTGATTGCATTACATCCTGGCAGTGCCTCACGCTGGTGACCTAGATTCACGTCCATGTTACACTGTCCAGGTGATAAACGACACACCCACTTAGCGACACTTCAACACGGTACAAATACCAGAATTCACACGAGCAAACAGACTTTAACATCTGGTAATAAACAGTCGGCAAAACAGAGTGTTACATCAGGTGCCCAGTGGATGGAGCTATACTAATCTGTTTCTACAACGCAACACTAGACTGTTACAACTGACTGTTACAAATAGCATTTGTCTTCTTCTTCTCGTTCGCTGTTGTTTTGTAATGTCTGGTTCTCTGGATGTTTGTTGCTGTGGTTGAAAGTTCGTCAAGACTTCCAAACAGCTTTGTGTGGATGTGCGTCTCTGTGGGCCAATGTTCAGACCGCAATTGACTAAGCATGTGACAACCTGATTCTTGATATGATTTCTAGAATTGTTCCCTTCGTTAATTCGGGTCCTTAAGTTTAGTTTAAGGACGATGTTCATTGAACTTCAGCGCTCCGTGTCGCGAGAGGTTCAGATGTTCTTTAATGAAACATATCCTGGACAAAAGGATGTATCAGATGATACCTGCATAGTGCCAGATAAGAGACTGGTCTTATCAGAAATACCCACTTATCTGAAAAGAATAAGGGTGTATCGACATTCAAAGGTAGGGTCAAGCTGTACAAACCTTCAAGTATGATGATAGTGTTTGATACTGAAGGTCTAAGTGCTACCTCTCAAGATCCCACCTAGAATAATGATTATATATATATATTTATTTTGGATATTGACTCTGCTAGAGGATTAACTAAATTAATTTATAAGTAATATCTATCTCTCTGTATATATATATCATAACAGAACTTGAACTCAATTTAATAAGTAAGTAAGTAAGTCTGACTATTGATATATATATATATATATATATATATATATATATATATATATATATATATATATATATATATATATATATATATATATCTATATATATATATATATATATATATATACAATTTATTGATCCTCTACCGTTTATCTTTTCGGTAAGGAAAAAAATAAAGAAGTCAAAGGTTATTTACATAATGAAATAATTATGCATGGAATTTTTCATTTCCACAATAGGTAATTATAGTGAAGTTATCTTTCAAATGTCAATTTCTTTCTTTCATATAAATAGTTATCACTGTCACTGGACTGTAAGGTTGATATATTTGTAGTAAAGTCCTTCATAAGTCATCATTACAATGTTTTTAATATGTGTGGTTGCTTTATTCTTATATGTGGCTGGATTATTTTAATATGTGGCTTCTTTGTTTTAATATATGTGGCTGGATAGGCTGATCAGTGGAACTAAGCGTCCACTTATCTGTGACAAATAAGGAGCATCCACTATAGCCAGGATCACACAGCGACTGTAACTCCAGGCTGAGAAATCTTGGTCGAGTTCTAAGTGTATAGAGAACTTTATGCACCAACAGGATTCCTCTCAAGTAATTGTCTCGTTAACTCGTGGTAATAACAGGATGAAACTTGGAAATATATAATAATCGCAATCCTTGTATGGTCCAGCACTATTCCATACATACACCCACAACAATACTTATAAACAAAATTCAGACATTGTGCTAACAGTTTGCACAAGACAATTTACCTCGGTATCAACTACAGCCAGTTCAATGTGATTACTCTTTCCTTAATACATCCTAAGTTCGATCCATTTGCCCATGATTGGCTTCCATACAATGATTTGGTTAAGTACAAACTAGTAGGTGACATCTTGATTAGTACAGGTTAACAAATCCTGTCATCTTATCTTATGTTCGGAAACAGTGTGTCGTTCCAGTATGAAATGCTCACTCAAATACCCTAATAAACTTACAGTCGTATTTTTGCCATAATTAACAAATATTCTACACCTTTTCCAATGCTGGCTTTCGTCTCTAAAATCACACATGCTTGCAAGCAAGCAGGCAGAACATTCGACTTGTAGTTTTTCCTTTTAACACATCATCGAACACACAAGTGGATATACACAGTCAAATAATATAATTATATACAAATATATATATATATATATATATATATATATATATATATATATATATATATATATATATATATATATATATATATATATATATATATATATATAACTCTTACCCTCAGGCAAAAACACATAAGCTGATACAGGCTTTAAATGGGCATCTAGGTCTGCTGCTAGATACAGCCGCAAAATACTTGACAGCATACGTTTTGCGCTCTTTTCACTTCAGCTCGTGTTTTGAAAAAAGTAGTGGCGTAATTCCGCCATGTTCAAGGTCTTATATAGCACCGTACCCTCCCAATCGGAGACTCAGTCAAAACCGGTGTTAAGAATCTAAAACCTAAACGTTTTTCTGCGTTCCTGAACAATGTGCATAATTTTGAATATTATGTATATATCTTATTTCTGGACCGATTTTAATCATTTAAAGTTATAATTATACGGTGAATTCATATCTCTCTTTCTATGTATTATTTGTTTAGTTAGCAAAGGGCATTTAAATCTATGCAGACTTTAACTAACTAAATTGGGGACTACCCTGATGTATAAATGTCAATTAAAACGATTTTTCTCTTAGAATAACATACTATTCGAGGAAGTCTTTACACTTATCTCTTAAGTAATATCCCCGTTGTTAACCTAGCTATATCTTTTCGTTTAAATATCTTTAGTCTTTAAGAAATTAAATATCTTCGTATTTTCAATTACACAAAATAGGCCTCTATGTTAAGCATAAACGGTTTCCTTATACACACCAGAAAAAGGAGCGTTCTCATTGGCTGTTATATTGGTCCGTTTTATCCTATTATTTGAGCGGTAAATATGACCGTGGTGAAATACAGACCAAACACGACAGAGCTCCCCCATTTAAAAGCATGAACCATTTGGTGAAGCTTTCCTGTCTGTATTTACAATCACGGCATTACCCCAAAAGGAGGTTCATTCTGCCTTACGGTTGTCCTGGTTTCCTGCAGGTGGGTGACTTCAAGTAGGCACTACTCAAGAAATCTGCCTCAACCCTCTGCGATTCAGAGATAATCACCGCATGTTGTGTTAATAAACAGCACAGGTGCTGCTGCCTGACAAATACTGATTATCAATCAATATTCACCATTACTCTTCTCTGAGTCTGTTCAATGACATGTCCAGAGGTGTTAGATGTTCCTCAAGGTTCCAATGTTTACGAGGAGGTTATCTATAAAATTGGTGATATCTGAGTTGTGTAAGGGACCCACTAATTTCCTCATCAGCCTGGATAAAACACTCGGAGTATTCTTCAACCCAAACAGCAACATATGGAACTCATAGTGCCCCTCCGAAGTGCTCACAGCCAACAATGGTCTGAGCTCAGGCTTGACTGGAATCTGGTAATACCCTTTTAGTTATATTCCTTAGTGACTCTATTACTATAATTATTACCCAAATCCAGGCAGAGCCTATTTTCACCAGAGGGTTCTCTCAGCTAAACCTCACTAGAGCGATAATATGATATGGGGAAATGAAGTTCCTGCACCAAGAAATCAATTCTCCCTGTTAGTATGGCAATATAATATGTAATCTCAATCTATGTCCGCGTCAATACTTCCAAAGGACTGTATAAGGCCGGCCAACTACCACTGTTGCCTGTGCCCTCATAATGCTAATTTAATAGTGGTATGTCGAAGAGGGCTGAGCATTAGGCCAATTGCCCACTCACCCACTTCCAATTTTTCTGGCAGAATTCGTCAGTTTCGTTTTCAACTTAGGCTGACAAACGATTCTATTTTTATCCAGTTCCATGAATTTTGATCCCATTTGTGTAGGGGTGGATTGAGTTGTGTTTATGTCTACTCTCGGTACCATACGGAGAGTTGCCAGTGTAACTGGTTTTATGGAAGACTGTTTGTGAAAAGGTGCCATCCTATCCACTCTGTCTATCAGTTTATGTTTAATTTTATTTTCAGGCCTAGGTTCGCCACAATGCCTTTCTGGGCCCTGATGATTTTCTCCACTTGTGGAGTTTACCTTGCTACAGTGTGCACAGGCATTTACATACTGAAATATATCTTCAGCAACACCTGGCCAATAATCGTTTACAGATGGCCGTTGACAGTTGGTACCAATTTTCATATGTCCACCGTCTGGTACAACATGTGTGTAACCGTCTGTTTTGTAACGGCCACCATAAATGTAACGTACTGTTTATGCGTGATGTGAAAGCTGGCAGAGTGAACGTGTCGTTTATCACCCGGACTGTGTAATGTTGCGGTGTCGATGTAGGTCTCCAGAAATGTAACGGCCAGGAATGTAACGGCCACCAGAGTGAGGCACTGCCAGTGATACTATGATCTCTCACAGTCAATCATGCACCCAAATTCAGCGTCAATGATGAACATGTTGTTTCAAACATTTATTTACGAAACTGACAGTAGCATCAACAGGACAGTCAAATCGACGAGATCAAGGACTTCACATAGATAATAAATGACTGTTAAATGTCTGGATATACCGCCAACCTGTGGCGTCCACAATAATTTATCATCATCATTAAGCTTCTGTTCACTTGAAAACATGTAGTCTCATTTGGCTAGAACTAGAAGCAAGGAATAAATTCTGTCTCTCAAGATCTGTGAGCTTCACTCACCGATAAGTAACTTCAAATATTCTGCAACCAAAGGCATAGTAATAAGAATGTCATTTACCTTCATACAGAATCTTCCGGATACACACTTAACAAAAGATCACTGGGGAAAACATTGACATTTCAGTCATATCAACCGGAGAGAAAATATCTTCGGGAAGGTACCATCAAAGAAACCTCAGTTGCTGGCGATACTAACAAAAATTACATAACTATCAAACAATTATGCAATAATATAATCATAGCAATGACCAATGACAATCTATCTCAAGAAGTCATATCAATATACAAATTACAATGTTATACCATTAATATATGTAATGGATGGACATGACCAAATTTGTTAAATTCCTTACACATTATCTAACACTAGAAGTATATTATATACAAATAAGTGCTGCGATTTCTTGAACAAAAGTAAGGTATGGCGTCATCATGGTTCTCACAAGCGCTCCGTACTTGGTACTAGTTTCACTGAGAACAATATAAATGACATTAATTAGTAACATGCTATAATGCACTATAGTCACTACAAAATTATTTAAATATTATATGTGGCCATTTTAACATTTTTCCTTTTCTTATTTTTTTTGGCCTTTATTTTATGTTAACACTAACCTTCGACATTACACCAAAGATAGTAATAGAGAAAGAAAACAATCAATTTACTAATCTAAGGTGAAACAAATGTGTTAATGTATATTATGAACAGACTTAAACTAGTTCTATATCATGAGATCTAGACATGAGAGTTAAGTAGATTCATGTTGAGATCTACCGTCACAACGAGATCTATTAAAATTATTATCTCTGTTGAGCCCATTGCTCTTATTTGAACTCCAGTTAACATAGTTTTGACTGTTATTTCTCTTCTGAATAAAATATCTATTTGATGGTTTTTGTTGTCCTGGAGAACAATTATTACAATGTTGATAACCTTTATCAAAATTCCTATAGTCACTGGGACCAAAATGTTGAGGACAATTAAATTGCCTCCAGTTCTTTGAGGAAGAACTATTATGTGATGGACTCGTTTGGTAATGTCCACAATCACTATTATTTCTCTTAGTAAAATTGCTTTTATTTTTGCCTGTGTCAATGTGCTTAATAGGTACATCGTACTGACTGAGCTGAGTACGATGGATACTAATAGTTTTGTTTTCTTTTACCAACTTATAAGAAATTTGAAAAGTCGATGCACGGTTTTTCTGAGGAATCTTGTCATGAAATTTATCAAAGTCCTCACCGTGATCCAAAAGACTGACACTTAATTTACTTTTGTTGGCCTGACGCCAACTCCCATTAGAGGCAGTATCGTTAACAGCTTTCTCTCTAACAACAGCTTTATGAATTCTCTCATTGACTTTAACATGAAGTCTGTTGCAATCTAACCTTAAGTCATCTAACTGTGAAGTTAGAGTCTTCTCTTTAACCATCCTATCTTTAAGATCGTTTCCCAACTTCTCCTTTTGAGATGCATTTTCCAATTTAAGGTTCTTAATTTCCTGATGGTGGATTTGGATATTCTCTAAAGTCTTAGCTCTCTCTTGAACAAGTTCAAGTTTGAGTGCTTCCATAGCACTATGATGAATAGTCATAAGTTCATCAACTTTCTCATCCTTTTTTTTCTTCGCTCTCAACTGTGTTAACTCCAGTTGTAGTGCTTGAATCTCATTAATCTTGCTATCCTTAAATTCATTAATCTCCTCCCGAGATACCAAATTCTTCTTTATAGCAGTATTTTGCAAAAGATTCACCTCACTCCTTAACTCCAGAATTGTTTCTTCATACGACTTCTTGTCTTGTCTGGCCTGAGCTTTTAATTTGCAACACATATCTTGCGCACCAGCAAGTTCCAAGTTTGATATATGTAAGTCATCCTCCTGTCTCTTAGTTTCAATCTTTAATTTCTCATAGTCCATTTTGACTTGCTTTAGCTCACTAATAAGAGACTGTTCTTTACAAATATGATTGTTCTTCATTAAGCTCACTTCAACTTCTAACTCTTTTTTCTGTTTAAGAGCAGAGTGACACAGTTCCTTATTATTTTCCATTAATGCCGTCACTTCATTTTTCAATGTAGCATTTTCACAATTCATTGCTGATAACTTATCAGTAAGAGCTTTCTTCTCACCCTGAAGCTCATTTACCACTTTCTGTTTTCTCTCCTCAGCTTCTCTGTCTAAACTTTTAATCTCAGCTTCTATCTTTTTCCGCTCGGCTTTATTTTGCTGTTTTCTCTCTTCAAATTCTCATTCTAACCGTTTCTCTTCAGCCTCCTGTGAAATTTCAAAAAATTCTTCTAATTTATCTCCAGTCATGCCAAGGGACTTCCCTTGCTCAATAAAGTAAGGTAATGTAGACATTATGTCTAACTATGTGAGATCAGACCTAAAAAATTAAATAAATTACTTATCCCACTTTGATGGGAGACAAGTCTGTAATACTAGACTTGTATACTCACTTCACTTTATTTCACTCTCTTTGAGAGACAAGTCTTAGTCAAAGACCTTGTATAGTTACCTTGTTTCTCTATAATATTATCATTATAAGTAACCTTTATCTGAAAAGTGTATGATATTAATATTAATAGTCAATGATCAAGTATATCTATAGACTGTATGACAACAATGTATTACATTAATAAATACAAAGACAAGAATACAAAACAACAACCGAAAACGTTCGCAGAAGTCAAATAATAAATAAAGCTTAACTGAATCTAATGTTGTAAAATTTTACAATGATAACTGCGAAAATTAAACAAATGACAACACTGTTATAAACAAAAAGGTGTATAGAAATAAATGAAAGTAAGGAGAGACGAACAGATACAAACAAAACAAATCGTAAATCAAAGAATGGAAAAAATAACGAAAACAACACTAACACATCTCGTCACAGCTAAGAAAAAAACTGAAAAGTAGCAACACAGGTTGCTCGCAATTTCCACTGGGGAAATATGCGTAATCCTACAGAAAACGCTCACGATAGAACCTCTATCACGTGGTATTTTCTATCGGAGTCTCCTACCCAACCAGCCCGCTGAAATACACACTAAATAAACATGTATACACAAAACATGCATGGCATATATAAATACACAATATGTAGAATGTGTTTAGAGGAAGGCTCAGCTTTACACAAAATAAAGGCACAGTTTACACACTAAGACCGGCCACTTATCTTTTAGTACACTCCTCAATAGCCGCAAAGATGCAATATAATGCGGTACTACTGTCAACAACAATGGTAGACGATCCACCGTTGAAGGTCACCGTAACTTCATAACAGGCAGTGGTCTCCAAAGTGTAGCTACAAAAATCCTACTCGACATCAGTTGAGACTAGAAAATCCAACGTCGATATGTTTGTAGAATGTAGTATAAACAACCAGCGGTACTGTTTACGTTCTTAAGTTGACAGGTAACGATGTGACTTGATAGCTCAGAATGTAGTGTAAACAACCAGCGGTACTGTTTACAATCTTAGGTCGACAGGTAATGATGTGACTTGATAGCCCAGATATATTGACATCTTTTGTTGAACTCCAGAAATGTATAACAATGTCACTTCAATTCCGTAGCAGTTGTGGTCCATGTAGCAATAACACAACAATGCCAACGCCAGTGTTTATGTGAGTCAGCTCAGTTGTTGACCTATTTGCCACTGTCTTGAAAATGTAGAAAACCCACAAATCTGGGCCACCATAAAGGTAACCGTCTGTTTTGTAACGGCCACCATCAATGTAACGTACTGTTTATCCGTGATGTGAAAGCTGGCAGAGTGAACGTATCGTTTATCACCCGGACTGTGTAATGTTGCGGTGTCGATGTAGGTCACAAGAAATGTAACTGCCAGGAATGTAACAGCCAACAGAGTGAGGCACTGCCAGGGGTAATATGATCTCTCACAGTAAACAGCGTACATGTTGTAGATCTGTGATATTGGTATTATGATGTGCTGAGTGTGGGTGTAGACGAAAATACGAATGCTTGAGGCTCTTAGTAAAGTCAATAATGCACCCATACACTCACATGCAGTAGTCAATGATGAATTGAAGACTGCTGGCACGTTTCAAAGATTTATTTACGAAACTGACAGTATCATCAACAGGACAGTCAAATCGACGAGATCAAGGACTTCACATAGATAATAAATGACTGTTAAATGTCTGGTAATCAAAGGCTTGCATCATACATCAAACATCCTCTGTCCTAATGTTACAATATGTAATGTAGCTTCCGTACCATTGACTCAGCGCGTCAGGTACTTAATTAGCTCTGTCGTCCAACAAACGAGCTCCTAAATTCCGTAGCAATAATACATAAGGCTGTTATTCAACTGGCATAGCTCGCCAGGTATATTTCCTCTTGCTGAAAATATTGGTCGTAATACAGGGCCTCAATATGTAGACAGCTGTGTATCCTTTGTTAGCAGGCACGATCAAACCATGCTAAACATATATATATATATATATATATATATATATATATATATATATATATATATATATATATATATATATATATATATATATATATATATATATATATATACTGCCAACCTGCGGCGTCCACAATAATTTATTATCATCATTAAGCTTCTGTTCACTTGAAAAGATATAGTCTCATTTGGCTAGAACTAGAAGCAAGGAAGAAATTATGTCTCTCAAGATCTGTGAGCTTCACTCACCGATAGGTAACTTCAAATGTTCTGCAGCCAAAGGCATAGTAATAAGAATGTCATTTACCTTCATACATAATCTTCCGGATACACACTTAACAATAGATCACTGAGGAAAACATTGACATTTCAGTCATATCGAAACTTTCCAATCCCCATGATGATCTAGAGGAAAACACAACGGACATCGTCGTCCGACAGCCCAGATCACAATCTAGATGACGGAAGTCACAGTTTGCGCCCAGAACTCTGCGCATGCCTAGACAGCATAAAAATGAGCATCGTTCAGACAGATCCACGACACCGATAGAAAGAAAGAGAAGATAACCCTTTAAACAATCTGTCAAAGAAGTTAATACCCAATTATCCAACTTTGACCAACAAAGTTTTACAACAAAAGTATTAAATGGATTTACCTATATGACTCCGTCAAAAACGACAAAAGTATAAAATAGATTTACCCATTATGACTCCGTCAAAAAATGAAGATGGCAGTACTAACTGGCTATGCCAATTGGATCCTGCTCCAGCTTTCCTGTAAAGCAATCCCTCCTCCACATAAAATTGTTCTTTCTTTGGGGGGTTATAGCTGTTTGGAAATTTGCCAAAGCAAGGTTTTAAAGTTTTATCTTTTGCCTGGGCCTTTCTCATCTTTTTAGGATGAATGTTTAGTTGTGGTCCCTCCTCCTTCTTAGGGCTTGACCTGGTCTGGAGTGTTGCCATGATAACAGTTTTATTGGGTTCCCTAGGAAGACATATCTCCTTCCTAACACCAGCGTGTAATTAGGATCATCACACACTGCTGCACTAATCACTCCTTCCACATAGCGAGTCTTGACATTGATTCTGGCTAGGGGAAGTGTCATAGTGACGGTTCCCTTTAATGCCCCTTGTATCTCCACTGTGTCTGTGGTATACTGTTCAGGGTGCACCAGAGTCGCACTTACAACTGAGTCATATTCCAATCATGAATCGTAAAGGCACATAATTTTATTGCCATTACATGTTACTTCTTCACAGATGGGGGATGTTGGAGATCTACCTGACTTGCTGTCGGTTCCTTCCTGCCCTTTCCCACTGTTATCATACATGTAGCGTGATATGGAGGGACTTTCCTACCACATTCAATTGTATTGTGGTTGCTCATTTTGCACCACTTCTTTCCCTGTCTGTAGGGTTTATTATCTTGTACCTGAGGGTTCCTGTCTCTTTGGTCATATTTAGGCCTGTCATAACCTTGTTTGTATCTATGTTGTTGGTCCCTATTATCATACTCATCTTGGTTTTGTGGGGCTTTACTACTATCTCCTTGTTTCTTCTTAATGCCAGCTATTTCTTTCTGAGCTGCTTGATATCTTTCAGCAACTGTTGAGATCTCCCCCAATCTCTCTGCACCTTGTTCCATAAGAAATGTTCTCATGTCTGGAGGCATAGACTCTCTTACTTGTTCCATCATGACCATTTCTTTTAGGTCTTGAGGTTTTCCAAGAGTAGTCCACTTCTCCAAGTAAGTTTCTAATCTTGCAGAGAATTGGTGGTAAGTTTCTCCAGAAAGTATCTTGGTAGTTCTAAACTTCTTCCTATAAAATTCAGAATTCTTTTCATAACGGAGTCGCAATGCCTGCTTCAAAAGTTCATAGTTTTCTTGGTCTTCTTTGCCCTGTTTTGGAAAAACTTCATAAGAGGCTCCTCTCAATCCTTGTGATAACTTAAGGCTCCATTTCTCTTTCTCTCGGCCATAGTTAGTAGCTAATCTCTCGTACCTACTTAAAAAAGACTCAATATCATCTTCTTTCTCCACAAATGGATCAAAATGGAAATTCATGGCTCCATTTGAGGCGCCTTGACTAGCACTAGTATCAGAGGTAGTTGGGCTACTTCCATTGACTGTAACATGTCCTTGAAGTTCCAGCTCTTTCAGCCTCAACTCATGTTCCCTTTGCAATCTCTTTTCCTCTCTATCAGCCTCTCTTTCGGCAGCCTGCCTTCTCTCTTCAGCCTCTATTTGTAATCTCTTTTCCTCTTTTTCAGCCTCCATTTTCAATCTCTTTTCCTCTTTATCAGCCTCCATTTTCCTAGCCTCCCTGTCAGATTCTATTTGTAATCTTTTAGCCTCAGATTCTAATTGTAATCTTCTTTCTGTTTCTAATTTCTTATCTTCTCTTTCTATAAACTTATCACATTCAGTAGTGACATATTTAATAAGCTCCTCCCCACTTAGTCCAAATTCTTTTGCCGACTGCACTGCAGCAGACCTAAATTTTGCCAAGTCTGCCATTCTCTTGCAATCTTATCACTATACAAATTATAAATCTAAATAAGGTACCAACTTACTTACTATGCAAAACTTAATTAAATACAACCACTGTCAGCTCATCCAGTCACCTAAATTTTGTTATTTACTCAATATTATTATAAAGAGTTATTTTTATATATTTATTTACGTCCTTTTCCTTATTTATTTACTTTCTACTTTTTTATTTTTACAAGTACCTATCCTAAAATAAAGACCCCAGGGTATTAATGAAATCCCGGAAGGAGACACCATATGTCGCGACAGGTTCAGATGTTCTTTAATGAAACATATCCTGGACAAAAAAATGTATCAGATGATACCAGGATAGTGCAAGATAAGAGACTGGTCTTATAAGAAATACCCACTTCTCTGAAAAGAATAAGGGTGTATCGACATTCAAAGAAGGGTCAAGCTGTATAAACCTTCAAGTATGATGATAGTGTTTGATACTGAAGGTCTAAGTGCTACCTCTCAAGATCCCACCTAGAATAATGATTATATATATTTATTTTGGATATTGACTCTGCTAGGGGATTAACTAAATTAATTTATAAGTAATATCTATCTCTATATATATATATCATAACAGAACTTGAACTCAATTTAATAAGTAAGTAAGTAAGTCTGACTATATATATATATATATATATATATATATATATATATATATATATATATATATATATATATATATATATATATATATATATATATATATATATATATATATATATATATATATATATATATATATATATATATATATATATATATATATATATATACAATTTATTGATCCTATACCGTTTATCTTTTCGGTAAGGAAAAAAATAAAGAAGTCAAAGGTTATTTACATAATGAAATAAATATGCATGGAATTTTTCATTTCCACAATAGGTAATTATAGTGAAGTTATCTTTCAAATGTCAATTTCTTTCTTTTCCATAAATAGTTATCGCTGTCCCTGGACTGTAAGGTTGATATATTTTTGTAAAGTCCTTCATAAGTCATCATTACAATGTTTTTAATATGTGTGGTTGCTTTATTCTCATATGTGGCTGGATTATTTTTATATGTGGCTTCTTTGTTTTAATATATGTGGCTGGATTGGCTGATCAGTGGAACTAAGCGTCCACTTATCTGTGACAAATAAGGAGCATCCACTATAGCCAGGATTACACAGTGACTGTAACTCCAGGCTGGGAAATCTTGGTCGAGTTCTAAGTTTATAGAGAACTTTATGCACCAACAGGATTCCTCTCAAGTGAATGTCTCGTCATCTCGTTGTAATAACAGGATGAAACCTGGAAATAAATAATAATCGCAATCCTTGTATGGTCCAGCACTATTCCATACATACACCCACAAGAATACGTATAAACAAAATTCAGACATTGTGCTAACAGTTTGCACAAGACAATTTACCTCAGTACCAACTATAGCCAGTTCAATGTGATTACTCTTTCCTTAAATACGTATCCAGTGGCGTAAATCCGCCATGTTCAAGGTCTTATATAGCACCGTACGCTCCCAATCGGAGACTCGGTCAAAACCGGTGTTAAGAATCTTCTTCTTCTTCTTCCTCGTTCGTCCTGAAAAGGACGTTGGTTGCGTTGTGTCTGTTTACGCCGGAGCTGTGATATCTGCACCTTTCGGTCGACACATTTGACTTAAGCACGGCATTTTTTGGGACCAAGTTTGCCTTCCCTCTGCGATCCCTACTCGCTCAGCCAGACTGCAGTGATGCAGCCTGTTTCCAGGACCACCACGTGGAGGTGGAGTAGGGTCTTGGTCAACTCTGGTTCGCTGACCCTGATGCAAGCAGTCAAGCTATGGGTCGCTGACTGCATTCTCTATTGCTGCATCTTTGGGTCCCGCTAAGAATCTAAAACCTAAACGTTTTTCTGCCTTCTCGTACAATGTGCATAATTTTTAATATTATGTATATATCTTATTTCTGGACCGATTTTAATCATTTAAAGCTATAATTATACGGTGAATTCATATCTATCTTTCTATCTATTAATTGTTTAGTTAGCAAAGGGCATTTAAATCTATGCAGACTTTAATTAACTAAATTGGGGACTACCCTGATGTATAAATGTCAATTAAAACGATTTTTCTCTTAGAATAACATACTATTCGAGGAAGTCTTTACACGTATCTCTTAAGTAATATCCCTGTTGTTAACCTAGCTATATCTATTCGTTTAAATATCTTTAGTCTTTAAGAAATTAAATATCTTCGTATATTCAATTACACAAAATAGGCCTCTATGTTAAGCATAAACGGTTTCCTTATACACACCAGAAAAAGGAGCGTTCTCATTGACTGTTATATTGGTCCGTTTTATCCTATTATTTTGAGTGGTAAATATGACCGTGGTGTAAGACAGGCCAAAACACGACACTCCGATCTCCATCCTTAGATCCCACAAGGATCTCAGCACAGTGCACGAAGTTCGTAGCACCAACGTTAATAATTAGCTTGAGCGTAAATGAAGACTGGAGTGCGCTTGATTTGCAACTTAGTCGCTCAAGTCAATACTCCCTTAAATGATCCGGAGACGTAGTAATATAAAGTTTATTTTGACTTTTTTAATATGTACAAATGCAACATGTAAAAAATATATATCCTTGCGTTTACAACACGCGTTATGATAAAGCAGCTGTTAATTAATTCGTCAAATTTCAGTCCTTTTGCTTCCACCCCCCCCCCCCTTTTTTTCTCGTCATGCCATGTTTTGACCCTTTACTTCATAGCTTCATAAGCAATGCATCCAGATAAATGACCTCAGAAGAATGTGTGACGTCATAATGGCATGCCGCTGAAAGAGCACACATAATCTATTTGCCGCCATGTTTTGGCGGATGTACTGCTTGTGAAACCTTCTAATTTTCTAAGTGCCACGATCGTAACACAAACGAAACGTCACAAAGTTCCACCAACTTGCAATATTTTCGTAGTCATTTTCGTGGAACTACGAAAAAGCCGCGCATTGCGGCAGGTTAACCAAACTGTATGCCCATTGAAATAATGCGAATTTCCCCTTCTTTTCCTTGTGGGTATCTTAGAACTATTCATACATGTTTTTTCCACAAAATTTCTGGAATTCCCATATTTATATTAACTCTTTAAAGACGTCTAGTTGTTTTCCCATGTTGAGTTTTCATTTTGTGTTAAAGTTTAAGAGTCGGATCTTTCAAAGTTTTTTTAAAGTATGGCAATGTTATGAAAATGAATGAGTATTAATAAAATATAAAATTGCGGCTACACGCAATACATATGTGGTTCAAATATACCGGCCTTGAAAACTGCCTTCCTGTCACGAGCACCTGGGAAAATTGACCCTGAATACTGGCCTCTCGTCCTTTAAGAGTTAAGCAGAGTTCATTGCGCATTGCATTTCGGTGAAGTATGTATAAGAATCTCCAACTTGTATTTATATGCTCGTTATATCCTAAGTAACTGCAAATCCTTCCTTACTGATGTGACATTTTAAAAAAAAACCAAAAAAAAAAAAAACAACAACAACAAAAACACCATTGTGCCCGACTATAAACTACCACGAAAATACAAAGGATCGATAAATGTATTATTTCCACGTGGTGTTCACTGCTGGCATCTTGGGAGAGAAAAAAAGGAGTCACTGCTCCTCAGGCAGTCGTAACTGCCGCCTAACGTAAACTTGTGCATGGAAAGCGACCTCGTCCATTTCATCAAAAAAATTTTTTTTATTTTATATATATTTTTTATTTTATATATATATATATATATATATATATATGTATATATATATATATATATATATATATATATATATATATATATATATATATATATATATATATATATATATATATATATATATATATATATATATATATATATATATATATATATATATATATATATATATACATATATATATATGTGTCGGCGTCTGTGGCCTAATGGATATGAACGCAGTTTCATAATCCAGATATACCAGGTTCGAAACCTGCTACAGGCGGTTTGGTAGCAGATCGCTTTGTGTGGATTTTTAACAATGGTATAAGCGCCGTACCGTTCAGAAGCAATGGCAAACTACTGAATGAAAAAATTGCCTAGAAAAATCAAAAACAGCCAATAAAAGCTGGGGTTGATTGCCACGTCCTGCAACTAACTTTATATATATATATTTTTTATTATTATTATTATTTTTTTTATTTTTTTTAATTTTATTTATTTTTTAATAATTTTTATTTATATCTATTTATTTTATTTTATTTTTATTTATTTTTTTTTCTAAATCGCTTTTCCCTCACTTTATATATATATATTATTATTATTATTATTATTATTATTATTATTTTTATTTTATTTTTATTTATTTTTTTTCCCTCACTCTTTTCCGGTCCTTATTTTCATTGTTTCTTATTTTTTGTTTTTAATGTACTTTCGACTTCCGTTTTCCGGTTTAGTGGCAGCCATCTTGCTTCTGTGACTGGACATGTGACTGGACACAAGGGAGTTATTTTTCTCTTATTTTTGTAGTTTCATGTTCTCTACTTAATTCTCATTTCTTTCTTTCCCTCCTGTCTTGTTTGTCTGTCCCTGACGAAGGTCTTGTGGCCGCAACGTAGGTTTTTCCTGTCCTTTCTCCTTGTAAGACGCATTACTATTTGTTTTTTGTTTTTTCCCATTCCACTATTTCATAAATCAGCAGATGTGTTAATTAAACGTGATTGCTAACAGTAGAATAGCAGAGTGAAAATCAACAAGACAGAGGACTGAAATGAAGGAAGGAACAGACAACGGTTTAAACAAAAAAGTAAAAAAAAAAGTTAGTTGAATCAGGAGGAATAATTTTAGAAGACTAAAAATTGATAGTTAATTGAAAACTTAAATTGGAAATAAAACAAATTAGCAGTACAAAACTATGGGGAGCCTCGGTAGCATAGTGGTTAGTGCACTGGCTTCCTAGCTCAGTGGTCTATGGTTCGATCCCCAGATAAGGTGGGATTTTTTTTAGGCCGCAAACGGCTCCTGGGTCGACCCAGCCCCAACTGGGTACCAGAGCAACTTCTGGGAAGGTTAAGGCGGCCGGCGTGATGCTGACCACATCACCCATAGTGTGCCGATGGTCCAGAAAATATGGGCCTAACACCATATTCCCAATATGCCTCAATGGGCGTGTAACGGGATCCTTTTTCTTCTTCTTCTTCTTCTTCTTCTTCTTCTTCTTCTTCTTCTTCTTCTTCTTCTTCTTCTTCTTCTTTTTCTACATTAGTTACTCTAATAAAGGCAGTACCCAGCTCAAGGTTCCTAACATCTCCAAACAGTTTTTCATGGAGAGTAGTGGGCTGTTGCCATGTGCCACTCCGTTCACTGCTGTAAGTTGGGCAACACTGGAACAAATAAACCATTACCCCGTAAACTAGTAAATGATGACTTTTATTCAGCGAAGGTAGCTCTGCTTCTGAAACCATTTAATAGTCATTTTGACTAAAAATCAAAAATGATTAATGGAGATGGAAATTGGCTAAAACAGACTGAATGAACGAAGAGAGACAAATATTTAGTCAATGATTATTTTCATATTGTAAAGACGGGAACTAGAGACACAGATAAAAGAGATAAGGACACGGAACAGCCTTGAACAGATGGCACAACTCAGAAAGTATTGCCATGAGTTTGTTGAACGTCTATGATTAGGCCAGAGGTACCTTCATTAAGCTCACTTCAACTTCTAACTCTTTTTTCTGTTTAAGAGCAGAGTGACACAGTTCCTTATTATTTTCCATTAATGGAGGGAATATAATTTCTGGAAATTTTTTTTCAGAACCAGTGGTCCTAATCATGTCATAACCCCCCCCCCCCCCTTTCCACCGGTCTCCTTGGTAGTGAGATCGGACGTCTAGCTTCTCGGATAAGGGCGAAAAGACTACGAGGACCCATGTACAAGTTGCGCAGGTTAAAAAAACCACAGCAGTTGGAAATCGTAAAGAGTAGGCCATAAGGCCACTGCCCTGGTACTATTTAAACATTAGAAACCTACCAACAAAATATTTTTATAGAATATGTGATTCCTATATACACACATTGGGATCCTCGCCGGTGCTACGGAGTTCGTGCACTGTGCTGAGATCCTCCTTGTGTGATCTAACGTAAGAGATCGGAACACTGATAGAGTTGTCCGTGTGAAATGAAGATAGTCCTTAAAGCCAAACTATGCTTTTTAGGGAGCTAAATATTGATGATGATGATGACGATGATGATGATGATGATGATGTTGATGATGATGATGATGACGATGATGATGATGACGATGATGATGACGATGATGATGACGATGATAATGATGAAGATGTTGATGATGATGATGATGACGATGATGATGATGTCTACTTACTTGGTTCTGAGTAGACTTTATCACTTATGTCAAAATTAGAAGAGCACGCAGATTTTGCTGAGGTGGCTGAACTTAGCTAGACAAGCTAGCCGGTGGAACTACGAAGGGAGTAAACGGAAGGGACATGATGAATGTGACGGAGGACGCTGTAGTATACATAATTCTTTTTTTTTAAACCATCCTCCAAGAGTGTCACTACGATCGTCTGTTTGCTATCATCTCTGTTCGAGTACTTGTGTCCGTGTCTGTGTCTTACTATATGTCTCATGTAGTGTCTGCCGTCTGTTTATGTTGGTCTGTGCTGTTCCGTATTTTATTCCTTGATCACATGATCAAATTGCCCCGGGGACCGAGAACGTGCGACTTCTTTTCCAAGACCTGCTCCTGTCAATTATAGCTAACCCGTACTGCAGCCTTACTTTCAGTAATTTATGCAAAGGGACTAACGGTTTGGGGTAGGTAGATAGATAAACAGAAAGAGAAACTGAAGGACTGTCTGAATGACTGACTGGTCGATTTATTGACAAATAAGTTAATGGATATGTAAATAGATGGATGAATGGATTAATAGGAAAGGAAAATAACACGACCCCTCATCATTTCATAGTGAAGTATTTTGTTTCATTAACAAAAATTGGATCACGCTCCAGCCTCCAAGCTGTAAACAATGGGTGCCTGACTCTGCTCTTAAGTTAGGGAAAGCAAATGCATCAAGGAAGAAAACTGGTCACCACATTTAATAAAGGGGAGACCTAGTATAATGAAGTCTTTAACACTTCACTCCTCTACGGCAGTAACTGATATGGGCAGTGCCGGATTAGGGTCTTATAGGACCTTAAGCAGTGACACTATTATGATTGCCCAGCCAATTATTTGTTGAAGTGAAAAAAGAACAGAAAGTTCAAATTTAAACCACATGAAATGTTTGCTTATAAAAGCTTATTTTTAGATTTTCTTGTGGTGAAAACAAGTGTTAAGTTATAATCAGACCTAACGGTCTTTTATATTTGGACATGCGCCCTTATATAACGCACTAGGCAACATTTCATTTTTTTTTTTTTTCAATTGCTAAATCCATGATCAAACTCAAGATTTTCAAAACAATAACAAATTTTACATTTTTGTATGATAATAAAATTCCAATATTTTACATGTCCTCACTCAACACTTGTTGAGTGTTAAGTGTCGAACTGAATCGGTATCGACATACATGTTATGAACTTTACTCATAACATTTACTCCCCCCTCCCGTCAAATAATGGAAACGAAGTTTGCATTATTTACGTGGTGTGAGTTCAAACATCACTGGAGTGAACAGATAGTATCATCCAATTTCACTGTTAGTATGAAATAGTATGGCACCCAGGTCTGTGCTCCAGAGTAGGCAAATAAACACTCAAGGTGTGGACATTAGTAACAAAATTACTAACACCATCGACTACAAAGGATACAAATCATTTGACAACAATGTGGGGTAACCATAGCAAAATCAGCCAACACGTAAAAACAAATGATGATATCAGTCCAGGCACTATCATACCGCAAACCGTACAAAACACCTAACTGTCCCGTCAGGTAACATTAGTCACTTAGTCTCAAAATGCAAAGCATTAAAATTAATTAAATTATGTAATGGAGTCAATAGATGACATGAGGCAGACACAATCAATGAACTGAGTGAATGTAATATTCTTGTCAATTGATCAAAATATTGTGTGTCTCAAAATTATATGTTAGCAATAAAACATATTAATTGTAAGAGAAGCAAGGTAATCTTGTATATGACACATTTGTGTGAGTAATAGATAAGACTATGCTTATGTGTTGTACCAATAGATAATAGTACGGCGTATTAGCCAATTAATGTTTTAAAGTCCAGTTTGAGTGTGACATAGATTTTTGTGTCAAAACCTCAACAATTTCTAGTGAATTCACATTAATCACTACTGAATATTACATATAAAAGTTCATGTCCATAGTGCAAAGTCCGCTAATGAATAAATGTTCAAACAATGTTCCCAGACGTATGTAGTATTACATTATTGACAATGTCCATGATTGGTCTCCGTGCAATAGAATGTCCGTAAGAATCCAAATGTTACTACACACAGTAATGCGAAATCGACAAATAGTCAGAAAGGAAATTAATTATTGTGTCCTTTGATATTTAAAGTCACTCATTTCAGTGTTATGTCCCTTTACTATGTAGCCACTAGTTATTCCAATTAAAATTGACAAGATATGTCCGCACAAGCATCTCCTGAAATGGCATCATTTGTAACATTTTACCAAAGTTATGTTTGTACCTCTGTAAGTGGCATATAAGCACTGTCATTCATCCACAATATCCGTAAGTAATGTGTTGAGTTCAACAAGGTATCACTTCATTTTGAGCATTCAAGAATTCATCATCATCCTGTTGCTGTGTAAACCGCTTTCTCATATCAGCAATGTTTCTTTATTTGAAAATGCCACAGTGTAGATTAGTTTTCCGCATAGTTAGTGTACACAATGTCAGAGAATTCTTTCAATCACTATAGTTGCTGTGCCAATGTATAGTGTCATACGAACACGTCATTTTACATGTGATAGTTTATTGATTAGGACATCACGAAGCATGCAAGTAGTTTAGTTGAAATTCTGAGAGTCACCTGTATTCATAGAGTTGATAGGTGATATAGGGTGTTTTATACACCTAGATAAAACGTCAACTACGACATTTTGGCTTCGTTTATTTGCCTTTATCTCATATTCGTAGGGTTGAAGAGCGAGCGAGGCTCTAGCGGCCCTTTCGTTCTTGAATCTCGCTGTCTTTAGATATGAAAGTGCCTTTTGGTCGGTCTCCAGGTTGAATCGGGCTCCCATTAGGTACCGTTGCAATATTGAAAAGCAGAAAACCATCGACAGTAGCTCTTTCTCCACAATAGGATACCGCTGCTCTGTGGGCGACAATTTACGGCTAACATACAGCGTTGGGTGCATGTAACCTTCAAACTGCTGCATCAATCTTCCACCAATTGCCGTATGTGACGCGTCTACTCTGAGGGTAAATGGAAAAGGAGCGTCAGGTAATCTCACAATTGGCAATTTTGAGAACGAACATTTAAGTACATTTAAGGAGACACTACACGCGTGTGTCCAAATGATCCTGTTTGGCGAGTTATTCTTTACCAACGGGGGCAGAACTGAGGTAGTATCTGAAAAATTAGGTAAGAGTTTTCTATAGAACTTCATCAAGCCTAACAGACTGCGAACTTGTTTCTTAGTTCGAGGAATTTCAAGATTTAAGATTTTTCGAGATAGTAGAATCCTCAGGTTTAAGAAACCAACCTCCTACTTTATGACCAAGAAAAGAAATTTCTGTGAATCCTATTCTCGTCTTAGAAGGTCTAGCAGTAAGATTATGAAGACGCAAAACATTTAACAAAGACTGAATTCCTACAACATTTTCATCCCAAGTTCGATTAAATAAACAGATATCATCAAAATAAGTGATTAAAACCTCACGGTTAGAGAAGAATTTACGCATCATGCGAACAAAGATAGCAGAAGCGTTAACAAGACCGAAAGACATAAAATTGAATTGAAACACTCCTAGAGGTGTAGCAAAAGCTGTATAAGGCTTAGCTTTGTCTGATAATGGCACTTGTCAATAGCCTTTTGACAAGTCAAATTTTGTAAAGAAAGTAGCAGAAGCTAATTTGTCTAAAAGAGAATCTAACAATGGTAATGGTTCCGCGTCCGGAATAGTCAGGGCATTTAAACGCCTGAAATCTATGCAAATACGAATAGATTTATCTTTTTTCCTAATCAATACCATAGGAAAACTGTAAGGTGAATGTGATGGGGTAATGATATTTAACTTGACCATTTCTTTTATTTCTTCCTGTACCTGTGATTGTAAATGAATAGGTATAGGATAAGGTTTCAATTTGATAGGACGAAAATCTTTTTTTTTCTCTAACCAGCGGCACTCGAGCTTTCCAGCTCTTGTGGCCCAATGACATATCATTGCGAAGCTGGGGGGTCAGTAGACTTTCCTTCCAACCCGGTCAGGAGCTTCGCTCCTTCCCATCCACACGGGATTTATGTGCAGGAGCAGTTCAGGTTATTCAGTCAAATTTCCGGTCATAAACATTCCTTCAAACGCTGACGCCCGGGTTTGAACCATGAAAACCTGGTCGCCAGTACAACGCCGTACCATTATACCAGCGCGGCTCTCACGAAAATCTGTTAGTACGATATCATGTTGAATGATATCTGTATGCCCAGGAACATCCGTGAGCACATCAGAGAAAGATTGCAGTAATTGAGAAATTTGCTCCTTCTGATGAGAAGCAAGAGTTGGTGCAATAGAGACATCTTTCCAACTCTCAGCAGCTACAAGATGTAAGATTGGTAATGTTAAAAGTAGTTCAGTACGATCACATAAGTCAGACCCCTCCTCTTGTATTACCGCTAAGGACGAGCGACGATCAACAGATTCATCAATAGCGCCAAAGACTGGTTTAAGATGCAGAGGACGAGCATAAAATTGCTGTAACATATTAATATGAAAAGTTTTTTTCTTCCCATTAATAGAAAAAATATAGTCAACATCTGACAATTTATCAATAATCGTATAAGGTCCTTTCCATTACACAAGTAATTTTTTGTCTTTGTTTGGTAATAATACATAGGCCTCATCACCCGGCCATAATTGGCAGAGTTTCCTGTTTTGATTGGCACCCAAACGAGCCTTTAATTTTGCCTTTTGTGACGCCTCTACTGCTATTTGGCATGCGTCGATAATCTTTTTTCTCAAATTGACAACATATTAGTACGAGGTTTGAACATCCCCATCCATGTCAACTCCCACCAATAATTGTTTTAAAATGGACATAGGTCCTCTAGGTTTTGCCCCAAAAAACCAACTCAAATGGAGCGAACCCGGTGTGTTCGTTGGGAATTTCTCTGTAAGCGAATAAAATCGCGAGCAAGACCTTGTCCCAATTCTGTGGATTTTTAGTGGTAACTTTACCTAACATCTGCTTTAAACTCCTATTTAGCCTCTCAATTTTACCATTCCATGCTGCGTGATAGATTGAACTAAGAGCGCGACCAATATCGAACTCTTTCATCACTTCTTTTATGACGTCAGATACGAACTGAGATCCCCGGTCAGATAGTATGTTTTCGGGAAAACCCAATCTGCTGAAAATTAAAAATAGCGCATCTGCTACGTCAACAGTTGTAGTGGTTTTAAGAGGTATCGCTTCTGGCCAGCGTGTGCACATATCAATGCATGTGAGCACATATTTATGCCCTCTAGCTGATGTGACCTTACCTTTAATGGACCAATAAAGTCAATAGCCATTTTTGCGAATGGACGCAAAGAAATATCAGATGCTTGGATCGGCGCGTTATGCCTAAGCCTGTTTGTTGCCACACCTTGGCACACTGTGCATGTGCGACAAAAATGCCTTAACATCTTTTGTCACACCAGGCCAAAAGAAATGCGACAAAACCCTCTGCTTTGTTCTTGCAATACCTAAATGACCCGCGCAATTAATGTCGTCGGCATGTCGTAAAACAAATGGTTGAAAACAAGCAGGTACCATAATCTGTTTTCTTACAGATGTAGAATCCTGAAAATTTCTTATCAAAATACCATTCCTTAAAGTATACCAGTGTTTAACATTATCATTAAACATCACATCATCTGATATTGCAACTTGAAAAAATTTCCTCAAGGAATCATCATCATTTTGTCTCTGAATGAAAGACTCCTTATCAATAAGTTCCACCTGCAAATGATCATCATTTTCCTCCTCCTCATCATTATTTTGCTCATCAACATTATTATCATTATCATTAATATGCTCTTCATCATTCACCACCTCCTCAGTGTCATTCTCATCATTCATCACCTCATGTACAACAATATCACTTTGGATGTGACTATCCAATTCAGCACGAGCCTGAGTTCTGGTTGTAACAGCATTTGCACACATCAGATGCTGTTGTTCCCATTTTTCAATATCTTCCTTTGTACATTCACGAAGACTAGGAATATTTCCTAAGGTAATTCCTGCGATGGGACTATTCAACAGGCACACGAGAGTTCTCCCTTTTAAAGTACGGGGTATCCAAAAATACTTCCGCAGTTGGATAGTATTCCACTGCGCCTCCAAATGTAATGCATTTCACCTCCCTTTCCTGTATAATCTGACTGATCTACCAACGACCTGCACACACCAATCGTAGTGTAACCTGTATCCCTCAAAAGTGACACCAGTTTGTTGTTCACAAAGCCTTTATTAAGAACCAGTGACACCGTACCATCATATGAGGACATGACTGGTAATGGATGTCCACATAGAAGCCTTGGGACTCCCTGTAGCTTAAACAAATAGTTACATTCAGAACAATTAGCACTGTTGGATAAATCAACACTACATGCATTTGCATGAGCTAACCCACTATTATTCTGAACTGGATTATTGTCACCAACATGTACGACAGCATTTGAACTTTCAGGGTTCCTTGACTGTCTGAAATTATTGTTCTGTTGAGAACCTCTATTATTAAAAGAATTGTCATTATTTCTATAGAATGACCATTGTCATCTTCTTACTTACATCAAATCAGATAGCCCCTCAAAAGTGTTTTCAATCTTGGACAAATCAACCCGTCTAAAAAAGTACAGCTTAACAGATGAGATAAATTAAGTAAAATCTTTTCCTGAATCTGGTAATAATTACTTAAATTTCAACCTGTAGCCATTTTCATCCAATTGATACTTCTTCAGTAACAAGGCCTTTACAGCCTCATAGTCTTTTCTAGTCTGATCATCCATAATACAGACTGCAGTAAGTGCCTCACCCACTAATACGTTCATGAGCCTACTAGACTAGGTAGCTTTATCAATTTTAAACTCTTGGCAATATGTCTCTTACCTATTTAGAAAGCATGAAATATCGTCGATGTTTGAGTTAAATTTAGGCAATTGAGCTTAAAATTAGAAGCATAATCTTTTCTACCAGCCTCACCCTTCATCACATTAACCAGTGGTTGTAGCAGTTTTAATTTTTCTAACTCAATTCTGTCATTCTAAGTTCTTGTTGAGCTCTTATTTCCATTTGAGCTTGTTGGGCTTGCAATTCAGCATGAGCTTGTTGGGCTTTTAATTCAGTCTGAGCTTGTTGTGCTGCATAGGTCAATTTTTCTTTTTCAAGAGACATTTCATCTTGTCTCCTTTTTCAGCTAATTCTATTTCTTCTTGTCTCCTTTTCTCAGCTAATTAATCAGCTGCCTTCTTCTCCTCTCTCTCCAATTTTCTTTGATCTATGAGTTCCTTTTCCTCTAGCTTTTTCAATGCAAAATCCTTTAAGGCCTCACCCTCCATTCCAAATTCTTTTCCAGCCTTAATAAAAGATTCCAAGGTAGCCACAATTCACAATTATTGTGCTTTCCAATAGCGAAACAATAATGCCAATTTTATATAATGAATATGTGAGCAATGCAATATATTCAACACTTATTTCACCACTTCAAAATCACCCAACTGCATGTAATAATATATAATATACTAGATGTTTTACTAGGAGCAATAATAGAACAGCTATACAAACAAGATGACTGAATACAGTGACAAGAGCTAAATGAAGAAAATACTAAGGACAAAATAAGGCAGAAATATCTGAATTATAGAACAAATGAACAAAATGTAGCTCTATCACACATATGACGAGACAAGCACGAGTTTACAACATGCATGACATCTAATAACTGAAGGGTAGCAAGATTAGACCAACAATGTCACAAACACTAATGCAGAAAACTAAATAAAAATTACAATAAACTTGACAACAATAAAAAAAAGTTTACAATTAACGGTACCTTCACAACTAGACAAATAATGAACCTGTCGAAGACATTTTCACACAGTTTATTTATATTTCACAAACTCACGTTCTTGATGTAAATCATAATTCCTCTCACAGAAATACTGGCATCATCGCACGGAGGTGTATGGATGATCCAGAGATGGAATACATAGGAATATGACCAATAAATCTTATAATACTCATGAGCCTAGAACACATGCGTCCACCGCCTTGAAGAAACACACAGCGAATTCCCTATCGAAGGAACGCTGAACTTAGCAGACGGCAACTTTGGTGTCTGCAACTAGACAACCAAAAGTAATGACGTCCCTTCCTGTAACCAGGGTCAACGGTACGTAAACAAAAAAACTACATGTCGAACTGAATCGATATCGACATACATGTTATGAACTTTATTCATAACAGTGATGTTGTTTAATGCATGATGTTATTCAATGTGTACTATTGTCTTTCTGTATGTACAAGTGAATTGTTCTATGTACGTAACCGAAGTGTTTGTTATCAACTGCCCCTGGATTCCTAGAGAAAGTTGGCAACATAAAAAAAGATTAGAATACGGTTATAATTAACTTTGAGGTGGTCCTTCTCAATATTTCCCTTTTCATTACTCAGTTGGCGTGGGACTACCACTGTACTTGGTCGACAGGACACCTGCTCCAAAGCCCTCATTTTTTGTTAATTTCATGAGGGTTTAGCCTTCTTGTGGAGAGGAACTATTCTTTCAACCCAGCCGTTGGTTACATCAGAGCGTAATTTGTCATTAAAAAAAAACAAACAAGTGAACTCTATTAACTGAAAGCAAAGTGTTGATAAAAACTAAGCCCTAAAAAAAGGACTACAAGCTTCCATAAGCTAGATGAAGTAGCCATAAAACGGGCTAGTTCTGAAAAAAGACTGCTAGTTCGCAATGGCGTACTAAGGGAGGTCGAAGGAGGGGTCCACCCTGGGTGACGCAAGATGGGGGTACCATCAGACTCTATTGTGATAGTTCTTACTGTTAAAGACATACTTTCTAGCGTGTTTCTAAATGGAGGTTGTGGGTGGGGGGAGGGGTGGTCAAAGGTAGGTAGGATCCATCCTGGATACCAAATACTTTAAGTACGCCCCTGCTAACTCGTAAAGCGTTGACAGATATTAAGTCCTGAAAAGAACTAATAGTATCTATATGCTAGTATGATGAAGTCATGAAAAGGACAAATCCTGAAAATGACTGCCAGCTGCCCGCACCTCCTCAATGTTCAGCGAATACAAAATAAATCAAAGAGGTAAAAGGGACGAAATGCATATCTAACGGTGATATCTGATTATCAGATTACCTCCAATTGCAATACTCTATATATAGTTTCCCATCATCATAGACCCCACAAATGTACAACTGTAAGTGAAACGTAACAACATAATGGAGGCCGTTGCGATAATGAAAACTACTTGGCATGGAGATCGTCTGGTACAGACAACCTCAATAAAGAGGTTCCTTCAACTTAATATGACATGAGGAAGACATTCAAGATCGTCCTATCTTGATCAATGGTGAGCATCTCCCAGGAGGAATGACAAATGGGAACTGCCGCCAGTTTTTATTGGCCGATTTCAAGGGCTCGTAAACTGTATTACAAGACCCGCTTCTGGACAGCGTCGTGGATGGAATTCCCATTACTTTGGCAACGTAAGTGGTCTGTAGAACACTACACAGTAACCCAGAACAAAAAAAACTAGCTCAAACTCAACTGATGGAGAGACAAATGCGTTGATCTACGGCAAATGTTCTTAGCATGTAGGGTGCGCTTCCCCAGGGAATGTCTTTTTTTCTTCTTCAAGTATGGATGGTGTTGCTCAGTGAATGACACGGTGTTGTTCAGTGTATGTTTTGGTGTTGTTCAGTGTTTGTATGGTAAGGTGTTGTTCATTGTATAATACGGTTGCTGTATAGTGTATGGTAAGGTATTGTTCAGTGTATAAAACAGTTGCTGTTTAGTGTATGATATGGTGTGTTTCAGTGTATGAAACAGTTGCTGTTTAATGTACGGTATGGTGTTGTTCAGTGTATCATACGGATGCTGTTTAGTGTATGGTATGGTGTTGTTCAGCGTATGACACGGTTGCTGTTTAGTGGTTGATTTGGTGTTATTCAGTGTATGAAACAGTTGCTGTTTAGCGTATGGTATTGTTCTATACCGGCAGAATGGAAGGAAGGATATCTGGTTAAGTTGCCTAAGAAGGGAAATTTACAAGAGTGCACAAATTATAGAGGAATAATGTTACTATCTGTGCCAGGAGAAGTATTAAACAGGATTATCCTTGAGAGATTAAAAGAGTCCATAGACAAGAAACTGAGAGATGAACAAGCAGGTTTTTGACAAAACAGATCCTGTACAGACCAAATAGCCACATTGGATTTGTGGACTACGAAAAGACATTTGACAGTGTAGACAGAGAATCACTTTGGAAATTGATGAGGCATTATGGAGTTTCCCTGAAGATCATTAATTTAATAAAGAAAACATATGAAGACATGACATTCAGAGTTCTTCATGAAGGGCAGCTTACAGAACCGTTTGGAATAACAACGAGAGTGCGACAGGGATGCTTCTTGTCTCCATTTTTTTTTCTTACTAGCAATAGACTGGGTAATGAGAGCATCGACAACACACAACAGAAATGGAATCCGTGGACTCTGACTAAGCAGTTGGATGATCTGGATTTTGCTGATGACTTGGCTCTTCTGTCCCTTAACCGTAATCAGATGCAGAACAAATTGAAAACACTCGATGAGAGGTCACAGCAATTGGGTCTAAAAATACACAGGGAAAAGACAACAATAATGAGAATAAATGCAGGTAATGATCATAGGGTTGAACTTGAAGAAACACCACTACAAGATGTAGAATCGTACACATATCTTAGCAGCAATATACACAAAGTTGGAGGGACAGACAGTGATATCAAAATAAGAATACAAAAAGCAAGAGGAGCTTTCATTGCATTGGGAAATATATGGAGATCAAGAGAAATCGGATTCAACACGAAAATAAGAATTTTCAACTCAAATGTAAAGACAGTACTATTGTATGGCTCTGAAACATGGAGAACAACAAAGACAACAACAAAAAAGCTACAAACTTTCATAAATGGGTGCTTGCGTAGAATAGAAAGATTAAAATGGTATGACAAGGTTACAAACGTGGAACTGAGGACAAGAACCAGACAAGTCCCAGTGGAACAAGAGATGAGAAGAAGACGATGGCGATGGATAGGACACACATTGAGGAAACCTGTTGATAGCATTACAAGGCAGTCCTTGTTCTGGAACCCCCAGGGCAAGAGAGGCAGAGGTAGACCAAGAAACACATGGAGAAGAGAGCTGGAAACAGAGGTGAAAATGATGAGGAGAACGTGGAAAGAACTTGAGATGATGGCACGTGACAGGAGGACTTGGCATGTGTTTGTTGAAGGCCTATGCTCCTTTGGGAGTGGAGTGTTATGATATGATATGATATGATGATATTGTTCAGTGTATGATACGGTTGCTGTTTAATGTATGGTATGGTGTTGTTCAATGTATGATAAGGTTGCTGTTTAGTGTATGGTATGGTGTTGTTCAGTGTATGATACGGTTGCTATTTAGTGTATGAGACGGTTGCTGTTTAGTGTATGATACGGTTACTATTTAGTGTATGATACGGTTGCTGTTTAGTGTATGATATGGTGTCGTTCAGTGTATGAAACAGTTGCTGTTTAGTGTGTGATATGGTGTTGTTCAGTGTATGAACAGTTGCTGTTTAGTTAATGATATGCTGTTGTTTAGTGTATGATATAGTTCCTGTTTAGTGAATGAAATGATGCTGTTCAGTGTATGAAACAGTTGCTTTTTAGTATATGATATTCTGTTGTTCAGTGTATGAAACAGTTGCTGTTTAGCGTATTGTATGGTGTTGTTCAGTGTATGATACGGTTGCTTTTTAATGTATGGTATAGTGTTGTTCAACGTATGATACAGTTGCTGTTTAGTGTATTGTGACAGTGCGAAGATGATGTGTGAAGAAGAATAAGAATTCGTGTGTAATGTTGTCGTTACTCTTTCTGGCCTACTTTCGCACACGTTTTAGCTATTTAGGTATTCTCGACGTAACACCATATAACCCAGCACAGACTGCTGGACTCTCTGAAATAAAATGAAATAAAATAAACTAGCATCGTTCTAATGGACAAACATCATCTGCGTAATAATACATACACATGTGTGAAAATATGCAAGTACATGCGCTTATATGTCCATGTGTGAGTTGTGTGCGGTGTTTGTATTTGCGCGGGTCTGTATGTATATGTAATCAACGACAAACATATCTCAATCAACAATAATACTTTCATACTCTTACTAAATACTAACTACATCATCACGCGAGAGAAAACGTATGAGTAAACACTTCTATCTATGATGAAATATTACAAACAACTCATTGGTCTAAATGACCACATTGGATCAGTATTTTAGAGGCCTAGTGTTACGTACATTTATTACCTAAGGGGGTAGTCGTCGGTCCTACCAAATGTACGCACCAGTCTTGAGATAGTTATATTATTTGTGCGTTCGATTGATTCACGCACTGACGTGCACAATGCTGTGTGAGTTGCTTTGGACGCACGTGTAACCTAGTTGAGTAGTTTGTGACGTCAGGTTTTGAAGTGGAAACATGGAACTGGCTTGTGTCCATGATTGTAATTTTATATTGTGTATCCAATGGCATGTTGAAGGAAGCCATTTATTATTGTGATTTGTATTGGTCTTCAGGTCGAAGCCAATCGCAGTTATGTCACGTAAGTTATCGCCCACTTCTTATTTTAATGCTGCATAAAAAGGCCGCTCTACTACTAATCTAGCGGGAATTTTATCATTCCTAGAATGGATCTACAGAGTCGCTTGCCTTTAAGATTTGGATCGTAGACGGAGAATTCCTACGAGTAGAAGAAGTTATATTGTTTACCTTATGCACATGTTTTAAATGCCGTACATGCTTCAATGCCAAAGTCGTGGCATGGATGTAAAGAGAGGGTAGCCAACTGAAAGCCTTTAACTGATAGGATTATCGTATATGACTTTGTGTGAAATTATATGATGTACAACGCTATGTAGGATGAACGTCTGGGAATTTTAACAAATGTAATATGGAAGATTTCATCCCAGAGTATGAATACGTTACCATGATAGACGTCCTTGAAAGAAGGTCAACGGTCGTGACTGAGAAGGATATTATACGGTAACAGTTTTGTAATCCTTAGTCTATGGACAGAGGTCTTTACTAGAAGAGAATCTTCAGGAACTTTAGCAGCAATAATTAATATGTTGTCGTGTGATCTTTGCGCCTGTGACGATGTCCGTCTTGTCCACTTCGTGTCCTGGTGAATAAAATCTATGTAAAGTTACCAACGACTTGTGTGCTGCCAATACTTGACCAGTTCACCCAATTCAAGATACTTGTTGGTTTTCGTTTGAAAAAAACATTGTTGACATTTATTCCGTTGTAACCATTCGCGTTTCAATTCATCACTATGAAAACGACATCCAACAATAACTGGTAGGCCAGTGCGGTCTGGAAGTAATTTCAGGAACGTACCCATCCAATTGATCGTTTGAAAAGAAGAATTTTTACTTTCAAGGCGACATCATCTCAATTTGGATCCTAGCGGGATATGAATCAAAATCAACTCAAATGCTCAAAGTCTTCAATCAACCTCCACGTCAAGTTTCACAGTGACTGATTACTTGGAGATCATCTCTTCATCATTATTGCGTGCGAGCTGTAATCTAGATAAGCAGAACGAAGTATTTTATCTGTAGACGTACATCCACGGAGACGAGGCACATTGATTTTTTACCTGCACGCGAGATGAGTATAGCGTGTTGTCGTTGTACGCTTTATTACAATTAGCTGTGCCTTAAATGTCCATATATATATATTTTCTATGTTATGTGTTATGTTTTGTGTATTCTTCGCGGGAGGTTGGGAGGTAGATCTGACGAACGAGATCCATCTCGAAGCCAATTCGGGCTCTTCTTCAGACGTTCTGTAGGGATCATTTTGTAAGTTTCAATTGAGCGATAGTTCCGGTACAAGGCTAGAAACCTTGCCGAAGTTCCGATCGCTAGTTGCTTCTTATAATACTATCTATTTAGCTGTTTCGTCACGTTTAATTGTTGTTTTTGGTAGCTATTTTTACTTGTACCTTGGTTTTGTGATGAATTTTGTTTGTATTTCGCGTCCATCTCACCTTTCCTGTCGTTTAGTTTTTTTACAAAACCTATGTTTTTTTACACTGTGTTGTCAATTGTCTTGTGCATTATTTAATCGCAGTTATCATCGTAATTCTTTACGACATTCCATTTTAGTTTCTCATTTTATTTTAATTGGATTTCTGCGAACGTCTTCGTTTGTTTTGAATATCTTGTCGTGTCATTATTGTGCTATTGTCTGTCACATTACTGCTTTCACACCATTACATGTTATAAATTACATTATTAATTATTAATATTATTGCCTATTATATAAATTGATTTTACCGTTCTAGAACAGGAACGAAGAACACTAGTTGTAGTAACACTTTTAAATAGTATTATTACATAATAATCTTGAATAATGGCTACCTTAGACTATTTCATTAAGCAAGCAAAAGCTTTGCAAATACCTGCTGAAGAGGTAAGACAATTCGCTATGTCAGAATATAAGAAAGCTCAAGAAATAGAAGCTGATCAGAGAAGATTGGAAACTTTACGTTTGGAAAATTTGAAATTTGAGGCAGATCAAAAACGGATTGAGGCTGAGGAGAATGAGAAAAAAAATGAGATTAACTGCTGAGGAAGATGAGAAAAAAATGAGATTAGCCGCTGAATTAGAAGAGAAACGATTTCTGCGAGAGGCAGAACAGAAACAAAAGGAGGCTGAAGAAAGACTTAGAAAAGAAATGGAAGAAAAAAAGATTAATAGCTGAAAAGGAAATGGAACAGAAACAAAAGGAAATGGAAGAGAGAAGATTGATAGCGGAACAAAATGTAAAACGACTTCAGCTTGAGATGGAAGAGAATGAAAAAAAACGACAGCATGAACTGAAATTAGCAGAGTCAGAATATGAGAGAATTAGGTTAACTCAGGAAGCTAATTCTCAGAGAACTTTTGAAAGCCAAACTTCATCCAGACATGATAATTTTAAGGAAATTCACCTTAAATTACCAAAATTTAATCCCCCGTCTGATGACGTAATATTCTTCCTAGATAGGTTTGAGGCCACTTGTGGGTCTTATAACGTGGATAAAGCGCTATACTGTACATATTTATCCAGATTACTTACAGGGGATGCATTAGCAGTTTATCATACCACCAGCATTGGTGAGAAAAATGACTACAATGCTCTTAGAGCAGCACTTCTGCAAAAATTCCAAATGACAGAAAACGAATATCGTTTGAGATTTCACACATTACTACCTCAATCTGGCAGAAATTTTAGTGATTTTCTGTCACAGATACGACTAACATTAGAAAGATGGATCGAATTATCCAAAATTGAAAAGTCGTATGAAGGTCTCTTTGATTTACTGATGCGCGATAAGGTACTTTCGTCGGTAAACCCTACATTTCTCGCATTTTTACACGAACGGAAACCTTTATCTATGAAAAATTTAGAAGAACATGCAAAAAATTTTTGCACTGCTCACCCAAACATGGATCTAAGTAACGCGCAGATTAAGAGTGAATTGCCTGTTGCTTTTGCAGCACAACAAAACAATTTTTCACGCAATCGTTCTTTTAGTGCTGATAGGTATGTCAATAAGGGAAATAATCATAATTTCAACAATGATAACTTTTACAAAGGGAAGCAATTTCAACAATCTGCTCCATTTAATGTTTCTTGGAACCAAACTCACAGATCGCGAGATTTTGGTAACAATTATTTTAAAAATAATCAAGGACATTATAATAAACAAAACTGGAGATCAAGGTCTCAGGGTCCGCAAAACAGACAATTTTTTGGAAATAAACCATTTAACCAACATCATAACGATCATTCTACAAATTATCGGACTAATCCAAATTTTAACTCTAGCAGAAACGACAATTATGGCAATTTTAATGACAAAAATCACAATCGATCGCGCCGACGAGATAGATCGTCGAATAATACAGGTAGACATTCTAATGTTGCTTTTAATGATACACAGGCTAACATTGAACAGGGTAAAGTAGCTGAAACTCACAATGCTATGTCTTGTTCTCTAGATTGTTCCCAGGTGAAAGACTGTCCAGAATGCTCGACTCTTTTCCAGCCTAAGGCGATCACGACGCTGCGTTGCGGACATACCTTGCCTAGCCTGCCTGCAGTCTGTACAGCCACTGCTGCGTCAGTACACCAGGGACAGGGCTCTCTTAAGTTTCACAAGGGATTTGTCAATAATATTTCATGCTCTCTCCTATTTGACTCAGGTTGTACAACAATCGGTGTCCGGACTTCGCTGATCAACCCAAGTTGTGCCACGGGCCGGGTTGTCAAATGTGTAACATTTGGTGGCACAATTGAAACATTTCCCACTGCTATTATTGATCTTCATACTCCTTTCTTTACAGGAAAGATCCAAGCATGTCTTCTGCCTAACCCAATTTGTGATGTAATACTGGGTCGCATACATGGTATTAAAGAGTGTACACCTCAGCAAATAGCTGAATGGGAAGAGCGACATATTCAAACTGCAAATGCAGTAGTGACTAGAGCGCAAGCTACTAATATGTCGCATGATACACCTATTGAACCTACAGTTCATACCACTTGTGATGATGATGCTCCTATTTCACGGGAGTTGTTTGCAACATTGCAAAAGAATGATAATTCATTAAAAAAATTCTTTCAGTATGTTAACAAAAAGAATACAAGCAACAAACTTGCAAAATCTAGACATGACTTTATACTTAAAAATGGGATTTTGGTTAGAGTAATACGGGAAAAGGATTTATCCTTATGTTCTCAGATTCTTGTCCCATCCTGTATGAGATCTCGTATATTACGACATGCTCATGACTCGCAATGTGCGGGCCATATGGGTTTTTCGCGTACCAAATCCAGAGTGCTTTCGGCATTCTACTGGCCAGGCGTCCATAGAGATGTTACTCTCTATTGTCGGTCCTGTTTGATATGTCAAGAAGTTAAGGTACGGGGTCCATTTCATGCGGCTCCTATTCAAGCTGCGGACATCCCGATTAGACCATTTGATAAAATGGCCATTGACATTATTGGTCCAATGCTTCCATCTGCTAGAGGGCATACGCATATTCTTACGTGCATTGATATGTGCACTCGTTGGCCTGAGGCCATCCCTCTCAAGAACACTTCATCTGCCAGTGTAGCAGAGGCATTGATGTTAATCTTCTCACGCATTGGTTTTCCACGGAAAATCTTGTCGGATCATGGGGTTCAGTTCATTTCTGAATCCATGTCTCAAGTTATGAAGACATTAGGTATAGACAGATCTCTTAGTTCTATTTATCATCCGATGTCAAATGGGTTAATTGAGCGTCTCAATAGGACACTCAAGCAGTTGTTGGGTAAGATGACTCAAGACCATCCCCAAGACTGGGATCGGGTCCTACCCGCTTGTCTCTTTGCGTATCGCGAGGTACAAAATCAAGCAACGGGGTTTTCTCCGTTCCAGCTTGTTTTTGGCATGCAACCACGCGGTCCGATGTCGTTAATCCACGACTTATTGGTGGATGAGAATATTGAAGAGGAAACTCAATCCTCTTATGAGTATGTGATCTCTCTTAGAAAGAAAATCATAGATGCTTGTAGACTAGCTACTGCATCATCCGAACATGCCAAAGAAAAAGCTCGTCTATCTGCAAACAAATATAGACGTCTTCGCCAGCTCATACCTGGTGATGAAGCTTTTGTATTACTCCCTGCGCATAACAATCGTCTTTTAATTACCTGGAGAGGTCCTTTCAGGATCATCTCAAGAATATCCGATGTCGACTACATCGTTGATGTTAATGGCAAACATAAAACCTTCCACATTAACATGTTGAAGGAGTATTACTCACGTCCTGATTATCTACAATCGGTGTTCCAAGCAACTGACGATCCTATACCACCTATTCAACACTATTCTAGTTTGTCAGTCATCCAAGAAGAGGAATCTTCTTTCGATGATGTACAACTACCAATACCAGTTGTACCACTCCATTCCACTGAGAAATGGAATGATGTTACTATCTCATCTACTCTTACTGATGATCAACGTCAGCAAGTCTCTAAAATTCTACACACGTATGAGGATGTCCTCACTGACATCCCAGGTCATACGTCAGTCATCCAACATGACATTATTCTGACTGACGATACACCGATTCGAGTTCGCCCATATCCTATTCCTTTACACTTTCGTGATAAGGTTGATAAGGAATTGGATGATATGCTCCAATTAAATATAATTGAACCATCTTCATCACCATATTCTTCTTCTATGGTAATCATTAGGAAGAAAGACAACAATATACGTCTTTGCGTAGATTACAGGAAATTAAACAAAGTTACAAAATTCGATGCGGAACCATTACCTCTTTTAGATGACTTATTGGAGAGATTATCTCATGCTACATTCTTTTCGAAATTTGACCTTTCAAAGGGTTATTGGCAAGTGCCACTCACTACGAAAGCAAAGCCATTCACCGCTTTCTCGACACCACGGGGTCTTTTTCAATGGAATTTTATGCCTTTCGGGTTAATGAATGCGCCAGCTACCTTTGTACGCATGATGCGCCGCATATTGTCTCATCGTCCCGATGTCATTACTTATATAGATGACATCTGTCTTTTTAGTGACTCTTGGGATGAACATATTCAGGGTTTAAAATCTTTACTTTCTACCTTACAGGATTATAACTTAACAGCGAAACCTTCAAAGGCTTTTGTCGGTTTTCATGACATCTCATTTCTTGGTCACCGTATAGGCCGCGGTTTAATGTATACAGAAGACAGTAACGTCTCTAAAATTTTAAACATCTCAGCACCTAAGACAAAAAAAAAAACAAGTGAGGTCACTCTTAGGACTAATACAGTTCTATTCTAAATTCATCCCTCATTTGTCTACTATAACTGCACCTCTTTCGTCTTTACTGAAGAAGGGCACACCTAATGTAATAAAGTGGTCGCAGGATCACCAAACGGCGTTAGACTATATAAAACAAATTTTTTCAAATAAGCCTTTTTTAAAGTTGCCTAACAAAGATCTCACCTTTGTTCTTCACAGTGATGCTTCTTCCTACGCTATTGCGGCAGTTTTGATGCAGGAATACGGAGGCACCTTATTTCCTGTTATGTACGTATCCAGAAAGCTTACAACGAGCGAGATAAATTACTCCGTTCTAGACAAAGAGCTCCTTGCTCTTGTCTGGGCAATCACAAAACTGGATCGTTATCTCCTCGGATCACACTTTGTGGTGGAGTCTGACCAGAAAGCTCTTACCGCATTGAATACAGGGAACGTTAAGTCATCAAAGTCAGCGCGTTACGCTTACGCTATAGCTCTTCAACCGTTCCATTTTGAGATACGAGCTATTCCTGGAGTGCAGAATGTATTTGCAGACTGTCTTTCAAGATGCCCTAGTGAACTTGGTGAAACTAAACCACTTTTAGATGGAGAAACGTCCTCACCGAAACATGAATAACTTTGTACAGTGTCATTGATTGTACATCTGTGGATACTATATGTAGTTCTACAGTATTCGTATAAATATAACTTTCAGAATATAGTTACTCCTGGATTATAACATGACTTTTCTTGTGAAGTAACTTTTTGTTAGAACGGGAACAGTGATATTAAAGTAACATTTTTTTTTTTTGTAGTATGGAAACATTGGTAAAAACGACAAACAGACATTCATTATTGTTATGGAACATATTACACTACATATCGTGTTCGTAAACTTATTTCGTGCATGGAACGTTGGGAACATATTCTTGTCGATTCTAAATAGTTCTAAAAAAATATTAACAATGAGTGAAATTGAAATCACTTAGAATAAATTAGTAATTAGTTATTTGTTGATAAATTAAGACATATATTAAGTAGAATAATTCAATTTAATCGATTTAATTGATTATGAATCACACATCTACTAACTTTATTAGTGTCTCGCAATACGTGTATTCACGTATTCCACTACATGATATTTTACTTTTAGATAACTAGTCAAACTTACTAGTGTTAGATATCAGTAAGTGCGTTGCTTCTTAAAGTGTTTAATTATGCATTGCTTCATTTTTGCATGTTGTATTTTTAAAAAATTTTCTGTTCTTTTGATTTTCTTATCATTGATTATCATCAGTGTTGCTGTTCATTTTCATTTTTGAAATCATATGTTTCGATTTTCTTTTGAAAAACTTAGTTGAATTTTATTATCATCTTTTTTGTTGATTTTTCATTTTCATTTTCATTTTCAACTTCTTTTTACTTCGAATATTACCACATCGTTCCAAAGTAGGTCGATGGTGGATGTGTGCTTTAATGCATACTGTCATTTAGTTATATTAATTTCAAGTCAATATTCTTTTCTTAATATGATATAACTTTATGCATTGTATATATTGTTGTAGTTTTGACTCACCTCTCTCGAGTAATTAGTTCGAAAAAAATTAATAGAATTAATTTTTTTAAGGGGAGGTAATAAGGGAGCTGTTACGTACATTTATTACCTAAGGGGGTAGTCGTCGGTCCTACCAAATGTACGCACCAGTCTTGAGATAGTTATATTATTTGTGCGTTCGATTGATTCACGCACTGACGTGCACAATGCTGTGTGAGTTGCTTTGGACGCACGTGTAACCTAGTTGAGTAGTTTGTGACGTCAGGTTTTGAAGTGGAAACATGGAACTGGCTTGTGTCCATGATTGTAATTTTATATTGTGTATCCAATGGCATGTTGAAGGAAGCCATTTATTATTGTGATTTGTATTGGTCTTCAGGTCGAAGCCAATCGCAGTTATGTCACGTAAGTTATCGCCCACTTCTTATTTCATCTGCATAAAAAGGCCGCTCTACTACTAATCTAGCGGGAATTTTATCATTCCTAGAATGGATCTACAGAGTCGCTTGCCTTTAAGATTTGGATCGTAGACGGAGAATTCCTACGAGTAGAAGAAGTTATATTGTTTACCTTATGCACATGTTTTAAATGCCGTACATGCTTCAATGCCAAAGTCGTGGCATGGATGTAAAGAGAGGGTAGCCAACTGAAAGCCTTTAACTGATAGGATTATCGTATATGACTTTGTGTGAAATTATATGATGTACAACGCTATGTAGGATGAACGTCTGGGAATTTTAACAAATGTAATATGGAAGATTTCATCCCAGAGTATGAATACGTTACCATGATAGACGTCCTTGAAAGAAGGTCAACGGTCGTGACTGAGAAGGATATTATACGGTAACAGTTTTGTAATCCTTAGTCTATGGACATAGGTCTTTACTAGAAGAGAATCTTCAGGAACTTTAGCAGCAATAATTAATATGTTGTCGTGTGATCTTTGCGCCTGTGACGATGTCCGTCTTGTCCACTTCGTGTCCTGGTGAATAAAATCTATGTAAAGTTACCAACGACTTGTGTGCTGCCAATACTTGACCAGTTCACCCAATTCAAGATACTTGTTGGTTTTCGTTTGAAAAAAACATTGTTGACATTTATTCCGTTGTAACCATTCGCGTTTCAATTCATCACTATGAAAACGACATCCAACACCTAGTTGCTGTAAATAACAAGCAGATATATATATATATATATATATATATATATATATATATATATATATATATATATATATATATATATATATATATATATATATATATATATATATATATATATATACAAGGGGCTTGACATAAGTCTTGGACCTGACCATGAGGGAGTCCCAGGAGGAAGATGAAACTCGGCACATTTAAAGTTCATCATATTTGCACTGAATGTGTGAAGTACGCGTTTGTTTCTTCAATGGGTTTTCCCGCTACGGTGCACGGCGCAATGTACCCTATTGACCGGATCTGCTGCTCCAAAGATTTGACAAAACAATGGAAAAGAAGGAGGCCAGAGCTGTGATAAAATGTCTGATGTTTCAGGGAAAAACACAAACAGAAATACACAGGGAGATGGAACCAGTGTTTCGTGATTCTTGTCCTCGGTTAAAAAAAAACTGGTGTCAACAGTTTAAGTGCAGCTCCCCAACACCTGTCAAGCCGAGAGCGCAGAAATCTGCAGGAAAGGTGATGCTGACTGTTTTTTGTGATGCCAAAGGTGTCCTATTGAAAGATTATCTGCCTCGTGGCAACACAGTTAATGGACAGTCCTATGCAGATCCTCTCACCAAACTAAGAAAGGTTGTGACCAGGACACGAGGGATAAAGCGCACTCAAAATCTTCCTTTGCTTCAAGGCAACGCGCCCTCTCACAAAGCACGGCTTGTGCAGCTAGCAGCCAACGATTTGAATATTGAAATTCTTCCACACCCACCATATTCTCCAGATTTGGCTCCATCAGACTTTTTTCTATTCCCAAATCTTAAAAAACTGCTAAAAGGAAATCATTTTGACAGCGATGAAGAAGTTATACTGGCATGTGATGACTGGTTTAGTTTGAAAAATAGGGTGTTTTACTCCCAAGGTCTTTTCAAGGTCAAGCAGAGATGGCAGAAGTGTGTCAATTCAGACGGTGGCTATATTGAAAAGGAATAAACACTATACAAAATTTCAGCTCTCTGTGACATTTCCTTCATGGTCAGGCCCAAGACTTATATCAAGCCCCTGGATATATATATATATATATATATATATATATATATATATATATATATATATATATATATATATATATATATATATATATATATATATATATATATATATATATATATATATATATATATATACGCTATTCTTACAGCTCTATACTCAATGTAATAGGTAATACGAATATGTAATAGAAATAATAGATGCAATGAGGCAGACAATTAACTAAGAAAGTGAGTGAATGCAACCTTATCCGTTAAAAGATTAAAAGTATGAGTACCTATAAAGTACATGTCATCAACATAGCATTGTGATGTTAAGAGAACAAATGTAATCTTGTATCTAACACACTTGTGTGAGTAATAGATAAGACTATGCCTATGTGTTGTACGAATAGATAATAGTATGGAATATTAGCCATATATTGATGCACAGTCTAGTGTGAGTGTGAAACAGATTTGTGTCAAAGACCAAACCATATCTGGCGAATTACAATTAATTAACACTCAATATTAGGCACAGTAATTTAAATGTGTCGTGTAATGGTCTTCTAATCATTAATAAAATATCACACAAAGTCCTTTGAAGTATGTCCAAATAAATTATTGTCACAATCCATGATTGTCTTCCATGCAATAGTATGTTCGTACGAATCCAAATGTTAACATCCAAAGAAATTGCAAATCGAAAAAAACATCAAATAGGAAATTTTGTTGTTATTTCCCTTGATTATGCTAGTCATCCAAGAGTTATGTCCCTTCATTTGTAGACGTCGGTATTCCAATTAAAAATGACACTACATGTCCGTACAAAATATCTTCAAGTCACAACATTTTCAACATTCCACATAATTTGCGTGCGTTAGCTGGTAGATCGAATATGAGCACTGTCATTAAGGCACAATATATGTAGGTAATGCGCTGAATTGAATGAGATACTACACCACCTTGAGCATTTCAGCATTCATCAACATCATGTGCCGTGTGAACCGATTAATCTTATAGGCACTGTCACATCAGTCACTGAAACATTTTCTTTAAAATGCGAACATGTATCATAGTTTTCAGCATTGGTAGCTTTCAACATGTTATGGTATCCTCCATCCTTGGACTTTTGTTCAAATGTAGTAGTGTCAGACCAACACGTCATCATAAATGTAATAGTCCACGGATCACCATATCACGAAGTCAGTTCATAGGTAAGTTTCAAAATTATAAGTCACCTGCCTTTATAGAGTTAATTCAGTAACACAGCGCGACAGGCCATCAGCCATAACATTCTAACTTCCTTTGATAGCTCTTATGTCATAATCGTAGGGCTGAAGTGCAAGTGAAGCCCTGGCAGCCCTCTCATTTTGGAATCTCGCTGTCTTGAGATAGAACAAAGCCTGTTGGTCCGTCTCCAAGGTGAATCCCATAAGGTAACGCTGAAGTTTGGCGAAGCAAAAGACAATCGCCAGCAGCTCCCTCTCAACAATGGGGTACTTTTGCTCCGTTGGAGACAGTTTTCTACTGACATATAGGATTGGATGCATACAACCTTCAAACTCTTGCATAAGCGTTCCACCGATTCCTGATACAGAGGCGTCAACTCTGAGGGTAAATAGAAATCAACCGTCAGGTAATCTCAAAATTTGTGATTTTGAAAAATTCAATTTTAATATATTTAAAGAGACATCACACACATGTGACCAAACAATTTTGTTTGGCGAGTTGTTTTTTAACAATGAAAACAAAACTGTGTTAATTTCTGAAAAATTAGGCAATAATTTTCTATAGAAACTCGCTAAGCCTAACAGACTGCGAACCTGTTTCTTAGTTCTAGGAATTTCAAGATTCAAGATTTTAGAGACAGTTGAATCTTCAGGTTTAACTCTTTAAGTCCCAAGCAAAAAGCAGGGTTTGGCCCAAACAAAAACGGCCACCACAGTGCTTTTTTATTGTTGTTGTTTGGAAAAAAAATATTTTTTAATGTTCGTATGCATAAATACGAGTTATTTAAAATGAAAGTACTTCCTGTTGGAAATGAAGTTTTGGGTCGTTAACATTGGAACAGAGCTCTAGACAGGTGCAAAAAATCCGAAGCCACTTAAATGGCTCCTGGGCCAAATGGGTCTAAACCATGAGCCATTATAGTGGCTCTTGGGGCTTATAGAGTTAAGAAAACCACTTCCTACCTTATGACCAAAAAAAGAAATTTCAGTGAATCCTATTCTTGTTTTGGAAGGTCTAGCATTAAGATTATGAAGACGCAAGGTATTCAACAACGACTGAATTCCAAGAACATGTTCTTCCCACGATTAATGAAAAGACAAATTTCATCAATATACGTAATTAAGTCATTACGGTCAGAGAAAAGTTTGCGCATCAAGGCAGCAGGAGCGTTAACGAGACCGAACGACATAACATTAAACTGAAACAATCCTAGAGGTGTATCGAAAGCTGTATAAGGTTTAGCTTTGTCTGATAACACTGACAAACAACATTTTTCTTTCTTATATAAGAATAAGTGTTCTTAGGTCAGTTTCTTGCGCTGATTTCAAATCTGAAATCCGTTTATCTCTATCACGTCGGGTTCTTAAGATATTTGTGAATAAATATATTTTTGGGAAACCGTTATTTGCTCCGTTTCATTTTTACTATATAACTTATTAAAAATTAATAAAAAGCAACATAATTCTACTTTTTATACTGCTAAAAGATGCATGTCATATGTTACGCGATTTTTCAAATAGTTACTGTATTTTGAAATAATTCTGAGCAAAATATGGCTTCTAGAAGTTGTAGAAATTCGGCTGATCTGTTCTGTTACGTGTGCGGATATTTTACCGATCGTGTTGACCAGAAAAACTTTACACCATTACTAAAGAAAGCATATGAACTTTATTTCGATTCGAAAGTTGATGATGCAAATAAATCTTGGAAGCCAAATGCAGTTTGTTCGATACATTGGCAGGTTGGTTACGAAAATCGCCGAAGCATAAGTCGATGCCTTTTGGAGTGCCAGTAATATGGCGTGAACATACAAATCACACTACTGATTGTTACTTCTGCTTGACAAATATCCATGGTTTCACTTTTAAAACTAGAAAGTCTGTGGTTTATTCAAATATTGAATTGGTTTCGAAACCAGTGCCTCATGATCCAATCACGTGTCCGATCCAAGTACCACCAGAACATAATCCGTTGGACGTGAATGAACCATCAGAAAGTGATAGTTTACCTGCTTTAGAAACTAATTCTGACTCCGATTACATACCGGTGAATGATTCTTCTTCTTCCGTCCTTAGCCAATGACCGTCAACGCAGTCAGTGGTCATTACGCCTAGTGGCGTCTTAGGGCAACAGCAGATAGGTTTTCTTTGCCATTGTTTCCCATCACGCCTATTGGCGTCTTTAGGGCAACGGCAAATCAATCCATTTGCTGTTGTTTCCGTAATCGAAGTGACTGGCAAACGGGTGATCAGCCCGTTGGTCGGTGAATGATGGTGTTTACTTAATTAACCATTCAGGACTTTCAGATCTAATACGTGATCTCGCTCTTACCAAAGGACAAGCGGAATTACTCGGTTCGCGACTCAAAGAATGGAATCTTTTAGCGCCCAATACTCCGATATCTAAATTTCGTCATAGACACAGAGAACTTGTTCAATACTTTGAGATGGATGATAACATTTGCTATTGCAAAGATGTAAACGGTCATGAGCACATAGTCAACGAATGGCGATTTTTCATCGATTCTTCCAAGACTAGTCTAAAAGCCGTGTTATTGCATAACAGAAATTTATTTTCATCAATTCCAGTCGCCTACTCTGTTCATATGAAAGAAACTTATGACAATATGGCTATACGTTTGGAAAAAATAAAGTACAATGACTACCAATGGCGGATTTGTGGAGACCTAAGGTCATTGCAATTCTCACGGGCATGCAGACTGGGTATACTAAATTTTGTTGCTTCCGATGTGAATGGGACAGCCGCAACAGACAGGAACATTATGCAAGAAAGGTGTGGCCTATCCGGGATCGTATGCAGCTCGGGTATAAAAATGTAATACACGAGCCATTATTTAACAAAGACAGCTTCATTTTACCACTGTTACATATAAAGTTGGGGCTCATGAAGAATTTTGTAAAAGCGTTAGATAAAACGAGCAAAGCTTTACTTATCTTCGAGAAAAGTTTCCGCAAGTTAGCGATGCAAAGATAAAGGAAGGTATCTTTGTAGGACCTCAGATTAGGAAAGTTATTGCAGACAAACAATTCGAGAACTTGTTACATGGTAGTGAACTTCGCGCATGGATGGCATTCAAATCGATTGTCGATAACTTTCTGGGAAATCACAAATCTGTTGACTATGTTGCATATTGTTAAGCAGTGCATAGATGCATACAGAATTATAGGCTGTAACATGTCCCTCAAAATCCATTTGCTCGATTCACATCTTGACTTTTTCCCTGACAACCTTGGCGAAGTCAGCGATGAACATGGAGAACGATTCCATCAAGATATCGCCGTAATGGAGTCACGTTTTCAAGGACGGTGGAGTGTGACCATGCTTGCCGATTAATGTTGGATGCTTCATCGCGATGTACCACATGCCATTCACCGACGAAAGTCGACTGCAAAGAAATTCAAGCCTACATAACTGTTATACTTCTTGTACGAATGATGTTGTAATACTGTATGCGTTGTTAAAAAACTTCAATTGCGTTTTTCTAGAGATCCCGACCTGATAGAGAAAAACGGTTTGCAGATTTAAAAACAGCGCATTAAAATTGACCAGAAAAACATAGAAATGTTAGAGAAAGAAAAAAAAAGTTTTTTTTTGTTAGTCAGTGTAATGGCACCTGCCAATAGCCTTTTGACAAGTCAAATTTAGTACTGAAATAAGCTGTAGATAATTTATCCAGAAGGAAATCTAACAAAGGTAATGGTTCTGCATCTTGGATGGTGACGGCATTTAAGCGCCTGAAATCTATGCAAATCCGAATGGATTTGTCTTCCTTCCTAATTAAGACCATAGAAAAACTGTATGGAGAAAGTAATGGAGCAATTATATTTAACTTTATCATCTCTTTTATTTCTTCCTGTACCTATGATTGCAAATGAATAGGTATAGGATATGGTTTCAGTTTGATAGGTCTGAAATTTGTCAGCAGAATATCATGTTGAATGATATCTGTATGCCCAGGAACATCCGTGAGCACATGAGAAAAAGATTGTAGTAACTGAGAAATCTGCTCCTTCTGATGAGAAGCAAGAGTTGGCGCAATAGAAATATCTTTCCAACTCTCAGTAGACAAAAGAGATAAATTTGGTAAAGACAAAAGTGGTTCAGCACCATCAGGTAAGTCAGACAACTTTTCCTGTATTACCGCTAAGGAAGAACGACGATCAACAGATTCGTCGATAGCTTCAAAGACTGGTTTAAGATGCGGACGAGAATGAAATTGGTGTATAATGTTGATATGAAAAGTTTTTTCCTTTCCATTGATAGACAAAATATAGTCAACATCTGACAATTTCTAAATAATCGTATAAGGTCCTCTTCATGAAACAAGTAATTTATTGTCTTTATTTGGTAGTAACACATAGGCCTCATCACCTGGCCATAATTGGCGTAGTTTTCTGTTTTGATTCACAAACAATCGAGCCTTCAATTTCGCCTTTTCTGACGCCTCCACTGCTATTTGGCATGCGTCGATAATTTTTTTCCTCAAATTAACAACATATTGGTAAGAGGTTTGAACTTTCTCATTCATGTCAGCTCAACAAACATTTGTTTTAAAATGGACATAGGTGCTCTAGATTTAGCACCAAAGACTAACTCAAATGGCGCAAACCCGGTATGTTCGTTGGGTATTTCCCTATATGCGAACAATACTGCAGGTAATACTCTATCCCAATCTTGCGGGTATTTAGTAGTAACCTTGCCCAACATCTGCTTCAAACAACGGTTGAGACGTTCAATTTTACCATTTGAACTAGCCTGATAGACTGAGCTAAGAGAACGGTTAATATCAAATTCCTTCATTACCTTTGTTATGACGTCAGAGACGAATTACCCGACCTGACAGAATGTTTTCGGGAAAACCAAATCTACTAAAATTTAAAAACAGCGCATCAGCTACGTCAACAGTCGATATAGACTTAGGAGGAATAGCCTCTGGCCAGCGTGTGCACATATCGATGCAGGTCAGCACATATCGGTGACCTCTAGCTGACGTGACTGCTAATGGACCAACAAGGTCAATCACCAACATTGCGAAAGGACGCAATGATATATCTCATGCCTGGATAGGCGCATTATGTTTGGGTCTTTTGTTGCCACGTCTTGGCAAACTTTGCATGTGCGACAAAAAGCTTTAACATCTTTTGTCACTCCAGGTCAAAAAAAAAATGAGACATAACCCTCTGTTTTGTTCTAGCAATCCCCAAATGCCCTGCACAATTAATATCGTGAGCATGTCGTAAAACGAATGGGCGAAAACAAGCTGGTACCATGATCTGTTTTCTTACAGATGTGGAATCTTGGAAATTTCTAATTAAATTCCATTCTCTAAAGTGTACCAATGTATAGAATTATCATCAACTACCACATCATCTGATTTTGCAACCTGAAAAATTTATTTAAGGAATCATCATCATTCTGTCTCTGAATGAATGAATCCTTATCAATAAGTTCCACCTGTAGATTATCATCTTTCCTCCTCATCATCATTATTCTCTTCATCAGTCACCATCTCCTCAGTCTCAATGTCATCATTCATCACCTCATCTACAACATTATCGATTTGGTTCAGATTATGTATCTCAGCACGAGCCTGAGCTCTGGTCGTGACAGCATTTGCACTGATTAGATGCTGTTGTTCCTAATTCACAATATCTTCTTTAGTGCACTCACGAAGACCGTTAATATTTGCAAAGGTTATTCCTGCAATAGTATTATTCAACAGGCACACGAGAGTCCTTCCTATAAAGTAAGGGGTATCAAAAGACACTTCTGCAGTTGGATAGTATTCCACTGTGCCACCAAATGTAATGCATTTAACCTCCCTGCCTGTGTAATCCAATTGATCCACTAACGACCTGCGCACTCCAATCGTAGTGCATCCTGTGTCCCTGAGAAGTGAAACAAGTTGGCTGTTAACAAAACCCTTATTAAAGACCAGTGAGCCTGTTCCATTATACGATGGCATAAGTGGCAAAGGATGTCCACACAGAAGCCTAGGGACTCCCTCTGGCTGAAACAAAGAATTTCATTCAGAACAATTAGCACTGTTAGATAAGTCTACACTACATGCATTAGCATGAGATACACCATTATTATTCTGAACTGGATTATTGTGATTAAGATGCACAACAGCATTTGACCTTACAGGATTTCTAGATTTCCTAGAGTTATTGTTTTGTTGATAACCTCTGTTATTAAAAGTATTGTTATTATTTCTGTAAAATGACCCTTGTCCTCTGCCTGATCTGAAATTATATCCACCTCTGTTCTGATATTCATTAGATCTGAAGGATGATTGTTGAGGAAAAAATCCCTCATCATATGAGTTATAATTTCTTTGAGGCTGTTGTGATTTTTTATTAAAATTTTATTTCCCCCTGAAATTGCCATTGTTATAATCTCGATTTACTCTATAGTTTCTATCCATACTATTGGATCTCTGTCTATGTGAATTATACATTAAAGTCCTAGCAGATGCCACTGGCAAGGAATCCTTAATGTCATTTTTGCTAAGGTTCCTACCTGGATGTGCAATTTGATATTGATGACCAAGATTTTCCATAGCAGATAATGTTTCAGGTTTTCTCTCCTGTAGGAATGATAAAAAGTCACCACTGATTGAAGACAACACTTTGTCAATCAAATCAGCCAGCCCCTCAAAATTTTTTTTCACTTTTTGACAAATCAACCGATCTAAAAATGTAAAGCTTAATAGATGAGACAAATTAAGTAAAGTCTTTAGCTGAATCTGGCAATAATGATTTAAACTTCAACCTATAGCCATTTTCATCTAATTGATACTTCTTTAGCAACAAGGCTTTTACAGCCTCATAGTCATTTCTGGTCTGATCATCCATTGTGCATGATGCAGTAAGAGCCTCACCATCAATTTTAAACTCATGGCAATAAGTTTCATATCTATTTAAGAAGCATGAAATATCGTCAACATTTTAGTTAAATTTTGGCAAATTGAGCTTAAAAGTGGAAGCATGGTCTTTTTTTCAAGCCTCATCTTTCACTGGATTAACCTGTGGATGTTGAAGTTTCAATTTCTCCAACACACGTTCTGCCATTCTCAAGTTCTGAGCATAGGCTAATTTCTTTTCTTCAAGAGCCAATTCATCTTCTCTCCTTTTCTCAGCCAATTATTATACTCTCCTTTTCTCAGCCAATTCTTCTTCTCTCCTTTTCTCAGTCAATTCTTCTTCTCTCCTTTTCTCTTCCCTATCCCTTTCTGTGATCTCTGAGTTCATTGTCTGCCAGCCTTTTTAATTCCTTTTCATGCTCAGTTGATGCATATGCTTTTAAAGCCTCACCTTCAATACCCCATTCTTTTCCAATCTTTATAAAATACTCCAAGGTAGCCATAATTCACTATTATTGTGCTTTCAAATAGCAGAACAATAAAGCAAATATTATATAATGAATATGTGAGCAATATTAGCAATAATTAATTCACCACTCAAAATCAACCAACTGCATGTATTATTAGATGTTATATTAGGAGCAAAAAAAAATAGATACAAACAAGCTGACAGAATACAGTGACAGGAGCCAAATCAAGATAATACTACTGATGAAACAAAGCAGAAATGCATGAACTGTAGAACCAATGAAAAAAATTCAGCTCTGTCACACTTATGACAAGACAAGCACAATTTCACAACATATATGAGATCTAATAAATGAGGAATAGCAAGAATAGGCCAACAGTATCACAAACGATAGTGTAGAAAAACTAAATAACAATTACAATTAATTTTACAACAATAACAAACTTGCCAAATAACAGGACCTTCACAACTAGACAGATATTGGATCTGGTTAATTCAATTAAGCTATGTTCGCCGGCCCCTTAATTTGAACCAAACAGATGCATAAAACTAAAGAACGCTCATGAATTTCTCGACCATTCAATGAGGTATTGAAAAAAATTCATGAGTCCCTCCAACCACCCACTTAATACAAGAACATATATTTACGAAAATACATAGAACATAGAAAAAGAACTCTGGCAAACAAGATTCTCAGCATCACACGCTATATGTAAATTTAAATATACGTATCTAAATGCCAGTAACAAAAATCTTTCTGGTTTTCGCTTCCTTCCCAAGGAACGATGATACACACTCCACGTAGACCAGGTTATGTTTAGAATACACAATCTGCGCACTTGAACATGACTGGATATTTTGTCCGTCGTCTTCTTGATATAATTGGTGAACAAATCTTGAGTGTAGGCCATCATCGTGCATAAAACTTCATGTTACCACCGTAAATTTTATAGGAAAGTATTTTTCCTTCAACAACTTCACCTTCTGAAGTAGATACTTGAAAATTAGAACAGCAATTAATGTTCTTTCATCCCCACAAAGGCCAACAGACGACACACAACGCCATTTTGAAAATTTCTGATTTTTTTCAGAAAACGAAGTCCGACGACTTGAAAAATTTCTCCTGACATCAGCATTCTACATTTGACTCAGGATTCCGGCTTGAGGCCTCGATTTATCTGTTGCGTGTCTTTATACTATATGTATAGTCTGAGTAAATGTCTTGTTACTCTGGCCAAAGATCACATAGGGGTACAACTGGTAGACAACGGACACAGCAATTCAACTCGAACTATTAATGTCACTACAAAGGCAGAGTGGACAATCTACACAATGTTTAATACAATAAACGCTGCTCCAAATGCCTAATCTTGAAAGCCATTATATCGTATGGCATCATATATACAGTCATCAGTATAGCTCTGTACCGTCTGTAGCTAGAACACTGTCCTCGAAAGTTTTACACATTTTTATTTAATTCAGACTCACGTTCTCCGCAGCATTCATAATTCCTTTTACAAATATACTAGCATCATCTCACGGAGGTATATGGATGATTTAGTGATGGAATACTTAGGAATATGTCACGAAATAATATAAGTCTCAGGAGCTCAGAGACACGTCCACCGGCCACAATGAAACACACAGAAGACACTAGCAGACGATCGCTTACTTTTGCTGATCCCAACTTTAACGTCTGCGAACTGCACCTCGAGGCAATGACGTAACTTCCTGTTACCAAGGACTACCGATAATAAACAAACATGAATCCTTGTCGAACCATTTAATAACATCGACAGACATGTTATGAATTTTACTCATAACGCTCCCCAGAACCTTATTATAGCCACGTCAAAATGTCTGGCAGAGCTCCGCCCATCTCTCTAGGGAGCAAATCAGGAGTCTTATGGATGACATGAGATCACATTTTAGTAAGGATTATCTTTTCAATCGTACACTACTCAAGGTCCGCCCACTAGTGGTAACATTCCCACGATATCTGTTGCCCGAGTCACACCTGTCACGGTTTTCTACATACCCAAGGTGTATTCCTCTGATGTCCAACAGCGCCAAGATATCTAATAACCGAGGGATGTCTCTAATTACATGCCCCGAGTCTCACAAGTTTCAAAGATGGCAAAGGTGTATTTTCTTTAGATTGCCCCCTCAAGTGTGAGAAATTGCTCAAATAAACACCGTAGACTAGATCGAAGATTATTCTTCAGTCTAAAATTACATTATTCTTACAACACGGTCACAGTATGATATGGTGTTGTATAAACATTTATAACACATACAGAAGGGAAACCCAAGGCCTGTTGTCACAAGGTTATCCCGAAGGGTAACCAAAGAGAGGTATCTGTGTGGTGCCGGCTTGATCGATGGCTCAGATTTGCCTGGCAACCCGTTGGAAATAGGCAGCAGGCGTGAAGAAGGCGAATGTAGGACTCTGGGATTAATTCCCCGCAGACAGTCCCAGTGATTCTATATCTCGTGACACTATAACTCCTACCACTCTATCCCCCTCTCTATATTATAATGCTAACGAGCCCCCACTCCCCTATTACACTGAGTGAACAGAAGAGGAAGAAAGGAAGAACAGTATGTCTCTTTCGCACACTTTCTTTCCTTCTCTATATATGTAATAACGTGTGTTGGTAAATACAACTACAACATTTATTAACTTATTGAAATATAACAACATTCAAGTACACTAATACAAATGCAACTAGGAATGACATTAACTATCCCTGTGAAGAAAGATATTAGTTAATGCAAAACACACAAATGAATCTAAAGTCTACACTATGTGATGATGATGAATGTAAGTAACTCCTAAATACTAACAAAAAAAGGATATCTTGTTTTTCTTGGTCTCTTGCTGACTGTCAATAAACTCTGGTTGTTTGTACACAATGGACAAGTCTTTGTCTGCCTACAATAGCACTGGACGGTCCACTTGGTTTCGTCAGGTGTCCACGGCTTGTTCTTTTGTCCTTCACAATGCGAGTGTTGACATTGTCCCGAGCGTCCAAGGTGTCTTGTTCATGTGTGATGTTGAACGCAATGTTAGGCGGGTGAGACTTCGTCTGATATGCAGATGTCCTTTCGTTGTGCTGATAGTCTGCTCATGTGGTGATGATGATGGAAATATGTTGTATATTCGTATTTGTTGGTGCATCAATTGTATGGGGAGAAACTGTCCATTACTGCTGGTAATTCAGGATATCAATAATTTTTGTAGGCACTGGGTTTACAAGATCTCCCGTCTGCTTTTGCAGCTTTTGATCATGGTTTCTCAAAGCACTTGTTGTAAAAATCGTCCGTTGGCTACTGCCACTTCTGATCAAGATTTCTCAAATCACTTGTTGTAAAAATCGTCCGTTGGCTACTGCCACTTCTGATCAAGATTTCTCAAAGGCACTTGTTGTAAAATCATCCGTTTGCTACTGCAACTTCAGATCATTAAATTTCACGTGGACAGCTATTAGAAATGCAGCAATCCTTCTGGGTATTTTCTGCTTTCTTTTTGGGTGGGTAGTCGATGATAGAAAGACCCTTCACCGCCTGGTAAATTCCTTTCTGACCCCCGTGGAGTATTGGTAGGTTGTTGCCGTTAATTACGTGTGAGATGCGTGTCGTCGCAGTATCTCGGTCGGCCCTACTCTAAAGCTTGTCCTGTGATTAACGCCAACCACGTAGTAGACGAAGGATGAGTATCTCAAATGGTCCCTGTCTCTACCACTGTGACGGATAAAATAATGAACCCTTTGTAAGTATCCCGTAAACTATGCTACGCCTGTAGTGTGTTCTTGTATGTGAAATCTTATCACTATAATGAATGGCTGTGCGGTGTTTACTGCACGTTTAACATGTAATGTAAAAGGCAAAATAAAAGTGTCTTGTATTTACTTCGTTATAGTTACTGGAAACTGTGCAATCTTACAAATATAATAATTCTTTGCATGGTGTTTATTGCAATCTGTACTTATGAGTATGAAATATAGTATTATAATAAACGTAAATGGTATTTACAGTGTTATATTTATGGAAAATATGTATATATTATCTGACTGAAGTTAAGACATAATAATGATAAAGTACAAAATATATTACACTAACCTTGGTGTCCATATACGAATTTCACTGACACAATGTCCTGACTTTTCCTCGTGAAATCTAGAACCCCAAGTTTTGGTTGGCGGACTGCTTCTCTTGCAATGCCAAGCTATACATTGCGTTTGATTTTATATCATCCGAATCGCCGTTGGCAATTTTCGGGTCGTTTCTGATGTCATGTGAATTTCGTTTGTTTTCCTTAAGTCAGACATTCCGTTCTCATGCTGTGTAAAATTTCCTGTAATATTTTGCTATGGTCGCTCTCATGTTTTGCTTATCCGAGACAACTTGTCTGCGTTCGTCTTTTGAGTGTCTGTGCAGCATTTAATAGTCTTTACATAATGACATATTCTCACTCTTTTCATGTTGATCCTGGTTCAGACACGGCGTCGCCGTTAATCAAATGTTATTGGGTCGGTTCGATGAGAACCTGCTTATTAAATTACTCATTGTAAAACTGCCTCGCGCTCTGTCCATATATTCTACGGCTAGCCACAATAATATTGCTTGTACCTTCCTGCCTTTGTGAAAACACAACCGAGACGTTGGGGCGATTACCTCGATAATCTATTGACTCACTGTCTACTAGTTGTGAAAACATTTCAGGTGAATGTTGTAGCGTTTAAAGGGCTCACGCCGAGCGTTGTCTATTGTTATGTCAACATTCCTTGTAAAATTGGTGGATGTCCCATGACTGTCGACCAACGATTGTCTGTGCCAACAATGAGTATAGACAACCGACTGCCTTCTCATTCAGTGAGAAATTTACCGACAAAATATTACCATTAGTTTTTAGGAATTTAATTGCAGACTTACTCGTCTCTCGCGACACCTGTAAACAGGCCTATATAGGATGATGCCTAGATGGCAGGGAGGATAGTGTGATTCGCTTGCATAGCAAGGCGGGGTTGTCTCACGGAAGGTTCTGGGTTCGAGTCCTGGGTAAGCAATTTACATCTGTTGTTTTTCTGTTGTCTAGTTTTCTACTTCTTTATTTCTTACGAGTGCCTGAAAACATACCTTTATGTTTGTCTAATAATTATTTACTATGATATGGTGTTGCTCATTGTATGATACGGTTGCTGTTTAGTGTGTGGTATGGTGTTGTTCAGTGTATGAAGCAGTTGCTGTTTAGCATATGGTATAGTGTTGTTCAGTTTATGATACGGTTGCTGTTTAGTGTATGGTATGTTGTGTTTCAATTTATGAAACAGTTGCTGTTTAATGAATGACATGGTGTTGTTCAGTGAAAATGAAACAATTGCTGTTTAGTGTATGATATGGTGTTGTTCAGTGTATGAAACAGTTGCTGTTTAGCGTATGGTAGGTTGTGTTTCAGTGTATGAAACAGTTGCTGTTTAGTGAATGATATACTGTTGTTCAGTGTATGATACAGTTGCTGTTTAGGGTAGTGTATGGTGTTGTTCAGTGTATAAACATTTGCTGTTTAACGTATGGTATGGTGTTGTTCAGTGTATGAAGCAGTTTCTGTTTAGTGTAATATGGTGTTGTTCAGTGTATGAAGCAGTTTCTGTTTAGTGTAATATGGTGTTGTTCAGTGTATGACACAGTTGTAGTTCAGTGTTTGGTATCGTGTTGCTCAGTAAATAAAACAAGTTCTGTTTAGTGTATGGTATGGTGTTGTTTACTGTATGAAACAGTTGCAGTTCAGTGTATGGTTTGGTGTTGTTCAGTGTATGAAACAGTTGCAGTTCAGTGTATGGTATGGTGTTGTTAAGTGTATGAAACAGTTACAGTTCAATGTATGGTATGGTGTTCTTCATTGTATGATACGGTTGCTGTTTAGCGTATGGCATGGTGTTGTTCAGTGTATGATACATTTGCTGTTTAGTGTGTTGTATGGTGTTATTCAGGGTATGACACGGTTGCTGTTTAACGTATCGTATGGTATTGTTCAGTATATGATATAGTTGCTGTTTAGTGTATGATATAGTGTTGTTCAGTGTATAATACTGTTGCTATTTAATTTATGATATGGTGTTGTTCAGTGTATGATATTTGTCGTACGGAAGGTTAATTTTTTTATTTGGCCCGTCTGAGTATATAGAGTGGATGTCGACAGATACGCGAGAAGGTATAGAAATAGATTTTTCACAGGTGGTAGAATTGAGGAAAAAAGATCTGTCTCTGGAGTGATTAGATAATCTCTTCCAGCCTATCCGTACGGCTGTACTTTATTGCAAGACAGCTTTTATCTCCCTATCAAGAATATATAAGTTAATCTACACACATACACACAGCTATGTGACAACCAGACACACAAACGTGAACAACTAAGGATAAATGGGTATGGGTCTGACCAACACACATAGGTAAGTTTCTTTGTAGTTTATTATCAGTAAAGCTGAACAACATCAAAATATCTAAAGGAAAAGATGAGAGTCATTTACATGCATATGAAATAAAGCAGAAAACGTGCACCCTCTCCAAATGGAGAAAAGAACCCTAAAATTATTAACCTAAAGGTTGAAGGTTAGCACTCTGTTACAGAATGAACAGTATTGGTACTCTATGAGACCTAGTAAAATAAACAAACTTTTAGACAAATCAGATATTAGGATAGTTTTCCCTCAAACAAGAAAATACTCGCACACTCTTGCAAACAGTGGCCACTCTCACACTCTTAGCTAATTGCCTGGTATGGTAGGTCTGTAATATCCCTTTGTAATAGAATTACTCCATGAATATATTATTTAATTCACTTAATATTTTGTCACCCTATAGTGTTATTACAAATAGTTAAAAAAAACTGAGAGAGTTCTTGAGGTTTACTCTTTAGCGGGAAAAATACTTTCAGTATTGGGAAAACATCTGGTTGCTAGAACTCTGTTCATAGGCTGATGATGGTTCTTCTTAATATACAACTAGTAAAAACCACATAATGAGACAAAGGATCTCACATCCTTCTTTGTTTGTGGTCGTGGTGCTCTCTGTAACTTTTCTAGATTCTTGGAATCAGGGGTCATATTACCCTGATATACGGTGTGTCCCAAGAATTCCAATTGCTGGCAACTAATACAACATTTGGTAGGGCGAGCGGTCAAATTTGCCTCTCTGAGTCTATCCAATAACATTTCCAGTGATGATAGATGTTCCTCAAATGTTTATGTAGCTATGAGGATATCATCCATAAAATTGGTGATAGCTGGGTTTTGTAAGGGATTCAGTAATTTCCTCATCATCCTGGAGAAAACACTCGGAGCATTCTTCAAACCAAAAGGCAACATATTGAACTCATAGTGCCCCTCCGAAGTGTTAAAGGCCAGCAATGGTCTGATTTCAATGTTGACGGGAATCTGGTAATACCCTTTACTTAGATCCACTTTAGAAAAATATTTTGCCTTATTCAACCAGGCAAACAGCTGATTAGTGTCCGGTGATGGATATACTTGTGACTGTGACACATTTAATTTCCTGTAATCAATACGGAGACTATGTTCACCAGAGGGTTTTCTCGGCAAAACCACACCGGCGTTATAAGGTGATTCACTGTGGGAAATGATATTCTCCTGCAATAAGTACTCTATCTCTCCATTTAAAGCTTGTTCCTTGGCGAAGGGAATTGAATAGGTTTTCATACGGATCGGAGTTGGGTCTAGTAATCTCATGTCATATTCTAACAAGTTTGTGTGCCCCGGTTTGTCCGTTAACACATCTGAATGTTTTTCCAAAACCTTTTGAACCTTCTCCCTCTGTCCCTTTGTCAAGTGGTTACTGACTTTTACCTGTGCAGGAGTTTCACAGGGTCTCAAGGGGTATTCATATGAAGGGAGAGGTTCATTTCTCAATTCTGTAGCTATGGCCAGGGTCATTAAATGTGCACCTTCTGAGGTATTTCTATCATGATATTTTTTGAGTAGATTCACACGATAGACCTTTTCTTTTCCCTTTTTGTCTATCTTGTAATTGGTTCTAGATATCTTTTCTAGAACTGTGTATGGGCCCTGACATCCGATTTGAAGTTTGTTGCTACTGCCGGGTAACAGAAGAAGCACCTTCTCCCCAACAGCTAGCTCTCTATCCTTCGGCTTCTTGTTGTAATAAGCAGCATGTTTCCTTCTGGCTGCCCTCAAATTCACATTTGCTAATTTCCAGCCAGTTTTTAAGCGAGATGTCAACTCGTTCACATACTGATATGATGAGGTTACAGTGTCTTCTGCTTTCTCATCTGTCCATGTCCTCATTAAGGCTTCTAATGGACCGTTGATGGGCCGGCTAAATAACAACGTTGCCGGAGCCATACCTGTTGAGCTGTGTGGGACTTCCCGGTAGGCAAACATTTCAGCGGGTAAGTAGAGATCCCACGTATCAGGTTTCTCATGTGCCAGTTTCCGCAGAATAAAAATAAGAGTCTCATTGAATCTTTCTACCTGCCCGTTCCCTTGGGCGTGATAGCGACTACAGTGAAAGTGCCTGGCTTGAAAGATCCTGAATACTTCCTCAGTTCGTTTTCCCTTGAACTGAGAGCCATTTTCAGTCAAGATTTGTTGGGGAAAACATAACCTAGTGAATATTGTAAGTAATGCCTCTGCCACATGTTTGGAATCTATTGATGACATGGCTACCGCCTCTTCCCACATAGAGCAAGTGTCTACCAGAGTAAGAATATAACTGTTTCTCCTCTTGGTTCGGGTGAGAGGTCCAACAATATCCACTGCAACTCTTTCAAAAGGAGTTCACATGATTGGCATTTTAGCAAGAGTTGCAGGTGCAGTCCAGTGCTTTGGAGCTACCCTTTGACATTCTGGGCAGGATTTTACATGCTATTCGTTGTCCCGTGGCGCTAATTCCCATGTGTCCACTAAAGGGTATAGCATGTCCTAACTCCATAACCTTCTCCCTATATGAAGATGGCAGTACTAACTGTCCATGGCCATTGGATCCTGTGTCAACTTTCCTATAAAGCAAACCCTTCTTCATACAAAAATCTCCTTTAGTTGGAGGGTTATGGCTTTTTGGCAATTTGCCAAAACAAGGCATTAATGAGCTATCTTCAGCATGTGCCTTCCTCATCTCTTCTGGATGAGTGTTTATTGGAATGTCCTCCACCTTTCTAGATTGTGACCTGGACTGTACTGCCGCCATGATCACAGGTAGTTTGGGATTTCCCAAAAACACATATCTACACCCCAATATCAGAGGGAAGATTGGTTCCTTTATCACGTCTGCTCTAATCACTCCTTCCTTTTAGCGAGTCCTGACATTGATTCTAGCTATGGGAAGTGTCATGGTTGCTATATCCTTGGTTGCTCCTTGTATTTTCACAGTTTCTGTGATATACTGGTCAGGGTGCACCAGGGTAGAACTCACGACCGAGTCAAAATCCAATCCTGTATCATAAAGGCAAATAATAGTAGTGCCATTACAAGTAACTTCTTCACACACAGGGGGATGATGAAGGCTATTCTGACTCGTTGACAGTTTCTTCTTTCCCTTTTTCCCAGTTGCGAGACATGCAGCGTAATATGGAGGAGTTTTCTTTTTACACTCCCAAGTAGTGTGGTTGTTCATTTTACAATTAATTTTTACACCACTTTTCACCCTGTCTACGGGTTTTCTTATCTTGTACCTGAGGGTTCCTGTCACTATGTTCAAATGTAGGTTATCATAACCTTGTTTGTTTTTGTGTTGTTGATCCCTATTATCAAACTTATTCTGGTTTTGTGGTGGCCTACTACTTTCTCCTTGCTTCCTCTTAACTCCTGCTATTTCTGCCTGAGCTGCTTGATATCTCTCAGCAGCTGTTAAAATCTCCCCCAATCTCTCTGCGCACTGTTCCATAAGACATTTTCTCATGTCTGGCGGCACGGACTCTCTCACTTGTTCTATCAGGACCATTTCTTTTAGGTCTTGACATTTTCTAAGAGTAGTCCACTTCTCCAAGTAGGTTTCTAATCTGGCAGAGAATTGGTGGTAAGTTTCTCCAGGAAGAAGCTTAGCAGTTCGGAATTTCTTCCTATAAGATTCTGAGCTCTTTTCATAACGAACCAGCAATGCCTGCTTCAAGATTTCATAATCTTCCTGGTCTTCTTTCCCGAGTTTTACATACACTTCATAAGAAACTCCCCTCAGCCCCTGCGATAGTTTAATGCTCCATTTTTCCTTCTCTAAGCCATAGCTAGTGACAATTCTCTCATACCTATCAAGATATGCCTCAATTTCATCATTTTTCTCCACAAATGGATCCAAGTGAACGTTCATTGCTCCATTTGAGTTACTTTGACTTGCACTATTGTCAGAGGGGTTTGGACTACTTCCATTACCCGTAACATTTCCTTGAAGTTCAAGCTCTTTCAATCTCAACTCATGCTCCCTTTGCAACCTATTTTCCTCAGCCTTCATTTGCAACTTCTTTTCCTCTCTCTTAGCTTCAGTTTCTATTTGCAATCTCTTAGCTTCAGCCTCTATTTGCAATCTCTTAGCTTCAGCCTCTATTTGCAATCTCTTATCATCAGCCTTCCTTTGCAACTTCTTTTCCTCTCTCTCAGCCTCCATTTGCAATCTCTTAGCCTCCCTATCAACTTCCACCTGAAGTTTCCTTTCTGTTTCCAACTTCTTATCTTCTCTTTCGATAAACTTGTCACACTCAGTAGTGACATACTGAATAAGGGCCTCCCCACTTAACCCAAACTCCTTTGCCGACTGCACTGTAGCAGATCGAAATTTTTGCCAAGTCTGCCTTACTCATATAATAATAACATGCAGACACTCAAACACTCTCTTATAGACCAATTACTATTAATACAACACTAACTAATTAAGGACTACTGTCAGTGTATCTTGCCAAGTCTGCCTTACTCATATAATAATAACATGCAGACACTCAAACACTCTCTTATAGACCAATTACTATTAATACAACACTAACTAATTAAGGACTACTGTCAGTGTATCCAGTCACCACAATTTTGGTTTGTACTCAATGGTACTACAAAGTGCTTTATTAATATTCCTACCTCTTATTAAGTAATATTATATATTAAAAATATACTCCTACTGCCTACTCAGAAGATGTAAGTGATACCTATAAGCCTGAATGTCTCAAAGAAAAGACCCCAGGGTAGTAAGTGAACCCCGGACGAGCCCCCACTGTCACGAGAGGGTTGTATTATTATTGAAATTATAAATATCCTGGACACAAAGTTGTATCAGGTGATACCAGGATAGTGCCAGATAAGAGACGGGTCTTACAAGTAATACCCCCTTCTCTGAAAAGAGTAAGTGTGTATGGACATCAAAGGTAGGATCAAGCTGTATAAGTTCCTAGGGAAGATGGTAATGTATTACTCTTAGTTCTTAACTGCTGATTTCCAGATCCTCCTCTGTTTATATTATTAGCTCTGCTTAGGGTATTAACTAAACTATCTACCAACAAGAACTGTAACTTAACTTAAATAATGTAAGCTGGTAAATATTTACAATTTATTTTTACAAGTTTTTCTTTTCTGTGTGAAAATCTTTCACGAAACTCAAAATTTGGTTACAACATTAAATAAATAAAAACACTTGAAATTTGTCAAAATAATTTAGCCTTTTAACTTTATAGGAATGTTCTTTTCTCTGAGCTGAAATAACTTTATCTTAGTATTAATTCTATCTTTTCACAGTATCGGTATTTCAGTTAATTACTGACTAGGACGTTTGCCTAGCTAAGATGCACTGTTTGTCCATCATTTTACTATTTATTTTGTGGTGATGCTGATATAAACTGATCAGTAGCCTTGTGTGGCTACTTAGCTTGAAGTCTTGGTTTTGTAGTCTGTTCCACCTCTGTACTGGCAGGAAACTGTGTCTCTTCCAGGCATTAGGATTTGGGTAACTGTCCCTCTAAAAATCAAAGGGCACTCGTACCACTAGTTCCTATAGTAGAGTCAGGCTCCTTAAGATGGACGTCAGTTACAGGATACTACCTGAAATATATTTAATTTCACCACTATATTGCCTATCTCTATCCCTTTATTACAGAAGTAGGAGATGAGAGATAGTTTCAGAAGACAGAGTGCAGATAAACGCACAAGGCATATCAATTCAGCAATAACACAATCCAGTTCACTGTGAATATATCTTTCTCCAATTCCTTGGTCATAGCTATCTGTCCATGATTCGCCTCCATACATTTATTATGTCTTGAGTAAAATACTAAGTAATTTCTTAATCAATACAGTAAAACAATTCCTTTCATCCTTCCTATGTTCCTGGTGGGTGCTCCATTCCTTCCAGAAATAATTCTGTAAATACTTTTCTAAAACTATAGACACACTTTCGCTACCATTCTCAATTTATTTGAATATATACTGGCTTAGGTTTGCATCCATAATTTACACAGTAGTTTAGAACACATCGACACACTTCCTAATCTAATTAATATATATATATATATATATATATATATATATATATATATATATATATACACATATAAATATATATATACACATGTGTATATATATATTTATACATGTGTATATATATATATATATATATATATATATATATATATATATATATATATATATATATATATATATATATATATTCTTTCTTAACCTCAAGTACATACAGTCGAGCTGTTAATGAATATATATTAGTCTGCTCTCAGATACAGAAGGCAAAGGCAATCTTCATTAACATAACTGGCGCTCGCTGTATTTTTTCAAAATTGAAATGCCTCGTTTCGCAAGAGGCAGGGTCTTATATAGGTCACATCCGGCGACACAGAAAACAATACTGCTGAAATGTGTTTGCGTTTCCAAAATGTAGGCATAATTTGTGTAGATGTGCAAATATTGGGAACTATGATTTCAATTATCTTCCTTATTCCTGGAGCAATTTCCTTCATCGTAGGCTTAAAATACGCCCTGTATTAGTCTTCAACTTTCAAGCTAATTGTCTTTTTATTACTTACTACCATTTTATTCTATGCGTAGCCTAAACAACAAAATTTTCGACTTTCCCAATGTCTTGATGCCTTCCACTCGAGATTTCTCCATTCGTATAATACTATTCGTGGAAGTCTTTACACCTACCTATAAAGTAGCATTCCTATTGTTAATTTACTTACCTCTTCCAGGTGGTACTTCGCTCATAATGCTGTAGTTTAATGCCATCCCCAATTGGTTTACACAGATTTGAGATCGCCATGATGCATGCCTAATCGTTTTATAAGCACTGCATGAAGGTGCGATTCCATTGGTTCGTCTATCATACAGTTTTTATAAAGTATGGCGCACTGTTGTGGTCAGAATGACGTGTTGAGAATCGGAATTCACGACTTATCAAAAGATTTACTGTTCCCTTACGGGTTTCTTTGTAAGAATGTCCGTTTCTGAAGATCAAAGAGCCCAGATGTTTTTAACTTCCCCTGAGTACAAAACTTCAAAGGGTCTGTGTTTTTGTCTTCCCCACGTGCCAGCCTGTCTAAGAACTATTATGATTTACAGATGCTTGCGTGAGGGGACGAGGTAAACACAGCCTGATTTGCTTTCCTGTTAAGACTGACAGGTCACGCAGTTTGTAAACATTGCGTTACCTCGTGTTAAAACGAATAGGCGGGACGAGAGAGTAAGCTTGTGTAAATAAAGACAGACTGTATAATGTAGGTTTTTTAGCTAGAAAATCAGAGGGTAGCTATTAGGTTGCAATAAGCTGTCAAATTACCGTAAACTCTTTTTCCATTACACGTCACAATACTGTTGCTGTGTAGTTTATGATATAGTGTTGTTCAGTGTATAATAGGGTTGCTGTTTAATGTATGATATGGCGTTGTTCAGTGTATGATACTGTTGCTGTTTAGTGCATGGTATAGTGTTGTTTAGTGTATAATATGGTTCCTTATTAGTGTATGACATGGTGGTGTTCCGTGTATAATATGGTTGCTGTTTAACGTATGGTATGGTATTGTTCAGTGAATGATACGGTTGCAGTTTAGTGCATGATATAGTGTTGTTCAGTGTATAATATGGTTGCTATTTACTGTATGATTTTGGTGTTGTTCAGTGTATGGTACGGTTGCTTTTTAGTGTATGATATAGTGTTGTTAAGTGTATAACATGGTTGCTGGTTAGTATATGATACGGTGTTGTTCAGTGTATAATATTGTTGCTCTTTAGTGTATGGTATGGTGTTGTTCAGTGAATGATATGGTTGCTGTTTAGTGTAAGATATAATGTTGTTCAGTGTGTGACACGGTTGCTGTTCAATGTATGGTATGGTGTTCAGTGTATGATATGGCATTCCACTTAATCGTTCCTCTTCTACCGTGGAGTGTAGAGGTTTGTAAGAGATAGCGCCATACTATTCTAGCGGCTGTCTTCCTTCTGGCTTGGTTCCATTCTAGTCCTCATTCCTTCAAAGATTGTCTAATGTTATCCTCCCAGCGGCCTTTGGGTCGTCCTGGAGGTTTGGATCCCTGGCTCTTAGTTTCCCATGCTTGTCGTGGTAGCCGATCTTCTCCCATTCTGCAGACATGGCCAAACCATCTCAGTTGGGACTGTTCTACTTGGGTCTGCAGGGGTTAGGTTTTTAGGCCTTGACGTATCGTCTGGTTGCGGACTATGTCTCTTCTTGTTACTTCAACCACCTTCGTCGGATACCTCATTTCTGAGTTTTGGATCTGGCTTTTGTGGGTTGTAGTCATTGTCCATGACTCGCATCCATACGTCAAGACTGGAACATAGGTGGAGCGGTATACAGTCATCTTCGTCTTCTTACCAACCTGTCTTTTGCTGAGGAATCCTCGATTTATGACTTGAAAAAGTCTCCCAGCTGCTGCTCTTCGGGTAGCCAACTCTTCTTTGATGTCTCCTTTCCGGTCTATGACAGCTCCAAAGTATTTAAAGTGGTCGACCTGCTCCAGGACCTGTTTTCCTAGCTTAATCTGATGTCTTCTTTCCTCTCGTGATATCACCATGGTTTTTGTTTTCGAGCTGCTTATGATCATCCCTCTCTTCTCCAGCTCTTCCTTCCAGACTTGCAGGTTAAATTGAAGATGTGCCTCTGATTTATGGCATTCTTCGATCTTAATTCCTCACCATAGCTGGTGGTAGCCGGAATTAAGATCGAAGAATGCCATAAATCAGAGGCACATCTTCAATCCAACCTGCTTATGGAATTCCAAGCTGCATAGTGTCAATCATAAAAAGCCTCTATGCCAACTTTACGTGTAGTGTTGGGCAGAGCAACCTAACCTTTGAGGTGAAGACAGGAGTACGACAGGGATGCCCCTTATCAACCACTCTATTTTTAACAGTCATAGACTGGGTGATGCGCCAGACAACAGAGGGCAGTCCAAGAGGAATAAGATCTACTACATTTTCTACATTGGAAGATCTGGAATATGCAGATGACATTGCACTACTAGCACATTCATATCAACACATCCAGGAAAAAACGGATAGACTTAATAAGTTTAGCCAGCAGGTGGGCTTGAACATCAATTTAAAGAAGTCAGAGATCATGACGCTCAATGTGAGCAACCCTGAGCCCATATCAGTAAGGAATCAGCAACTGGTACAGACATACACCTTCACATACCTAGGATGCATAGTAACACCAGACGGCGGGGCAGGCAAAGACATCAACATCAGAATGAATAAGGCAAGAACAGCCTTTTTTAGCCTAAACAATATCTGGAAGTCCTCTCAATACAGCACAAGCACAAAATTAAGATTATATCAGAGCTGTGTGCTTTCTGTGCTTCTCTATGGTGCAGAATGCTGGAGAGTTACAGAGAAGGAAATGTCGAAATTGTCCTCTTTTCACACAACATGCCTAAGAAAAATTCACCGAATCTTTTGGCCGAATACCATCACCAACCAAGATCTGCTTGCTCGGAGCAAGCAAGAGGACATGCACACCATCATAGCTGGCAGACGCTGGAGCTGGGTTGGCCATGTCCTCAGAAGAGACCCCGATGCCATCACAAGAACAGCTATGCTATGGACCCCTGAAGGAAAACGAAAGAGAGGCCGACCAAAAACAACCTGGCGGAGGACTGTGGAGGCTGAGATGCTTAGAATGAACCAGAGTTGGGGCACTGTACGAAGGATGGCCGCCGACCGAGCAAAGTGGAATCAATTTGTTGTTGCCCTACAGGACGCCACTAGGCGTGATGGCCATTGACTGCTTTGACGGTCGGCGGCTAAGGATCAAAGAAGAAGAAGATAGCTGGTGGCGTGGACGATCATGTATCTTCCCACCTTCATGTCCCCGGTACAATTTACCAATTATCTTGTTGACTTCTTCACATGCCATGCTGTCAAACTATCCAATATATTTATTCTCTCCTTAACGTCCTCTGTCTCATTTTTTCTTTCACTCTTTCTCTTTTGTCACAGTATGTTCCAGCTCTCTTCTTCCCATAGCATGTCCAAAGAAAGTGGATTGTCTCCTTCTAATTTAAAATATAAACTGGTCATTGGTATTCTCAAGATACTTCTGAAAAACACCACTGTGGCTTCTAGATGGTTGCCGTACTTGTTTGCTATTTGTCAGATTTGGTACTATGAAATGCCAAAGCGATAACTTTGTCCAGGACTATTCCTTGAATTTTGACTACTTACAGAAAGGCAGCAACGACCATCTCATTAGAATACTAAGAGCAGGTGTGAGCAATTGCGTACTAAGTAAAGTGCGAGAGAGGCGGTCCGCCGCGGTGACAACCAGGAACGGGGTGCCGTTGGACACTATTATGTAGAACTACTGTTAAAAATGTACTTGCAAGTGTGTTCCTTCTTGAGGAGGTTGTACAAAAAGTAGGATCCGCCCCAGGTGCCAAACACTTTAGGGACGCCTTTTGTGAGAGGAAATAAGAATCTGTGATTTATGTTATGCAATACTCTAACCGTTATGTTCTGTGTACTCTGATGTCTTAATTCTCTTCTCAATTTGCTTTTGTTCTGCCCCTACTTTTCTGACCCTGTTGGGTTCCAAAACAAGGGCTGCCTTGTAATTCTATCAATAGGTTTCCTCGCTGTCTGTCAAATCCGTTGCCTCTGTTTTCTTTTCATCTCTTGTTCCTCTACATTGGTGGCCTTGTACGTTTTGATTCTTCTATTGTTATCAAGCACGCATTTATGAAAGTCTGAAGCTTCGTGGTTGATGTTTTTCTTATTGTCCATGTTTCAGAGCCGTACAATAGAACTGATTTGACATTTGAGTTGAAGATTCTTATTTTTGTGTTGGACCTGATGTCTTTTGATTAATTAGCTTCTAACGCCCGCATGTTACTGGGGCCCGAAAGGGAAGCAAAGAATATCAACACTGTAACCTACCACGCTTGTCGTAAAAAGCGAATATGGAGAATTGGACATAGGGCCGGCGACGCCATCCTTTTGAAACTTCAAGCCACATAATCTTCAACCAACAATATGAATGAGCTACCACAGGAAAAATCAGTACATGTGACAGAGAAGATGTGTAACTGAGCGTGACTCCAACCCAGACAACATCCACATCAACAATACATTTATCACAGAGGTGAACGTGTCCTAAGAGTTAGGAAGACTGTTACTAAACAACGTTAGTCTTGGTGGAGGAATAGTAATAAGGTACCAATACAAAGGCAAAACATATATATCCCAGATAATTTAAATTACTATAGAAACGATGGAAAAACATCATCATCGGGTGCCATTTTCACATCGAAGGTCAGCCGCTATGGATCTGAAACGCCACACTGAATGTAAGGAAAAGATTACACCTACGAGATAAGTCTGAGTAAAGCTGACAATGTAACCATAAGGCAAATAAGGAAAACCAGAATATGAAATGGTTTGGACACCTTGTTATAAAGCAATCAGATTAGCCACATCGAGAGAAACAGAAAATGAAATGGTATGGACACCTTGTTATAAAGCAATCAGATTAGCTACATAGACAAAAACGGAATTTGATATGGTATGGACACCTTGTTATAAGGCAATCAGATTAGCAACATAGAGAGTAACAGAATATGAAATGGTATATACAGCATGAGATGAGCAGAAGACGTGGGAGATGGATAGGACACATTGAGGCAACCTGTTTATAGCATTACGAGACAGTCCTTGCTCTTGTATCCCCAGGGCAAGAGAGATAGAGCTAGACCAAAGAACGCATGGAGACGAGAACTAGCAGACAGACATGAAGGGGATGAAGAAGACATGTATAGACCTTGAGTTGATGGCACGGGATAGGAAGACTTGACATACGTTTTTTAAGGCCTATGCTAATTCGGGAGTTGAAATGTTATCATTACAATGATGAATATCATGTCATAATGCAATCAGATCAGCTACATAGTAAGACAGAATATGAAACGGTATGGACACCTTGTTATAATGCCGTCTGATAAGCCAACAGATCTAACCTTTGATAGCTGTACGAGACAAAACGGATCTTGCAGCAACGAAGTATGACGCTAGCCCAAACAACACATCTGTCAATTGAGCGAAAAGCTGCTTCTACCTACGGGCGATTAGTGACAGATGTGGAAAGAAAGAAAAATAAAATAAGTAGAAGTATACATGTACGAATTAAAGTAACTTTGCAATACAGATACGGGAGGGGTAAAGGATCTCCTTACATGCCCCTTGAGGCATATTGGGAATATGGTGTTAGGCCCGTATTTTCTTGACCATCGGCACACTACGGGGTTATGTGGTCAGCATCACACCGGCCGCCTTAACCTTCCCACAGTTGCACTGGTACCCAATTCATGAGATATATGGCTCATTGAATAAGGGAACAGTGGCTGTCGGGCATACACTTGTACTGACAATGTGTAAAATCATAACTAATATAACCAGTGTACGTAATTTGTTTTTGATGACGATTATCATAGTAATAGAATGTTATAGAATAGCTTGAAATCCAGTGTGTACTGTATGTGCAATAAGTCTGCAGATTTGAAAAATATTCTTCTTCTTCTTCGTTCGTCCTGAAAAGGACGGTGGTTGCGTTGTGTCTGTTTACGCCTAAGCTGTGATATCTGCACCTTTCGGTCGACACATCCGACTTCTGCACAGCATTTTTTGGGGCCGGGTTTGCCTTCCCTCTTCGATCCGTGCTCGCTCAGCCAGACTGCACTGCTGCAGACTGTTTCCAGGACCACCACGTGGAGGTGGAGCACGGTCTTGACCAGCTCTGGTTCGCTGGTCCTGGCGCAAGCAGTCAAGCTATGAGTCGCCGACTGCGGTCTCTATTGCTGCGTCTTTGGGCCCGAAAAATAATAATGAAGGACGCGGTAACATTTCTGGGAATTATGTGGGGAAAAGAGAGATAATACACATTTGGTTAGCTTAAACAAGAAAAACTAGATTATTTCCCTTACACCGCTGCGTTTGTTGTTTAGTCTTTTCACTATTATTGTTAAATGCAAAATCACAAGTTTATATTGTGACCGTTTAAAATTCGACCCTAACATGTCTCTGCAGCTTGCGGTGAAAATGGAACTTTGGGTTCTAGGTTGAATTGTTAAGCCATTCATTAGCAAGGCTAATTATCATTCATTGATCAGGGCTGGATTGCATGAACACATTTGAAGCTACCGTCAGCCCCGATAGACGGCAGTGTGAAGAGCAACGATAGGGTGTCTGGATATGTGGTATCATGCAGCAAGGAATAATATGTGCCATCGATGACGGCAAAGCTATTCTTGAATGATTCTTGATTTAAGTTTTGGTACCCAGCTATCGCAGCTGTTTGTTCTAGCGAAGAACTTGAATATCTTACAACACGTCGCAATGAAGTGCCTGTTTCTTCTTTACAGGAGTCTCTGCCATGGAAGTATGAGCCTGAGACCTGATGGCCGACTCAGCTTGACACTTAGAGGAACAACTGAATACTACAAAGCAGTCAAGATCAACGGTTCTGAAAGTTCTTGATGAGACTATGGAAAAACGTCCGTCGGTGTTCGTGATATAATAATCATGGTATTTGGGTTATAAGTTATTCAGCATATAACAAATTGTTAGTTTCAGTACCGACCCAGTTTGATAGAGGAGATAAAATACAACTTCAAAAACGAAAGTGAATTTTAATCCCAAACTTTAATAGAAAAATATTGAATCAATTACCTCAAAACAGTTGTCATTCTCACTTCTCCTTTTTTTAACCAAATAGAGGGGCGTGGCAAGAGGCTGGCCCATGTAGTTCCCGACGGGCTCTGAGGGACGACGAAAGAAAACAGCTACTTCCCGTTCAAGCAAATCGTAAGAGGCAACTAATATGATTCTGTAAATGGGGCTAGCACTCTTAATCTTATCTTGAAAGATAAAAATACTCGTACAACTGAAACAACCCGCTACTGAAGCACGTGAATGTTTTAACACAGGCTTCCTGCAAGTGATCAGCTGCAGTGGTGGCCCTTTGTCCCTTAAGGAACGTAAAGTCAAATAGTGGCGTAATTTTGCGACTTACCTTTCGTGGTCCCTAGCGACACGCCCTTAAGGACCAGATCTAAGCAATTAAAGAAGTGTGAATTTTTGACAGTGCATAAGTAAACTTTCAAGTTTTTTTTTTTTTTACTAGTGTAAAAGCCCGTCGTAAGATGGGAATTAAATTCAAAAGCACCAATACCTAACAACAATTTTACTTATTCAAAAGAATTTTTTTAAAACCCACAGTGCACCACTACAGTACACGAACTACGTAGCAGCAGCTTGGATCCCAATGTGTGTATAAGGGATCATCTATCTATAACCCTCCACTCCCAAAGGAGCATAGGCCTTCAACAAACACATGCCAAGTCCTCCTGTCACGTGCCATCATCTCAAATTCCTTCCACGTTCCCCTATCACTTTCATCTCTGTTTCCAGCTCTCTTCTCCATGTACTTCTTGGTCTACCTCTGCTTCTCTTGCCCTGGGGGTTCCAGAACAAGGACTGCCTTGTTATGCTATCAACAGGTTTCCTCAGTGTGTGTCCTATCCATCGCCATCGTCTTCTTCTCATCTCTTGTTCCACTGGCACTTGTCTAGTTCTTGTCCTCAGTTCCACGTTGGTAACCTTGTCATACCATTTTAATCCCTCTATTCTACGCAAGCAACTATTTATGAAAGTCTGTAGCTTTTTGGTTGTTGTCTTTGTTGTTCTCCATGTCTCAGAGCCATACAATAGGACTGACTTCACATTTGAGTTGAAGATTCTTATTTTCGATTGGATCCGATTTCTCTTGATCTCCATATATTTCCCAATCCAATGAAAGCTCCTCTTGCTTTTTGTATTCTTATTTTGATATCACGTTTTGTCCCTCCAAATTTCTATGGTGTCAAGTCTATATTGTAATTTCTATAGTATGTTTTTAATTCAAGCCTGATCGCTTCTCGGCCTTTTGGCTAAGATCAAAGTGTCTAAGCACAGGGACCAATACAGTGACATTCATGTGTCATTAGGTCCTTTGTGTGAGAACACAGAAGACCACTACAGTGACACATGATGTCATTGGGTCTTCTTGTGTTGGGACATGGGTCTTGACCAGGGCTGGGTTTAGTGTGTGCCATGCGACCTCATGCGAGGAAAAAATATGCGACCTCAAGCGAGGGAAAAAAAATAAAAATAAAAAAAAAATAAGATCAAAGTGTCTAAGCACAGGGACCAATACAGTGACATTCATGTGTCATTAGGTCCTCTGTGTGAGAACACAGAGGATCACTACAGTGACACATGTTGTCATTGGGTCTTGTGTTGGGACGTGGGTCTTGACCAGGGCCGGGTTGAGCGTGTGCCAAGCAACCTCATGCGAGGCAAAAAATAAACGACCTCATGCGAAGAAAAAAATATGCGACCTCATGCGAGGAAAAAAAAAAAAAAAAGGCTAAGATCAAAGTCTTCTCACAAAAGATCAGAACTTTGACATTCAGTGTCATTAGGTCTTTTGTGTGAGAACACAGAGGACCATTGGTGACACTTGTGTGTCATTGGGTCTTTTTGTGTTTAGACTTGCGCCTACTATCCGGCTTTGGCTAGGATCATGTGTCTTGGCCGGGGCCGGGTATGGGCGTGCGATCAATGCGACCTCATGCGAGGAAAAAATATGCGACCTCATGCGAGGAAAAAAAAAAAAAAAAAAAAAGGCTAAGATCAAAGTCTTCACACAAAAGATCAGAACTTTGACATTCAGTGTCATTAGGTCTTTTGTGTGAGAACACAGATGACCATTGGTGACACTTGTGTGTCATTGGGTCTTTTTGTGTTTAGACTTGCGCCTACTATCCGTCTTTGGCTAGGATCATGTGTCTTGGCCGGGGCCGGGTATATGCGTGCGATCAATGCGACCTCATGCGAGGAAAAAATATGCGACCTCATGCGAGGAAAAAAAAAAAAAAAAAAATTTAATTCAAGCCTTTGTTGTTCATACTTTTTACAGTGGATCAGGTAGTGGTCTATGTCATTCTCTTCCTGGCATTCTTGGCAGTGTGGTTCTTCTATCATAAAGTATGCTGCACCGAGACGGAGACGCCACAGTTTTTTGTTCGAAGGTATCTTTAATTCTTCTCTGACCTGGCACGTCCTCGTTGGTTCATTTAGCAGTTGGAACGCATGTCTGCCTTTTCTACTTTTCTTCCATGTTGTCTTCCATTCTTTGTTTATAGTTTCCTTCACTTGGCTCTTGATCTCCGACCTTCCCAGTCCTGCTTTTATATTGTTTTTACTTGTTCTTCCATTCTTGGCGGTCTGGTCTGCCAACTCGTTGCCAGCAATACCTATGTGTGCTGGAACCCACACTAGCCTCACACTACATCCTCTGTTCCCTAGTGATGTATTAATTGCTAGAATTTCTTCCTTTATGTCTGGCCGGCTACATTTACCTGGGTGTTCTAGTGCTTGTAGTGATGATAGTGAGTCTGTAAATATCGTAACAGCTTCTGGTGGGTTATCTTCGATTATTTCTAGACTTTTAAGAATTGCTACCATCTCTGCGGTAAAAATCGATGCTCCTTCCGTTACACTGTAGCTCTTTTTTATTCCCCATTGTGGTATTACAACTCCAGCACCTAGTTGCCCACTATCACCCTTGGATCCATCAGTGATAAGGTCTTAAGTATAGATGCCCAATCAATAGTTAAAAGATATATACATAAAACAAAGGAAAACATATAAGGTTAGTACTTCAGGGAAAACATCTAACAAAATAAAAATTAAACAGCAAGAACTAACAAAGCATTAACAAAAACTAACTACTCATAGGACAAGGAAAGACAACGAGGTATAGAAAAAAATAGGGCAACAACTCAAAAAGAACAAATGCCAATACAAATTAAAACCAAGTGTAAAGGACAATAGTTATCTATAAACAACACAAAAGAGAAAATAAAATTTACAAATACTAATATAAATAAAAATCAGCAACCGTAAAAGACAATAGATATTTAAATTGAATACAAAACTAGAAAATAAAATGACACTAAATACCCCAATTATAACCAACTTTCAGGTTGAACAGGATAGACCAAGATGGAATGAGAAGAGGCAAGAATGGACAGATGATAAGAGCCCGCTCTACACCCATCAACGCATCAAAACAACAACAACAAAAGTCTATGCTTCATTTCAATGAGAATTATCTTATCCACTGTAAAAAGTACGAACAACAAAGGCTAGAATTAAAAACTTACTATAAAAGTCACAGTATAGGCATGACAGGTGATAAGGTTTTACGTATAGATGCCTGTAGTGGTGTTGATGGTATTGTATGATGGTGATATTACTAAATGTAATTGTATGAGGCCAGCTGTGAAGGCTCCTGAGATAAAATGTAGTTGAGAATTGTCAGAAGGCCTTTCTTGCTACCACTACGACCTCACACTTAATTTTTTTTTTTTTTAATGAATGTGGCTACGTAAAGTGTCTAGGGTTATGCTATGTAGTGTGGTGTAATAGGTTATAGATATACCCACAGATATTCAACAAGACTAATAATATTAATAAATGTTAAAATACACTGAACTAACTCACGTGTGTAAAATTTTTTGATAGAATTATATTACATTTATTTTGTTCTGGATCAATTTTTTAGGTTGACCAGAACTTAAAAGGATTTAGAGATTATGAAAGAAATGCATGGAATATTATATCATAAATGCAATAGTGTACATATATATGTACTATACTAGTTAGTTTTATTAAAATGTTCTAGTAGTCATCTACTTGGGAGGATAGTTAATGTTTGTGCTGTTGGGGTGGCCTCATCACACCTGTCTATATTGACTACACAGTGTCCAGAAAATGGTGGGAATTTTTATGGGGATATTAGTAACTGCAAAGCGTTGGTGAATGTCCAGCAGACCAGAGGCTCACTCATCTTGTCGTTGTAGCTCTGGTGCTGAAATCTGGTGGTCCCACCTCTCCGTGCTGGCGGGCAATAATGGTGGTCTCTGTCACAAGTACTGCACAGATACACTCGAGTAAAGTCACCAACTGAATAGTCACTGCTTTGTTGACAACAGAAACTCGCAGCTCTGCAATCAAAGTATGGGCCATGTGTCAAAATCTATTCTCTACCCACGTCTGGACACAACACTGACACAACAACCACATCATACAGACAGGTCAGATCTCTCTGACCAAACAGCACATTTACCATGGTGGTTTTACATCAGATAGATCCTCCCAGACTATAGATTCTGAAAAATATTTATTAGTTGTCTGCCCTAAAAGAGGATAGGTAATATGTTTCATTATTCCCAACACTTGATCTGTCTTGCCTAACCCTTGCTGGAGTTTATGTACATTGTTGGTCCCTAGACCCTGACTAGGGCGGGGGGGTCTAGAGCAAATCCCTACTTGTTTGTAAGGCTAGATTTCGATATGGCAGTATCAAATCACTCGAACATGAAACAATATTCAAAATATATAAGGAAATAATTTCAATCTTACCAGATTATGAATAAATAACACAGAATTGCTAGCAAAACTCAGCTGAGCTGCTGGCTATAGTATGGCGTCCCTAAATTTATTACTTTTTCTTTCATATGGAAATCACCACACTTTAAAATCTGTGTCTATCACTGAACAACTATTGAAGAATGGCCCCACTTTCGCGTCTGAGCGCTAATGATATGATTGTCTGTGGCCAATCACTGCCTAGGTTTAATTTAAATTCAAATTTCCTACCATAAAGTCATTTCAGTCATGCTTCAGTCAAGTATGGATGGTTATCTGTTAGTCTGTCCGTCTCTACTTGTGTTTCTACAAAATGTACTTGATTTTTGAACCAACCTTTCTCTCCCCTCCAAAATTTTGTCGTTAAAAGTTATATTTAGACACAGCTACCACCCAAAAACCCTCTCCTCCATACTAAGTAAATTTGAACACCTGCGTCCCAAAGTCGTGTTTTTTTGTGCAATTAGCGACACTTTTAGGTTCAATACAGTCTGTCGATGATGTGAACAACACTGTCTTTTGTCATTATCTTCAATATTATCTATCCGTCTGTAAAATTAAGAACATATTAGTTCACTGCTCAGAATAGGCCATCCGGCCAGCTAATTTTTATATTCCTAACATTAATATTAAGAAAAAAGTACTTTTTAATTTTTGTAATATTCCTAACATCTGCGTTTAGCCGCTGAATTCAAATCAAGGCCTTGGTATCGCGCAAAAGCGTCCAACAAATGACTGTGGCGTAACATATCTATGGTCCCTTCTGTCGAGTTGCTTACTTTTTATGTCAACTTGGGAAACGTGACTTTTCTCCGTTTCCCCCCCCCCCCCCCCCCAATTGCGTCTCCTTAGCCTTTCTAGTCTCACGCAATCTTTCCAGTCATATTTTTTTCCTTTTTGATCCGCCGTTCCCCTCCTGTCTAGCAAGTCAATTATTATGGAGGATGATGACCCGCGGTCTAGGCGATCATGTACTATTCGCAGCCTACGCATTATGTTTTTATCCTTAAATGTTATCTGTGGAGATATTTTACCGTTGTATCTCTGTCAATTTCACTACACATCTCCCCACTTGAAAACATGCCTATGGCAAGTTCCAACACCAGCGATACACATAGGTAAAATTACTCCTCACGTCTGCCACTACTCTAATTTTGATCACAGGGGTGCCGACTGAGGAAATCTGCACCGACATTCAATTTGCCTGGGATATATTGGATACTAAACTGATAAGGTTGAAGCAACAAAGACCACCTCAGCAATCTTGCGTTTTCATGCTTAGCCTGAGACAAGAACACGAGAGGCTGATGGTCCGTCTCCACCACAAATGTTCTACCAAACAGATAGATTTGAAACTTCTTTATTGCCCAGATTAATGCTAAACATTCCTTTTCGCTTGTGGAGTATCCTTGTTCCGCCTTATTCAATTTGCGGCTTGCATAAGCGACTGGTTTAAGTTCCCCATCAGGTGAAGATGATCTTTGCAACAAAGCCCCTCCGAGTCCCACATTACTTGCATCTGTTCTTAAGACAAAGTCCTGTGTCAAGTCAGGCAGTTTGAGAATAGGCTTGCTAGTGAGTTTTTCCTTTAACTCTTGGAACGCTAGTTCACATTGTGCAGTCCAAATAATTTTATCTGGAAGTCCCTTGCGAGTCAGATCAGTCAGAGGAGCACAAATAGCGTTACAATTTTTGATGTATTTCTGATAAAATCCGCATAACGACACGAATGATCGCACGTCCTTTTTTGTTTGTGGCCTAGGTGCTCTCTGCAGTTTTTCCAAGTTCTTAGGATCAGGGGTCATATTACCCTGATATACAGTGTGTCCCAAGAATTCCAACTCTTTGCATCCAATACAACATTTTGTTGGCCTAGCAGTTAAGTTCGCCTCCCGAAGTCTATCAAACAACATCTCCAGAGCTTCAATGTGTTCTTCAAATGTCTCGGTGGCGACGAGAATATCATCCATGAAATTTGTGATACATGGGTTATTCAGGGGATCCAACAATTTGCGCATCATCCTTGAAAACACACTCGGAGCATTTTTCAGTCCGAATGGTAGCATACTGAATTCATAATGTCCATCCGAAGTGCTAAAAGCCAAATAAGGTCTCACTTCAGGCTTCACTGGGATCTGGTAATAGCCTTTACTAAGATCCACTTTTGAAAAATATTTTGCCTTGTTCAGTCTGGCAAATAACTGTTTTGTGTCTGGTAATGGATCCACTTGTCCTTCTGTGACAGCATTCAGTTTCCTGTAATCTATGCACAATCTGTGTTCCCCAGACGGTTTTCTCAACAAAACGACACTAGAACTAAAAGATGATTCACTGTGCGAAATAATCCCCTCCTTCAACAAATACTCTATTTCTTCCTTCAATGCCTTCTCCTTCGCGAACGGAATAGAATAGGCTCTCATACAGATTGGGTTTGAGTCTACCAGTTTCATGTCATACTGTAGCAAATTTGTATGGCCTGGTTTATCTGTTAATACATCTGTATGTTCCTCCAGAACCTTTTGAACTCTCTCCCTCTGGTTTTTAGTCAGGTGCTTACTGACTTTTACCTGTGCTGCTGTTTCACAAGGATGTAATGGATATTCATGTGAGGTGAGTGGTTCTTTTTGCATCTGGGTTGCAATAGCCAAGGTCAATAAGGGGGTGCTTTCCTGGAGTGGTCTGTCCAGATACTTCTTTAACAGGTTTACATGATAAACTTTTTCCTTCCCCTTTTTGTCAATTTTATAGTTTGTTCTAGACACCTTCTCTAGAACCGTATATGGACCTTGCCAACCAATTTGTAATTTATTCTGGCTTCCGGGTAGTAGAAGCAGCACCTTCTCTCCGACTGCCAGTTCCCTGTCCTTTGCCTTCCTATTAAAATATGCTGCATGTTTCTTCCTGGCTTGTTTCAAATTATCATTTGCCAGTTTCCATCCAGCTTTCAAACGAGTGGTCAGTTCGTTCACGTATTGATACGATGAGGTAATAGTCTCTTCCGCCTTCTCATCTGTCCAGGTCCTTAATAAAGCTTCTAAAGGACCTTTTATTGGCCTCCCAAATTGCAGAGTTGCAGGAGCCATCCCGGTTGAACTATGTGGTACCTCCCGGTAAGCAAACAATGCGGCGGGCAGGAATTGATCCCACAGATCCGGTTTTTCGTGTGCCAGCTTTCTCAGGATAGAAATGAGAGTCCCATTGAACCTCTCTACCTGGCCGTTCCCTTGTGGATGGTACGGACTACAATGAAAGTTCCTGGCTTGAAATAGCTTAAAAACTTCTTCCGTTAGTTTCCCCTTGAACTGAGAACCATTATCCGTCAAGATTTGATGCGGGAATCCTAATCGGGTAAATATTGTAAGTAGTGCCTCTGCTACATGTTTTGAATCAATTGATGGCAGGGCTACCGCCTCTCCCCACATAGAACAAGTGTCCACCAGAGTAAGGATGTAACTGTTCCTCCTCTTGGTCCGAGTGAGAGGTCCTACAATATCCACTGCAACCCTCTCAAAAGGTGTTCCCACTATGGGCATTTCCCCTAGAGTTGAAGGAGCAGTCCAGTGCTTTGGAGCTACCCTTTGACATTCTGGGCAGGATTTGACATATCTTTTTATATCCTCCGTTATCCCTGGCCAGAAGTAATGACAAGCTATACGCTGTCCTGTGGCGCTGATCCCCATGTGACCACTGAAGGGAATCGCATGCCCGAGTTCCATCACTTTATCTCTATATGAAGTGGGAAGAACCAGCTGGTTGTGAACATTTGTTCCAGTTCCGGCCTTCCTGTATAAGAGTTTGTTCTTCATGAAATATTCCCCCTTGCTCGGAGGTGTGTGGCATTTGGGCAATTTTTTAAAACAGGGCTTGAGTGTCCTATCCTCAGCCTGCGCCTTCCTCATCTCCTCTGGATGAGCATTTATAGGTTCACCTTCTTCCTCCTTCTTCTGTGACCTGGTCTGCACTGTCGCCATGATCACAGGTTTCTCGGGATTCCCAAGAAGACGTATCTACACCCCAATATCAGAGGGTAGATTGGTTCATCTATCACTGCTGCTCTGATTTCTCCTTCCACATAGCGAGTTTTCACCGTTATCCTTGCGATGGGAAGTGTCATGAGTGGTATGTCCTTAGTCGCCCCTTGTATTTCCACTGTTTCTGTGGTATACTGACTTGGGTCCACTAGGCTAGACTTCACAACTGAATCATAATCCAAACCTGTATCATAAAGGCACCTTATGGTGACCCCATTACAAATAACATCCTCACAAACTGGGGGGTGATAAGGTTCCTGTTGTCCCTTAGGCTTAACCTTTAATCTTTGCGTCCCCGACTTCATTGCAGCAATGTTTGAAGGTTTCCTTCTACAAAATTCGGTGTTATGGTTATCCTTCTTGCACCATTTACACCATCTTTTTCCTTGGTTCAACGGTTTTCTTTCATTGAACTTTTGGTCATTGAACTGTGAGTTTCTGTCGCGATAGTCATTTCTTGGCCGCTCAAAGTTTGTCCTACCTTTATTTCCCTGCTCTCTATTATCAAATTTATTAAATTGCTGTGGAGCTTTAAAATTGTCTATGTGCTTCTTTTTAGCACCACTTACCTCTGCCTGAGCTGCCTGATACCTCTCAGCAACATTTAAAATTTCCCCAACTTCTCTGCACCTTGTTCCATGAGAAATTTTCTCATGTCTGGAGCCATGGACTCTCTCAATTGCTCAATCATGATCATTTCTTTAAGGTCTTTTGTCTTCCCCAGAGCCGTCCATTTCTCCAAATAGGTTTCTAGTCTAGCAGAGAATTGGTGGTATGTCTCCCCAGACAACAGTTTGGCATTTCTAAATTTCTTACGATAAAATTCACCATTCTTCTCGTACCTTAATAACAAAGCCTGCTTTAACATGTCATAATTGTCTTGGTCTTCCCTGTTCATTTTGGCAAATACTTCATAAGAAGTACCTCTCAATCCCTGTGATAGCTTTAAGCTCCACCTCTCTCTCTCTAACCCATATGTAGTAGCTAATAACTCAAAACTTCCTAGGTACCCCTCTATGTCATCGTCTTTTTCAACAAAATGGTCTAAATGAAACCCCATAGCTGAGTTTGAGGCTCCCAGACTGGGCGTAGCATCTGAGGCAAAAGGGATGGCACCATTTTCAGGAGCCGGGCCTGGTAATTCCAGCTCCCTTAGTCGTAATTCGTGCTCCCTCTGCAACCTTCTATCTTCTGCCTCCCTTTCGGCAGTCAACCTTTTTTCTTCTGCCTCCCTTTGCTGTCGTTTTTCTTCTGCCTCAATCTGCAGCCTCTTAGTCTCAGCCTCTAACTTCTTCTCTTCAACCAACCTGTCAGACTCCAATTTTCTTTCAGCCTCTTTTTCTAATCTCCTTTCTTCCCGTTCAATATATTTATCACATTCAGCCGTTACGTATTGAATTAAAATTTGACCATCCATTCCCATCTCCTTCGCGGTGAGCACAGCAGCTGATCTAAATTTTGCCAGCTCCGCCATACTTTTTAGACAATATAATAATATACAAGCTAAATCTCTAACCAGTAAATACACTAAGTACTTCTTATGACTATAGTCTAACTAATTCTAACTAACCAGTTAACTAATTAATTATTACTGGCTGTGAAGATTCACCAACTTTTATCTGCAGGGACACTTTTAATGTTAAAGGGAATTTTACAATTTATTTCCCTACTTTTATTTCTCCCACCAGGAGATCCTAATATTACTGTTGGGCTAATTATCCCTGGACAAGACCCCAATTTATGTAGTGGTGTTGATGGTATTGTATGATGGTGATATTACTAAATGTAATTGTATGAGGCCAGCTGTGAAGGCTCCTGAGATAAAATGTAGTTGAGAATTGTCAGAAGGCCTTTCTTGCTACCACTACGACCTCACACTTAATTTTTTTTTTTTTTATGAATGTGGCTACGTAAAGTGTCTAGGGTTATGCTATGTAGTGTGGTGTAATAGGTTATAGATATACCCACAGATATTCAACAAGACTAATAATATTAATAAATGTTAAAATACACTGAACTAACTCACGTGTGTAAAATTTTTTGATAGAATTATATTACATTTATTTTGTTCTGGATCAATTTTTTAGGTTGACCAGAACTTAAAAGGATTTAGAGATTATGAAAGAAATGCATGGAATATTATATCATAAATGCAATAGTGTACATATATATGTTCTATACTAGTTTTATTAAAATGTTCTAGTAGTCATCTACTTGGGAGGATAGTTAATGTTTGTGCTGTTGGGGTGGCCTCATCACACCTGTCTATATTGACTACACAGTGTCCAGAAAATGGTGGGAATTTTTATGGGGATATTAGTAACTGCAAAGCGTTGGTGAATGTCCAGCAGACCAGAGGCTCACTCATCTTGTCGTTGTAGCTCTGGTGCTGAAATCTGGTGGTCCCACCTCTCCGTGCTGGCGGGCAATAATGGTGGTCTCTGTCACAAGTACTGCACAGATACACTCGAGTAAAGTCACCAACTGAATAGTCACTGCTTTGTTGACAACAGAAACTCGCAGCTCTGCAATCAAAGTATGGGCCATGTGTCAAAATCTATTCTCTACCCACGTCTGGACACAACACTGACACAACAACCACATCATACAGACAGGTCAGATCTCTCTGACCAAACAGCACATTTACCATGGTGGTTTTACATCAGATAGATCCTCCCAGACTATAGATTCTGAAAAATATTTATTAGTTGTCTGCCCTAAAAGAGGATAGGTAATATGTTTCATTATTCCAACACTTGATCTGTCTTGCCTAACCCTTGCTGGAGTTTATGTACATTGTTGGTCCCTAGACCCTGACTAGGGCGGGGGGTCTAGAGCAAATCCCTACTTGTTTGTAAGGCTAGATTTCGATATGGCAGTATCAAATCACTCGAACATGAAACAATATTCAAAATATATAAGGAAATAATTTCAATCTTACCAGATTATGAATAAATAACACAGAATTGCTAGCAAAACTCAGCTGAGCTGCTGGCTATAGTATGGCGTCCCTAAATTTATTACTTTTTCTTTCATATGGAAATCACCACACTTTAAAATCTGTGTCTATCACTGAACAACTATTGAAGAATGGCCCCACTTTCGCGTCTGAGCGCTAATGATATGATTGTCTGTGGCCAATCACTGCCTAGGTTTATTTTAAATTCAAATTTCCTACCATAAAGTCATTTCAGTCATGCTTCAGTCAAGTATGGATGGTTATCTGTTAGTCTGTCCGTCTCTACTTGTGTTTCTACAAAATGTACTTGATTTTTGAACCAACCTTTCTCTCCCCTCCAAAATTTTGTCGTTAAAAGTTATATTTAGACACAGCTACCACCCAAAAACCCTCTCCTCCATACTAAGTAAATTTGAACACCTGCGTCCCAAAGTCGTGTTTTTTTGTGCAATTAGCGACACTTTTAGGTTCAATACAGTCTGTCGATGATGTGAACAACACTGTCTTTTGTCATTATCTTCAATATTATCTATCCGTCTGTAAAATTAAGAACATATTAGTTCACTGCTCAGAATAGGCCATCCGGCCAGCTAATTTTTATATTCCTAACATTAATATTAAGAAAAAAGTACTTTTTAATTTTTGTAATATTCCTAACATCTGCGTTTAGCCGCTGAATTCAAATCAAGGCCTTGGTATCGCGCAAAAGCGTCCAACAAATGACTGTGGCGTAACATATCTATGGTCCCTTCTGTCGAGTTGCTTACTTTTTATGTCAACTTGGGAAACGTGACTTTTCTCCGTTTCCCCCCCAATTGCGTCTCCTTAGCCTTTCTAGTCTCACGCAATCTTTCCAGTCATATTTTTTTCCTTTTTGATCCGCCGTTCCCCTCCTGTCTAGCAAGTCAATTATTATGGAGGATGATGACCCGCGGTCTAGGCGATCATGTACTATTCGCAGCCTACGCATTATGTTTTTATCCTTAAATGTTATCTGTGGAGATATTTTACCGTTGTATCTCTGTCAATTTCACTACAATGCCGCAGGAGATGCCCAATCAATACTTAAAAGATAAATGCATAAAACAAAGGAAAACATATAAGGTTAGTAACAAAAACAAAATAAAAAAAATAAAACACTTACTAACTACTCATAGGACAAGGAAAGACAACAAAGTATTAAATTTAAAAAAAAAAAACAACAACAACTCAAAAAGAACAAATACTAATACAAAGTAACACAAAGTGTAAAAGACAACAGTTATAAAGAAACAATACAAAAGAGAAAATAAAATAGGCAAATACTAATATTAATTAAAATCAGCAACTGCTAAAGACAATAGCTATTTAAATTGAATACAAAATAAAAACAAATAAAATGACACTAAATACCCCAATTATAACCAAATTTCAGGTTGAACAGGGTAGACCAAGATGGAACGAGAAGAGGCGATAACGGTCAGCTGTTAAGTGCCCGCTCTCCACTCATCACCTCATCAAAACAACAACAACAAATGACAATCAATCCAGTACCGTACAGCTTTCCAGCCCAGAACTAACACTGCATATTGAGCACCTAGAAAAAGAACGCTCAAAAGTCACCCTCAGTTGGCTTCCGCCACCGATGAAAGAAACGACTGTGAAAGCCTTGGCAGCATCAGTTACGGGCGACCAAGAAGCCGAGGTGTACAAGATTCGAAATGCTCCGGACAAATGGGGTATACTCTGTCGGCCATCGACAGATATCCCACATTACGTTGAACTACGGTTCAAAGTGGTGAATGCATCAAAACACAAAATTATGGTAACAGTGCCTGGACGGCAAACAGTGTGCCCTCACTGTGGTGAGGACACTCACTGGGCTAACCGCTGCCCGAAAAGACCAGGAAAAGATCTCAACACAAAGTGGACAAGACTACAAACGAACAGTACGGAGCCCGCTAAGAACAACGACGAAAAACCCACACAGCATTCTACCACGGAGGGTGGGGTGATAGTAGCTTCCTATCCCGACTCTCGGAACAAGAGGCAGCGACAACAGTCAGCCCCCGACAGTCCTGGTGATGGAACAAGTACCAGTACAGAAATGGAAAACAACAAAACACCATTACATCCCATGACACCAAGAAAAATAATCCAGCCAGTAGCAAGACCCATGAGAAGACAAGCAACGATAGATCAACACATGAAACTGCGATTCCAGACACCGTAGCCAAACCCGACCCAGCAGATCCAAGTCAGACAACCAGTCTAACACAGGACTTGGAAGACAACACAAACTACACATCACCGACCAGATCAACTACCAGACTCGCAACAGACCTAGAAGACGGTGGAAATACTTGCTACAACAATCAAGAAAGACACTAAGACCAATTTGACAACGTGTGGTGAAATTCTAAATACAATATCTAAATTAGAATATAACAGTATAGTGCATAAAGTCAAAGATAGGATAGTACTAAAAATTTTCGTCGAGAATTGTTGTCGTCACCCACGCCTTTAGCGTATTAGTTGATAACGCATTAGCCGAACAAAAGGTACCCAATTTTTCAAATTCGTCCTTGAGATAAACGTAACACTTCCCAAGTTCAACTAAGTATTTGCCTAAAAGACATAGTAAAGAGAGGGTGAGGAACGGATAGATGGCCCAATACTAATCGCGTTTCGCATTGTTTCTAAAAATAAAACCAACTTGCTAGCCTTGCCTAGAACGATTTTCAAAATACGATGTAAAAGTTAGAACATGTGGACAATTGGGTCATGCAGACAGCATTTATGACGTAATTCTCACGTACTACGAGAGACTCTCGTAATTAGCTGGAAATTAGTGCAAAAAGACATGAATAGGTTGGTTATTGTAGGAAAAATATGGAATTTTGAACCAAGCCACCTAGCCCCATAAAAATTATATCTTCGTGTACCTTAGGACTTCCTGAGCAAGAATAGGGTGTTAGTTATTGATAAGGGTGGATTTAGGCTAAATGATAATGGTGCGCCACAATGCCAGGTACGTTAGCTCCGTATAAGATTAACGACCACTTGCCACCCCTATCGACACCCGGTATTAAAGTGCAAGATGTAGGTGTCTTCTCTGATTTTAGGATGTTGCTGTGTATGTGGTAGTAGAACAGTTCACAGGGTATAACACAGGCAACATGATGTGTAGAGTCATAGAAATGGTAACTTCGTTGTATAATTTTTTCCATTTATTGCACGCCACAAAACAGTCAGGATATTTATATCATCAACATAGTTCAACGAGTTCAGCATTCAAAATCATAGAGTTCTAGTTCGTGAAGCTGTATAAATAATATATATAAATTCTGCAACAGTGTCAGCTGCAGATCATCACTGTTCATAGACAATAATAAATATTCCCTTTCTGATGCTAGCAGATCAGATGTATACAATCAGTCCGTTTACTGTCTGCACGTGAATAGCATACATGGATTACAGGTCAGCTCGACCTTTATAATGTTTCTAAGTCTAACCATCTGACTTGGACGTGATCTCTGATATAACGAATCCTGGAACACAGACAATAGTCTTGTTGGTCTAGAGCGACCCATATATATATAACTAGTTCAGGTATAAAGATACCGGTGACTTAATCCTAGTCAAAGTACCTCTCCATTTTGAATCACACAGGCGAGCAAAAAGGCGACAAAATGACGAACCTCTAGATGATAGCATAAAGTTCGATACAAGAGGAATTACCTTATTTCGGAAAATCAACCATGAACATATGCCTCCAGGCAGGCTTGAATAATACTGGGAAATAGTCTAGTTAGCTAACTAACTCACAAAGACAATGTATTTCCCTCAGAAAATCACAAGACGCAGGTCGCGTCTGCTCGCTACTTAGACCATTTCTAAACTCCCCGAGCTGGCCGGAACAACAAACGAAAACCAAGTCGAGACATGCGCAGAACGACAATCTCTGAGTCGCCGTTCACAATAAGACGATTCTAAGAACATTCGAGATAAAAGTCTTACACAGTCGCGCCTTTTATGGTCATGAAAAGAAGCGTTAAGACAGGTTTTCAGACATCTACCATAGTTGACTGGTACTACCAAATAAGGAGATGTGGTCACGCTTCGTTCAAGAAATTATAGACCGAACGTGTCTCTATACAAGAGGAGGTAAACTCCTAAAAAATAGCAGTATCAATATTTCGGGTTCTGTCCCTTTGACTGTAAAATATATATAATATACATTTCAGTCAAAAAATGATCATACATACGAAAAATGTTTATACAAACGAAAAATAATAATGATCCGTGCGTAACATTACCGCACCCTCCCGGGAAAAAAAAAAATGAAACATTTTTTTTTTTAAATCCTGGAGCCGGAAAAAAAAATCTAGGCTCCTAACGCACGTATGATGCGCGGATATATACCTAACAAATTAGCTCAACGCATGGAGCGACACTGAGATCATATCTCAGATCCTTAGAGAAAAAATTTATCTAAGTATACGCTTATATATTCCAGGAAGGTGCCACCAACACACGCCACAATGATGGCAACATCATAATGAAAATCAAATTATTCTCATACCAATATATGAAATTAAATATATTATTATGGTATCATACAATGTGTTGCAAATAGCGGTGTAATTTACTAATATACCGCACTATATTATTACATTATATAAAGCAACAGTAATTAATAAGTAATACATGTGTTGATCTTCGTTGACATAAAACATTCAATAGAAGAAGATGTGGACATCATCCGCTCCCAATCTAGGACAGGACTTGATATCCTCAAAGTTCCACAATGGACATAAACTCGCAGACTTCAATGATGTGCTGCGAAAATATCAATAACACAAATCTTAAAGACAACTGGTAAATCTCCTAATACAATCCTGAAAATAATTTATTTAAATGTGGCCGAGTGATCTTTTGGCCCGTATATCACTAACTAAGCCTTCTTAGATAATTACATGGTACAATGTTATAAATTTCCCCCCAAAAAAGTGAGAAAAAAAATCTACTAACATGTCATTATAATATTGGCTTGTATATCAGGAAATATATATGACAGAAGAATCATGTGGAATCGTGTGGGCATCTGGACAGAATGTCTGCCATCACATTATCCGAACCACGGATAGCTCGAACCGAGAAATGAAATGGTTGAAGAGCTATGGCATAACGAGTGGACCTCGAGCTCTTCAAGTTTTTGCTCTGAATAGCAGTAAGCGCTTTCTGGTCGGTTTCCACAATGAAATGTGCGCCTAGAAGAAATCTTTGTAACTTCAGAATAGACCATACCATAGCCAATAACTCACGGTCTAAAACCGAGTAATTCTTTTCTGCAGCATTTAATTTCCTAGAGATATACATCACCGGATGCAGAGTATCAGAATACTCCTGCATTAGTGCTGCCCCAATCCCAGTTGACGAGGCGTCACTCCGAAGAACAAAAGTCTTCTCAATAGTAGGTAACCTAAGAATAGGTGGAGATGAAAATAGGGCTTTAACCTGGTCCAATGAGGATTGACATTCTTTAGACCAGCGGATCAGATTAGGCGACCCTTTCTTCAATAAAGTAGAAAGCGGTGCCATAATGGAGGACAGATTCGGAATGAATCGTCCGTAGAATTGGATCAAACCTAATAGACTCCTTACTTGTTTCTTCGTCTTAGGGACCGAAATGTTAAGTATTTTTGAAACATTGTGGTCCTCTGTCTTTAAAAGACCACGACCAACACGATGACCTAGGAAAGAAATCTCACTAAATCCTATAAAGGCTTTAGAGGGTTTTGCAGTCAAGTTATACTCGCGAAGAGTGGACAGTAATTCGTATAAACCCAAATAGTGATCTTCCCAGGAATCACTGAATAGACAGATATCATCTAGGTATGCTATGACATCTGTACGATATGCGAGAATTCGCCGCATCATGCGTACGAATGTAGCAGGGGCGTTCATAAGACCAAAAGGCATGAAATTCCATTGGAATAAACCCCTAGGTGTAGAAAAAGCTGTAAAAGGTTTGGCACGTTCAGTTAGCGGGACTTGCCAATAACCTTTAGACAAATCTAGTTTGGTAAAGAATCTAGAATTAGAAAGTTTATTGAGTAGCTCTTCTAATGAAGGCATAGGTTCAGCATCGAACTTCGTAACTTGGTTCAATTTGCGATAATCTACGCAAATGCGAATGTTATTATCCTTCTTTCGAACAATAACCATAGACGAAGAGTATGCTGAAGTGGATGGTTCAATGATTTCCAAACGTATCATTTCATCCAATTCTTTTTCGACTTGAGACTGGAAATGGATAGGTATAGGATAAGGTCTGACTCTGATAGGATTGTGATCAGTAAGCACAATGTCATGTTCAATGACATGTGTGTGTCCCGGGATGTCTGTAAGAACATCCTGAAATGTTTGCAACATCGAAGAAACTTGTCGATGTTCCTCAGCGGAAAGATTTGGAGAAACGGTCACGTTTTTCCAAGATTCCGTAGAATAAAGTGGGACCATAGAAAGAGGAAGATTGACATCAGAAAAAGCAGTTTCCTCATCCTGTATAACTGACAGAGATGAGTACTGACCATGAGTTGCTTGAGAATTGTCCGTAGCCTGGAAAATAGGCTGCAAATAGTCAGGTCTTTCATAAAATTCCGTGAGCATATTTATGTGGAAAGTTTTATGCTTTCCATCAATATCGACAACATAGTCGACATCAGAAATTTTGGAGACTATTGCATATGGACCTTTCCATGCAATTAGAAGTCTGTTCTCCCTTGAAGGAAGTAGAACGAGAGCTTTGTCACCTGGACAAAGTTGTCGTAGACATCTATTCTTATTTGCAAACTGCCTTGCCTTTTCTTTAGCAAATTCGGAAGACGAAGTTGCTAGTTTGCATGCCTCGATGATCTTTTGCCTAAGAGCAATGACGTACTCATAAGAAGATTGAGTCTCATCGCTAATATTATCGGCAGTGATTAGATCGTGAAGTAAAGACATAGGGCCGCGCGGTTGCGCGCCAAAGACAAGTTCAAAAGGGGAAAACCCCGTATGTTCATTGGGGACCTCTCTGTACGCAAAGAGAGCCGCGGGTAAGACCCTGTCCCAATCCTGAGGATGATCCTCAGTTATTTTACCAAGTAAAGTTTTCAGAGTCCTATTTAAACGTTCGACCAACCCATTAGACATTGGGTGATAGATACTGCTGAGAGACCTTTTAATGTGTAGCATAGACATTACCTGTGACATAGTGTCTGATATAAGTTGAGTGCCATGGTCTGACAATATTTCTCCGGGAAAACCCAAGCGAGAAAATATCAGCCAAAGAGCGTCTGCGATATCAGCAGTTGAGATGCTCTTGAGAGGTATTGCCTCTGGCCAACGTGTGCACATATCGACACATGTAAGAATAAATTGATGTCCTCTAGCCGACTTAATTCTAAAAGGACCGATAATATCTATTGCCATTTTTTGAAAAGGGCGAATAGGAATGTCAGCAGCCTGGATAGGCGCAGCATGTCGTGGTCCTTTAGATTTGACCTCCTGACATACTTTGCAAGAGCGACAGTACATTCGTATGTCCTTGCTCACAAATGGCCAAAAGAAAGCCGCAAGAACCCTCGACTTTGTACGGGAAAAACCCATATGTCCAGCACATTGCGAGTCATGAGCATGTTGCAATATTTGCAATCTCATGCTCTTGGGCACAAGAATTTGTGAATGAGTGGACGTAGTCGAGTCTTGTACCATACGTACAAGTACGCCGTTCTTCATAGAAATCCAAGATTTTCTATTAGTATTTTGATTAGGATCACCTTTTTTTGCTAGAATGAAGAATTTTTGTAAAGAAGGATCTTCTTCTTGCAATTTGATAAATGAGTCACGTGTAATAGTCAAGTGACTATCTTGGTCATTTACTTCATCATTATTAGTTAATGAAGTTTGAGGTGGATCCAGAGCATGTGCTCTTGTGACCACCGCATTGGTAGCTTCAATGTTTTGCTCTTCCCAAACAGCAATCTGCTGTGGGGTACATTCCCTAACTCCGTGAATACGACCAATAATAAGGTCCGCAATAGGGTTTGGAAGTAGACACGCGTGGACCTCTCCCGTGAAGAAAGGAGTAGCAATGTGTATTATAGCAGTAGGATACTTTTCCAACGTGCCACCAAATGTGACACATTTGATGACCTTTCCTGTAGCACAGGATGGATCTACAAGAGATTGCCTAACCCCGACAGTAGTACATCCAGAGTCAAACAACACTGAGACTGGATTACTATTTACAAGCCCCTTATGTAATATAAGAGAACCTCTCCCATCATGAGCAACATTAGCAGGAAGAGCGGGCAAAGGATGACCACAGCTTAAAGTACTAACGGTCTTTGGGTCAAATAAAGTACTGCATTGGATACATTTATTTGCTCTACCAAAATCAAAAGATGAGCATCCGATAGCATTATGGTCTTTATTATCATTAACCTGTTTATCTACTCCCTGAGATTCTTGTTGAACAGAGTTTGTCTGTTGATATTTTTTTCTCTTATGTTGCGATCTACCGCGACCATTATTGCCTCTGCAATTATCATTAAAGTCCCTACTGTAAATTTTTATCCTGGTTTGAGTTCCAGTTTCCATAACTGTCATTACCATCTCTATACTGTTGAGAACCTCTATTATCCTGGTATTGAGGTCTCTGAGAAAAATATTTTCCTCTATACCGATTACCTTTGTGAAAATTTCTAAAGTTAACCGGAGTAGAATAACGTGTAGTATTAGGATGTCTCCAGTTCTGGGAAGAAGAATCACCCTGGAATTGATTACTATGATTCTGGGCATAATTACGGTTACTCTTTTTATTGAAATTTTGCTGGCTACCCTGAAATTTACGCATAAAATTTGGGCCATAAGGTGCTGCCGAAGCAACTGGCAGACCTTCTTTTACTTTAGAGTTGCTAATGGTTATGTGAGGATGCGCAGTAACATACTGGCTACAGTATTCTTCCATTTCTTTTATGTTTTTAGGCTTACGCTCATGAAGAAAAGAAAGAAAGGATTCATTAACAGAAGACATAACCTTGTCTCTAAGTAGTAAGTCCGTAAGAGCTTCAAATGTACTCTCTGTCTTAGACAACTCAACCCATCGTAAAAAAGTAAGACGGATGCCTGAGATGAATTCAGAGAATTCAACTCCAGTTTCTGGTAACATGTTTTTAAATTTAAGACGATATCCGTCCTCGTTAAGTTGGTACTTCTTTAACAATGCTGCTCTGACAACCTCATAGTTGTTTTTGTCAGGCACATCTACCATACTCAACAAAGTCAAAGCATCACCTCTAAGTATCTTGGACAGATGATGATAAACATATAATGTTTTATCTATATTATGCACATTACATGCACTTTCAAATCTATCTAGATAAAATGTTATATCATCGATTGAGGGATTAAATGCTGGTAGATTAAGCTTGAAATCCTTAGCATTAGTCTTATCTGACACCTTATTTGCATCATTAGCATTACCAGCGTTCAATAACTTTAACTTCTCTAACTCTAAAGCTATGAGTTTTTCTTCATGCTCCATTTTTGCTTTTCTGTCATCAGACTCTCTTTGTAACCTTCTTTCTTCAGCCTCAGCCTGTGCCTGTGCCTGCAATTTTCTTTCTTCAACCTGAGCTTGTTTTTTTCTTTTATTTTCAGCCTCTATTTCAAGTCTCTTATTTTCAGCCTCTTTTTCAAGTCTCTTATTTTCAGCCTCTTTTTCAAGTCTCTTATTTTCAGCCTCTTTTTCAAGTCTCTTATTTTCAGCCTCAGCCTGAAGTCTCTTCTCCTGAGATTCTGCTTCTCTTTTTTTTGTTTTTCCATTTCCATTTGTAATCTTTTCTCATCCACCTGCATCTGCAGTTTCTTTTGTTCTATCTCAGCATCTATTCTCTTTTGTTCAGTTTGTTCTTTCATTTTCTTTTCTTCCGACTTCAATGCCTTGGCATATTGAACAGTCGCAAATTCTTCTAATTTATCACCTGTCTTCCCAAGGGCTTTACCCTGCTCAATAAAGTACTCAAATGTAGACATGATGTCTAAAATGTGAGTACAGAACCTGAAATAATTAATTATCTTATTTCAATCTTAATAGCAACAAGACTTAATAAAGTGCTTGTATAATCACTATGTTTACTCCAATCTCTGTGGGAAACAAGACTTGACACCAACTTGTATTATCAAATGTATAATAATATCACAAGTCACCTCTTAATTATCAGTGCACTACCCAAATCAGTGCATAACCATCAGTTATTTATCATAACTGCACTACAATAGTGCATAAGCAAAAAAACCCACCAGTTAGTTATGATAAGTGCACTATAGACCAATAGTGCATGAGCATATATGTAACAATAGTGAAAGCTAACTATGCAAGAACTATGCAAACAATAACAAGACAATGTAAACAATAACAAAGGTCACCAACAATGTAAACAATAACAAAGATCAAAGTCAATGTAAACAAAAACAAAGATCAAAGTCAATGTAAACAATAACAAAGATCAGAGTCAATGTAAACAATAACAAAGATCAGAGTCAATGTAAACAACAACAAAGATCAAACAATACGAAAACATTCGCATAAGTCAAATAAATAAACAGCGAAACTAAAAAGAAATGTGATGACAAAATGCGAAGATATGACAAACAAATGACGCTACAGTGTATACACAAAAATATACGTAAAGAACTGAATAATAGAAAAGGGGAGACCTACAAATACAAACCATCGAAATCGAAACTAAAAAACAGAAAGAAAGAGAGAAAAGAAAAAAAAAAAAAAAAAAAATATACAAGAAACAAAAATAAAGCACAACTCGTCACAACTAAACAGATATAGCAACGATTGTCGCTAGCAAATTTCACAGTAGGAAATTCGCACAGTCCCTAACGAAAACGCTAACAGTAGAACCTCTGTGACGTGGTATCTTCTACTGAAAGACACCGCCCAACCGAGAAAACCCGCAGAATATAAACATATAAATATACAAATACAAATAACATATAACATGTAACAAATAGCAAAAAATGTGAAAGAATTTAGAAGGCTCAGCTAGAACATAAGGGCACAGTTCACAAACAAAACAGGCCACTTAACTTCTATGTATCCACAACGTCAGCACAGTTCAGAACAGGATGTGATCAGCATTCTTAGGACAATGATCCAACGTTGATCCATATCTGCTCTCGTAAACTGCCATGACGAAGGAAATGAGCTTCTAACAGGAAACAGCTTCTGAACTTGACCTTCTGAATCTGCAACAGTACCTCTCAGACCGGAACAGTTGTTACGGCACTTGTCCTTCTTCTTAACAGATCAGGAAATCCATTCGCTCGGTACTTGTCCTTCTAGTTGTAGACAAACTTCAATACTGCCGAGCAGCGCCGGGTAGTTTCAAAATATCAACAACTGTCAGTAATGCCGGGTACTTTCAAAATCTTTCATCAAAAGTAGCTTTTCTTGAAGGAAGTGAGTTGAACTGTAATTTTGAAAGCTTGATGATGATGTCTGGGTTTGTTGACCCCCTTGATAGCTGGTATCAGAGTAAACCAACCTATGGCCACCAAAAATGATAAGGGTGGATTTAGGCTAAATGATAATGGTGCGCCACAATGCCAGGTACGTTAGCTCCGTATAAGATTGACGACCACTTGCCACCCCTATCGACACCTGGTATTAAAGTGCAAGATGTAGGTGTCTTCTCTGATTTTAGGATGTTGCTGTGTATGTGGTAGTAGAACAGTTCACAGGGTATAACACAGGCAACATGATGTGTAGAGTCATAGAAATGGTAACTTCGTTGTATAATTTTTTCCATTTATTGCACGCCACAAAACAGTCAGGATATTTATATCATCAACATAGTTCAACGAGTTCAGCATTCAAAATCATAGAGTTCTAGTTCGTGAAGCTGTATAAATAATATATATAAATTCTGCAACAGTGTCAGCTGCAGATCATCACTGTTCATAGACAATAATAAATATTCCCTTTCTGATGCTAGCAGATCAGATGTATACAATCAATCAGTCCGTTTACTGTCTGCACGTGAATAGCATACATGGATTACAGGTCAGCTCGACCTTTATAATGTTTCTAAGTCTAACCATCTGACTTGGACGTGATCTCTGATATAACGAATCCTGGAACACAGACAATAGTCTTGTTGGTCTAGAGCGACCCATATATATATAACTAGTTCAGGTATAAAGATACCGGTGACTTAATCCTAGTCAAAGTACCTCTCCATTTTGAATCACACAGGCGAGCAAAAAGGCGACAAAATGACGAACCTCTAGATGATAGCATAAAGTTCGATACAAGAGGAATTACCTTATTTCGGAAAATCAACCATGAACATATGCCTCCAGGCAGGCTTGAATAATACTGGGAAATAGTCTAGTTAGCTAACTAACTCACAAAGACAATGTATTTCCCTCAGAAAATCACAAGACGCAGGTCGCGTCTGCTCGCTACTTAGACCATTTCTAAACTCCCCGAGCTGGCCGGAACAACAAACGAAAACCAAGTCGAGACATGCGCAGAACGACAATCTCTGAGTCGCCGTTCACAATAAGACGATTCTAAGAACATTCGAGATAAAAGTCTTACACAGTCGCGCCTTTTATGGTCATGAAAAGAAGCGTTAAGACAGGTTTTCAGACATCTACCATAGTTGACTGGTACTACCAAATAAGGAGATGTGGTCACGCTTCGTTCAAGAAATTATAGACCGAACGTGTCTCTATACAAGAGGAGGTAAACTCCTAAAAAAAATAGCAGTATCAATATTTCGGGTTATCTACCTTTGACTGTAAATATATACTAATGCCATTTTCTCAAAACCTTAGTTTAAGCAGGTGCGCTGAGAGCAGCATTGCTGTAGACCATATTTATCTCAGCAGTCTGGACAAAGGCAGAGGAACAAAAGTGTATTTCCATTGCCAGTCAACGTATTAATTGTGTGCTTTTCATTGAATATTGTGGTAAGGAGAATATTAATTATCTTTTATTTAAAATAAATTGGAATGTGAGAAAATGTTAGATGAAAATCCATCATGGTTAGTAAGTACATAGGTCCCCAGCACTCAGACAGGGCCTATAATAATAATAATAATAATAAATTCTTTAAGCGCCAAACACGGCGCATAAGGCAGAAACCAGTGCTCTCCAGGTTGTTCGTTGTGACGCCACTCCTCTTAGCTCTTGCACATTATTTAGGCCCAACGTTCTTCCTTCTCTTATTATTGTTCTTCTGAGTGTTTCGTTTGGTCTTCCTTTTTTCCTCTTACCCTCAGGAACCCAAGTGAGCGCCTGTAGTGGTATTCTGTTGTTTTGCATTCGTAGGACATGACCGATATATGACCATCGTCTTTTCCTTATATAGTCGGAGACATATTTCTGCCTAGAGTCTTCTCTTATTTGTCGATTAGTCTTGAATTCTTTCCCAACTGATGTTCATGAGTTTTCTAAGACATTTGTTCTCGAATGTATTCAGCTTGTTCTCCAATGATTTTGTTATTTTCCAACTCTCACAGCCGTATGTTAACACTGAGATAACATTTGAATTAAACAGACGAAGCTTGGTATGTATATTCAATGATCGTAATTTCCAAACGTTAGATAATCTATTGAAGGCGCTAGCTGCCAAAGCAATTCTAGTATGGATTTCTCTTGTTGTGTCACCATCCTGAGTCATTTTACTGCCTAAATAATTGAAACTTTCAACTTTCTGTAGTTTTTTCCCCGTTCAAGATGATATCAAAGGTCTCGTTAGAAAAGTTCATAGCTTTAGTTTTAGAGGCATTTATTTGGAGACCAATTTTAACCGAGAGATGACACAAATTATTTATTGCTTCTTGGGATTGTCTTGGTGTTGAACTTAAGAATGCTACATCATCTGCGAAATCCAGGTCCCCCAGGAATTTTCCATTTGTCCATTTTATACCCAATTGTTCATTGTGGGTATAGTTTCTCAATAACCCAATCAATAGCTATTCCAAAAAGTAGTGGTGACATAATACAGCCTTGTTTCACCCCTGTTTCTACTGTAAACCATTCTGTATTCCCTTTATTTGTTCTAACACAACATCTTGCATGTCATATAGCGCTTTGATTATATTCACATATTTTGTTGGAAAACCATAGATTGTAAGTATCTTCCACAATGATGGGCGGTGTAGACTATCAAAGGCTTTTTGAAAATCGACGAAGGTGATAATAAGCCTATAGGGTATCTATTATATAATTAGCGGTACTTGTGTGATATTTCACCGCTAAAATCAAATTTTCCAAATTCACCGCTAAAATCAAATTTTCCAAATTTATTACCCAAACTGACAACCTTACTTTTTCTTGACTGAATTTTTTTCTTTCAATTTTTTCTTTTTTTTCCGCCTGCGCGGGATTAGTCCATTTAACAGGTAGGGGTTGTGGGTTAGTATTTGAGGGCTGCCACCTCGGGGGCGCATTCCCATGGTCAGTTATGACTGAAGGGGCTATTATTATTATTATTATTATTATTATGTATTTATTTTTTTAAATGTAAAATTTTTGCCTCGTCTTGGCGGGGCGCGTCCCGTTCAACCTAGTCATCATCATCATCATCAGCTTTCAAGTCCCTAAGGAGCATTTGCTTTATACCAAGTCTTCCTGTAATGTGCCATCAGCTCAAGGTCGTTCCATAATTTCTTCATCCTCTTCTTGTCTGTCATCAGTTCTCTTCTCCGTGTATTCCTTGGTCTTCCTCTGCCTCTCTTACCCTGGGGGTTCCATACCAAGGACTGCCTGGTAAAGCTATAAGCAAGTTTGCTCAGTGTGTATCCTATCCATCTTCAGCGTCTTCTTCTCATGTCTCGTTCTTCTGGCACTTGCCTGGTTCGTGTCATCAGTTGCACATTAGTGATCTTGTCATACCACTACAATCCTTCTATTTTAGACAAGCAACCATTTATGAGGGCGTCCGTGGTTTCAGCGCAGGCTTCTCGCGACAAAGGTAGTGGGCTGGAGACATGGTGGCGTCACGCTACAATCTACCCAGCTGTAAGTGGATGGATACCTGACTCTGCTCTGAAAGTTAAAGGCAGCCAGGAGGAGAGCTGGTTATAGCACTACTCTGAGATCATCCAGGTCTGTATTATTTTGGCTTTTCAATGCCGCAATTACTGACTGTGCATCAGAAAAGAAAGCAACCCTTCTCTCTGCACTTTCTTCTGTCAATATAACCTCTGCTACAGTTTTCAGGGCCTCTGCCTCTGCTCTGAAGTTGCTGGAGAATTGTCCTGTCGCCACTGACAGCATTTTTTCTGATCAGTGCTTAAGGTCAGAAAGACGCCCCCACCTCCAATTTCTGTTGCATTTGTTTCTGATCCATCTGTGTATGCATGGGTCCAGGTGTTGCGTGGATAATGTTTCTCTATGTATTTTGTAAACGACTGTGACTGACGAAGGAATCCAAATACATCATTCAACTTTTGATAAGCTCTCTGGCGTTTTGACAAGGTAGCAAGCTATCAATAAGGACAAGAAATGTTCGGCTTTTAAACTGCTGAGAAGGCGTTTGAGATTCATCAATTGTGCTGGAACCACTGAAATCATCATACTCTCGATTTCGTTTGTGTTTCCTTCGAGTTTGTTCTTCATAATGTTCACACTCAGTCACATCCTTGGCCTTTTGCTCTATGTCTGCAAAAGTAGACCGCATAGCTTGTCACATTTTTGCCACCCCCTTACGCGAACGTCACAAATCTCTTATCCACCCCGTCCCCTTTTTTGTCCTTATTTTTTGTAATCCTAAAAAAATACAACTTACTCGAATGTTTTTTTTTTTTTTAAGTTTTCTCTCGTTTTGGCGAGCCGCGTCCCGTTCAATCTAGTCGGTTATATTAGGGCGCATGTCCAAATATAAAAGACCCTTAAGTCTAGGGAATTGCTAGTCATCGTAATCATCATCATCATCAGCTTTCAAGTCCCTATCAGAGTCAGGTACCCATTTACAGCTGGTTAGACTGATGCGTGACACCTGTTCCCGTCCTCGTTGCTGTTGCCTTCTCTAACTCAAGATCAGAGTCAGGTACCCAATTACAGCTGGTTAGACTGATGCGGTAGTGGAGCACTGTTGACGCATCTTAGGTCCCAATTCAATACCGTTTTATTGGTTTTAAACTTAAAATACCGGGGGGGGGAGGGTTTGAGGGCGGGTCTGTCGTAAGCGTGTCAACTATGAATGCACGACGAACTTGCCCTCCCAAATCACAATGTGAAATCAACCTTTTTCAGTCAAGAAAAAGTACGGTTGTCAGTTTGGGTAATAAATTTGGAAAATTTGATTTTAGCGGTGAATTAACACACAAGAACCTAATTGGCTACCAGAGAGAGGTAGATACCAAAAGACATGCAGGGGTCCTCATGAATCATATCATCCATCATATTTTATGGAAAAAGATCAGTGCAAATGGCAGAGGCGTAACCACTATTAGGAAAAAGAAAAGAAAAACTGGTATAAATTGTTCCATCAATCTAAAGTGGAGAAGTAAGGTTGGTCAGAAAGAGCTGACCAGGTTCTTTTGTTAAATTGTATTATTATTTGTAATTTGGGTGGAATTAATGTGAAGTTAAGACAGGAACATAACTTTCATCTACAGGGGTTCTGCTGGCACTTATCTGGTGTCAATGAATTGTCTGAGTGAGAAAGCCTACATTATTGTGAGGAGTCCCTCTTACTAAGTCTGTACTCAAGCATTTGAAAGACCAGAGGAGACTGTGGCTTGTGGCCGAATCTACGACAACTGCTGTGATTCCTGGGTCCAGATAAGTCATAATATCTGGCCTGGGACAACTTATCATAAACATTAATCGAATCTCCTGTATACGAAATAACATTTCCACCCAAGGATTAAATAAACAAGTATAGGTGTAACAGAAGAACCGTGGAATGATTATAAATCCCCAACCTGTCTCCAAATACCAGTAGTCATCATATATTAAGTAATACTATTTGAAAGATTTTAATTGTAACAATGTGCCTTGGACATATGGTCCTATTTATGTAAATATATTTATATTGGTATATATATATATATATATACATATATATATATATATATATATATATATATATATATATATATATATATATATATATATATATATTTATATATATATATATATACATATATATTTATATATATATATCTATATATATATATATATATATATATATATGTATATATATATATATATATATTGATTCACTTGAGTTGTAGTCCTGGCCAAAACAAATTTCGGTTCAGGACAAATAAATTTGAGAAAAAAGAAATTCCAAACTATAAATTTACCCACTGGTGTTAGTTAAGTTCATAATAGCATTTAGTATCTGTATGTGTAAGTGTTTGTATTGAATTCCTATAACATCACTCTTACATTACCCTAGACACTAAACGTAGCTCTCAATCATACTAGGCCAAAATATAACTTAGAGTGAGATCGTAGGTGGTATCAGCAAGGTTCTCTGAAACACAGCTATCACTTGTCTACATCAGGGACCTTCACAGATTGACCTCACTCACGTACAAATTTACCATACACCAATCTTCTTAACATCAAAACCCACCACACAACGGTATGTAATATATCCCACAATGTCATTACAAGCATATCCTTTTTATTCATTCCATATTAGACGTGTAAAATGGCAGACGAAATGTTGATAATTAGCGTAAATGTTAGTGGCCTTCGCTTAAAACTACTTCACATCATAACACTTATACATAAACACAAGACAGACTTTATACTTTTGCAAGAAACAAACATACACACAGACGAACAAGCATTACAAATCACATCCCAGTTAGGACTACGACACTCATGCTTTAGTTTAGCCATACACAAAAACAGGTCCAGGAACAGCTATACTACAAACATCAGACAGATGGGAAATACTTAGGACAAACCGAGACAACGAGGGCAAAATAACCATCGCTCAAGTAGGAAACAACATACACACATATACACGGTAGTGAATATACACGCTCCAGCAAACTACAACCACCAACCACAATTTTACGAAAATATAGACAATTTGCTTACTTGGTCATACAGAGGACAAAAAATATTATATTAGGAGGCGATTTTAACTGCGTTTTTTGACAGATATGGACGTTGTTGGCGGAGTAGTTAGTACACAGATAAGGAGAGCGAACAGAGAAGACGCACACCAACTAGACATAATACAAACCATAATGGATATGCACAGCTTATTAGATGCCTACAGACACACACACCCCCACAGTATTGAAACAACGCATGCACACACCACACACAACAGAGCTGCACGATTGGACAGAATCTATGTGCCGTCAACACACCACATAATTCAAGCAAAACACTTGCCAGAAGCTCTCAAGTTCACAGATCACAAAGCAGTAGTCGCAGCCATTAGTACTACACAAGCAAGCACGCATTCCAAACGTTTTCCACCCTGGAAATTCAACAACACTTTGCTCCAAAACAAAACATACGTAGAGCACATGACCAAACTAATTCTTACATACACAAGCGACATACCAATAGAACATATTAAAGAACACTGGGAAACACTTAAAAGACCATACGCGAACGAACACAACTAATGTCATCCATCATACACATACACCGCATACAACAAGAGACTTTGATAGAGAAAGCTATACAACTAACAAAACAAACAGACAAAAAACTCTCCCTCCATTCTCACGCTACAAAATGAACTAGAACAATACAAACACCACAGGTTCCAAGGAGCCCTACTACGGACAAAACTCAACACAATCACACAAGAGACTCCCAGCAAACAATTCATGGCGATAGAACAAAATATACAACGTTGCAGGCAAATAGGCCAAATAGTGGATTTAGAAGGGACCACACAGACAGAAACACAACACATAGTGCAGGCTTTCGAAATTTACTATAGGAACCTGTACACAGAAGAAAATGTTCAACCATATATACAAGATAGATTTATGCAATTCACACAAAAATTATCTGACGCAGACAAACAAACAATGGACACTGAGCTGACACTAACAGACATAACACTCGCAGTGAATGCAATGCAAAAAGAGAAATCACCAGCACCTGACGGACTTATGACAGAATTTTACCAACACTTCTTTCCTACCCTAGGGCCTCTTTTACTACAAGTATACAAAGAAGCCTTTGAGAATAAGGAACTCCCACCAAGCCTAAACATGTCTTACATCACTCTAATACCAAAACCAAACTCCGACAAAACACTCCTTAAAAACTACAGACCAATATCACTCTTAAACGTAGATTACAAAATTTTAACAAAAGCTCAAACAAACAAACTAACAGCATTCATGGCGACCCTCATACACGAAGACCAACAGTGTAGCGTCCAGCACAGAAACATTCATCAACACACACATTTCATAAAGAGACATAATCACCTACACACACCAGAAAGATTGTCAGTCTTCGGTTCTTTCCCTTGACCAAGAGAAAGCCTTTGACAGAATATCACACTCATACCTCCACAAAACATTAATACATTGCAACATAGGTGAACACTTCAGACAATGAATTAATATTCTGTATATGAAGCCCGAGAGCAAAGTGTTAGTAAATCATACATTAACTAACACCTTCAGGCTAACAAGATCTGTAAGGCAGGGATGCCCCCTCTCTCCTTTACTGTATGTTCTTGCACTAGAACCACTACTAGAGAACATCAAAAAAGACAGCTCTATGAAGGGCACTTTCATAAAAGGGAAAGGTGAACAAACGTTGCTCGCCTATACAGACGACACCATCTTTTTCCCACCAAACAAAAAGTCTATAGAAATGATCCTAAACACATTCACAATCTTTAGTAAAGGTAGCGGAGCAAAAGTAAATGTTCAAAAATCCACAATAATGAGCATAGGCAAATGGAAGAACAAAGCAGACTTTCCCTTTGGACTAACACCAACAACCAACATCAAAATATATGGTATAACCTTTCCCTCACACCCAAATCGCACACACAGAGACACATGGAAAAGTCTAACATCCAAAATACGAGACATGCTGCACGGATACAAATACAAAACCACAACGATTTTTGGACGAAGTTTAATTGTGAATACATACATTTTCCCTAAGCTACTTTATATTGCCACAGTTTTCGACCCCCGAAAACAGACTATCACGGATTTAAACAAGCAGGTCAGAGCATTCATTTTTGGGCGCACCTTTTACAGCATTAAACACAAGACACTTATACAAGAAAAGAAACACGGAGGGACTGCCCTTCAAGACATAGAAACAAAGATCCAGGCACTCAGAATGAAACACACAGGCAGCATCATCAAACACCCAGAACGACACACACTAGCTCATTATTACATGGAACTCAGGCTTTCCAAACTGAGACCACTGAACAATGCAATTCCCCCATCACTTCGGCCCTATGCCCTCAATTTATAAGACATGCATCCAAGGACATGAAAAATTAATTCACCAGAAAACAAATGCAATAAATAAACATTTAGTTAAACTCCAAGCACCACCTTTACATCTAAGGATTAAAAGATGACAGAAATATGTTATAACAAAATTACACCGAAACCTTCACTAACTTGCACAACCCAAAAATCACTGCTACAGCAAGAGAGGTCACTTTTAGACTAATATACAACATGACACCCACAACAAAACGAGAAGCACACAGATCCAACCAAATAACAAAATGTCAGCTAGGTAGGAAATGCATCCAAGAAACTGACGATCATTTGTTTTTTTAATGCAGAACAATCACACCTACAAAGAAACTACTGCAGAAAATCATCGATTTACAAACATCACAAAAATCATATTTATACAAAGCAATCTTCTTAAACATAGTTCCAAAAGCAGCATATAACACACACACACATTGATCTTGGTTATTTTATTAGAATTTCGGTATCAAATTTGGTGTTTTCGGAATCTTTCCATGTTTAATCATCGTATTTTCAATGCTGGTTTATTTCTGCATATTTTTCGTCAGAATGTTTTATCAATAGCCCCTGAGATGGTACCTCTTCTTTAACGAGGCAGCCTTGATTGGTAAAATGACTCTTTCTTTCCCCAACGGCCCTACCTCCGTCTCACTACATCTCATTCTCTGTCTTTTCTTATAACATCAACTGTAGGTTCTAATGACGATGTGTGTACTTTTCAACATATGTTATGTCATGCTTATAAGTAATTAATGTTAATATGAGTGTGCTATATTATTATTTTACTTTACGTTGAATTTATTGAAATTGATATGTAACATGCATATGAGAATAAATGAATTCAGTATGAAAGGTGAGCGAAAGGAAGGGCAGAATGTTAGACGGGCCTGCGTGCCCAATTCTCAACCCTTTGAAAATAAAGTTCGTTCGTTCGTTCGTTCCATCCTAACATTTTGTAAGTCCGCTTTCTGCCTTCTGTACCCCCTCCCTTCCCCAGTCCCCCTATCCTCTCAAGTAAATTCAGCTCGACCCTTTAAACTACACATTTATTCGCGGGAGGTCATGTTTGACCACAGGTCTAGATGTCGTTAAAGTGTCAATGTCTGACCTTGCCAACTGATCCCTTAGTATGTTCGTGGGAAGTCTTTGACGTTTGGTATTGCGCGGCTCATACCTTTAAATTCAGGAGGAAAAAAAGGGAAAAATAATAAAAGGTGCAGTGAAATGTGCTTGTAATTGTGTGTATGCAAGCGTGCCCGAGTGTGCATAAATGTATATTTATATTTTATGGAATGTTCAATGTGTCTTTTCTCCATCTAAGGAATGTGATTAAAGCTTGTTGTAAGCGGTCACACAGGGACTACTTTAATAACCAAAACTATCCACTAAGAAGTGTCTCTTTTCGGATCCCATTATTTCCCTTGTGGCGACCAAGACTCTTTCTTTTGTCCCAGAGGACGTTCTTTCAGATTAAATTTCACGGCCCAGCACGATTTTATTTTAGCCAAGCTGGACTGAGGTTTTGGCATCATAGGTCAGCGGAATCGGATACCTGCTTTTAGCGGAAGTAAATTTAAGTACCCTTCATTTGGATTGTTTTCCAACGGGACGGAAATCTTTCGCGACGGACTCTGAACACCCAAGTTCCTTTTCTTTCTTTCTTTCATTCTTTTCCTCTTCCTTCTCCTTTTAATCAACACTATCATTACCAAAATGTAAAATGTGTAACCTGGGAGTACTGGAAAGAGTGTAAATGAGTGTGTGCAAGGTGTGAAAGTAATTTTTTATTTATATTTTTACAGCTGCACAGTTTATTTTCATTGTTATGCTTATGTTCAAACTGTTGTTGTCAATGTTGGAAAAACAAGCGCCGTCGCTTGAAAAGATGGTCAGACAGATTATGCGATAGCATCTTGTCGCTGACCGTCAGATCGGCTGGCGGGGCTTAACACGTCTTTGTGGGGCGTTTGTGTGACACCATAGGAGACACCATAGGATATGAATTGCTCCCGTAGCAAATACTGCCACAGGGGAGAGGCGTGTTAGAGACTTTCCCCATGTATGTTCAGCATGTGGAGTAAGATGTGTGAAGGGAAAAAGTGGAATGCCAGATGAAAGCGATCGGAGAGAAAGGTGAAGAAATGGAAATGATACTGCTGTAGAGCTGGAGGTGCGAAAGATCACACAAAAGGACAGGGACAGACACTCCGTCACAAATATATCTACATAGTAAATGAATACTATGATTACAACAACAAAAAATGTGCAATGTGTATTTAGAGTACAAGAAAGGGAATTTTAAGTCTCAATGTTTATTGTGTTCCACGCCTCTGTGGAACACGAAACTATTTTTGGCGGCGTAACTGCCTTACATAAATTTTTATATAAATAAAAAAAAAAATGTATCTGTCACCGAATGAATGAAAGGAGGATTGTTTTTCATCCAGTACAAAGCAAGGCGCCCACGATTGAGGAAATAAAATGGAATCGGAAAGTGAAAGTCAGCGTTACTTTAGAAAGCAAAACTGGAAAGAAGGGTTTTAATTGTATCTTCCCTTAAACATTTTAGTGGAAGTTTATTCTTTTCTTCTTCTTCTTTTTCTTCGTTCGTCCTGAAAAGGACGTTGGTTGCGTTGTGTCTGTTTATGCCGGAGCTGTGATATCTGCACCTTTCGGTCGACACATCCGACTTCAGCACGGCAGTTTTTGGAACCGGGTTTGCTTTCCCTCTGCGATCCCTACTCGTTCAGCCAGACTGCAGTGATGCACACTGTTTCCAGGACCACCACGTGGAGGTGGAGTAGGGTCTTAGTCAGCTCTGGTTCGCTGACTCTGATGCAAGCAGTCAAGCTATGGGTCGCTGACTGCATTGACTATTGCTGCATCTTTGGGTCCGGTTTATTCTATTCAGTTTTTCCCTCCTTATTTCTCTCTCCCTTCTACCCCCCCCCCCCCCCCCCCTACTTCCCCGTTATCACTGTAAAAACGAGTATGCATTATAATTTAAAGAACAAGGTAGTATGGTTCCTTTATCCCTTTTCCCCTTCTCCCTTTAATCACTACTATCACTACAAAAAATGTACAATGTATAACCCTTTTAAATGTGCAAGAAAGAGTTTTTTTGTCCATTGTGTAATTGTCTTTTCACTGAAATTTCTTTATGAAAATATGCAAAATGAACATGTTTTGTAAACTCCAATGGAATTCGAATAAAGATTGAAAAAAACCCTGCTCCTTGGGGAGCTAAAGGGTATTGATTGATTGTTTGAATTATATGTTATTTGTTACAGTGACAGAGTTTGACCATAGGATGAGCAGAATAAACGATGCCGAAGTACACACACACACACACACACACACAAAAATTGTGGAACACGAAAAAAAAAAAAAAAATTTTCTGCGAATATCCTGTCGGCCTTTTGGCTAAGATCAAACTGTCTTAGCCAGGGCCGGGATCACACACTTCACACATTCTACTCAATAAAGTCAATAGACCTCACTTTGAGCCCCAGAAGGGGTAATTAAAAAATAATATTTAAAAAATCTAGACAAAGAAGGGCGAAAGCCACCCTCCACTGGATGCCTCCAACATTGAACAAGGAGGCGACAAGAAAGATAGCTTCTTCTTCTTCTGCGTTCAGTTTGTAGTCATGCTAAATCTGCAGGTCTGTCGCCAGGACGATGTCCACAGTCTTTACTAGGTCGGCGCGGCAGCCCCATAGCTTCAGCTGGAGCTCAGCACCCCTTGGCCAGGTCGCACGTCGCGGTTTATCATGGGTCGGACAGTTCTGGAGAATGTGTTCTGGTGTCTGCATTCCTGTACCGCATGGGCATTCATTTGTGTGGGATATCTTAAGGCGATAGAGATGTCCTAGTAATCTGCAGTGGCCGGTTCTCAGGCGGAACATTGTGGCTGTTGGTATCTTTTTAGATGGTGTATTGGGTCATCTCTGCTGTATGTATCCCCTTCCTCCTTCCACTGGTTTTTGTACTTGTTGTGGATGATGGTTTTTGCTTCCCGATACGGCAATGGATCGCTGTATTGTTCCATTTTACTGCCACTTCTTGATAGAGCATCTGCTTTCTCATTGCCAGCAATTCCACAATGGGAGGGTAACCACTGAAGGGCAATGGTTGATGACCTTTGGATGATGTTAATCTCAGATCTGATCTCATTCATCATGTTATCATTTCTGGTGTTTTGTGTTGATTCAAGTAATGATCTGCAGTCAGTGAAGATTACTATCTTAGCTGGTGGTTGTTATTCGGGTCTGGTGAAGATTTTCAGGGCTTGCAGTAGTGCAATAGCTTCTGCCCTGAAATTGGAGCAGATCTTTCCAGTTGGGAAGGCCTTTCGGATGATCTTTCCATTTAGGAACCTTATAAACATGCCCCCACCACCGTTCTTTACTGCCCCCTCAGCGGATCCATCTGTGTATGCGTGTGTCCACTCCTTCGGGTTGTACTTTTCTTCACTCATTTCTTGAGCCAAAGTTTTTAGTTGTTGAGGGGTCTGGTGGCCTTTCTTTTTTATTTCAGGGATTTCTGTGAAGATAGATATATTTATATGGCAGTCGTCTGGCTCCTCATAATCAATTAACATTTCAGTCTCAGTAGGTTGTTTTGCGAGGAGGTCTTCATGGCATCGATGCAGATGTTTGGAGATGTTTACGAAGCTGGTTCTTTTCAGCCTGTTCTTTGTCAAACTATGGAGTTTGGCATGCATTGGATGACTTGGCATTCGTAGAAGCTTCTCACTGTGAGTGAATACCTTTTCCTCACGTCTGTCATTCAGAGAGCGGATGTTGGTGTATCTCTCCATTGTCTGGATTGGAGAAGTCTTCATCCCTCCAGTGATTAATCTAAGGCCTGAATTTTGTACTTTCCCTATACGTTCTGTGTTTGTTTTAGATGCCGTGGCTCAGGCTAACATGCCATATTCAAGTACAGGCCTGACTGTGCCTGTATAGACTTTTTTAAGTATGTTGGTATTTGCCCCCCAACTTGTGCCAGCCAGTTTCTTCATAATAGAGATCTTTCTTATTGCTCTCTGTTCTACTGCTTTTATGTGCGGCTTCCAGGTTATTCTCTTATCCAACTTGACTCCCAGCTATGTTGGGTTGTCCTCGATTGGAAGCTCACTTCCATTTAGTTGCAGTTTGATCGTTTCTTGGCGATTTGCCAGAGAGAAGCAGGTTGCTACTGTCTTCTTCTTCTGCTTTGATCCATAACCACCAACCGTCAAAGCAGTCAGCGGCCATCACGCCTGGTGGCGTCTTGTAGGGCAGCAACAAATTGATTCCACTTTGCTCGGTCGGCGGCCATCCTTCGTACAGTGCCCCAACTGTGGTTCATTCTTTGCATCTCAGCTTCCACAGTTCTCCGCCAAGTTGTTTTTGGTCGGCCTCTCTTTCGCTTTCCCTCGGGCGTCCATAGCATAGCTGTTCTTGTGATGGTATCAGGGTCCCTTCTGAGGACGTGGCCAACCCAACTCCAGCGTCTGCCAGCTATAATGGTGTGCATGTCTTCCTGGTTACTCCGAATAAGTAGTTCTTGGTTGCTGATGGTGTTTGGCCAAAAGATTCGGAGAATTTTCCTTAGGCAGATTGTGTGGAAGGAGGACAGTTTCGACATTTCCTTCTCTGTTACTCTCCAACATTCCGCACCATAGAGAAGCACAGAAAGTACATAGCTCTCATACAGTCTTAATTTGGGGTTTGTGCTGTACTGGGAAGACTTCCAAATGTTGTTGAGAACAGCAAAGGCTGTTCTCGCTTTATTCATTCTGTTGTTAATGTCCTTGCTTGTTCTGCCGTCAGGTGTTACTATGCATCCTAAGTAAGTAAATGTGTCTGTCTGTTCTAACTTCTGGTTCCTTATTGTTATTGGCTCAGGATTTCCCACATTTACTGTCATGACCTCTGTCTTCTTCAAATTGATGTTCAGGCCAACCTGCTGGCCATACTTATTCAGTCTATCGGTTTTAGATTAGATAGAATTTATTCACCATCAACGCACTGTACAATCGAGTCCAAACACTTACTAGAAACACTCAATCAGAATTCACGACACATCAAAAGACTCGCTGTTACCTTACGGGTTTCTCTGTAAGAATGCCCGCTTCTGAAGATCAAAGAGCCCAGGGGTTTTTAACTTCCCCTGAGTACAAAACTTCAAAGGGTCTGTGTTTTGTCTTCCTCACGTGCCAGCCTGTCTATCTCTATTATGATTGACAGATGCTCGCGTGAGGGGACGAGGTAAACACAGCCTGATTTGCTTTTCTGTTATGACCGACAGGTCACGCAGTTTGTAAACATTGCGTTAGCTCGTGTTAAAACGAAGAGGCGGGACGAGAGAGAAAGCTTGTGTAAATAAATACAGACTGTATAATGCAGGTTTTTAGCTAGCAAATCAGAGGGTAGCTATTAGGTTGCAATAAGCTGTCTGATTACTGTAGACTCTTTTTCCATTACACGTCACAATAATGTTGCTGTGTAGTGTATGATATAGTGTTGTTCAGTGTATAATATGGTTGCTGTTTAATGTATGATATGGCGTTGTTCAGTGTATGATACTGTTGCTGTTTAATGCATGGTATAGAGTTGTTTAGTGTATAATATGGTTCCTTATTAGTGTATGACATGGTGGTGTTCAGTGTATAATATGGATGCTGTTTAACGTATGGTATGGTATTGTTCAGTGTATGATACGGTTGCAGTTTAGTGCATGATATAGTGTTGTTCAGTGTATAATATGGTTGCTGTTTAGTATATGATACGGTGTTGTTCAATGTATAATGTGGTTGCTCTTTAGTGTATAGTATGGTGTTGTTTAGTGAATTATACGGTAGCTGTTTAGTGTAAGATATAATGTTGTTCAGTGTGTGACACGGTTGCTGTTCAATGTATGGTATGGTGTTCAGTGTATGATATGGCATTCTACTTAATCGTTCCTCTTCTACCGTGGAGTGTAGAGGTTTGTAAAATAAAGCGCCATACTATTCTAGCGGCTGTCTTCCTCCCGGCTTGGTTCCATTCTAGTCCTCGGTCCTTCAAAGATTGTCTGTTATCCTCCGTGCAGACTTTGGGTCGTCCTGGAGGTTTGGATCCCTGGATCTTAGTTTCCCAATGCTTGTCGTGGTAGCCGATGTTCTCCCATTCTGCAGACATGGCCAAACCATCTCAGTTGGGACTGTTCTACTTGGGTCTGCAGGGGTTAGGTTTTTAGGCCTTGACGTATCGTCTGGTTGCGGACCATGTCTCTTCTTGTTACTTCAACCACCTTCCTCGGATACCTCATTTCTGAGGTTTGGGTCTGGCTTTTGTGGGTTGTAGACATTGCCCATACGTCAAGACTGGGACATAGGTAGAGCGGTATACAGCCATCTTCGTCTTCTTACCAGCTTCTCTTTTGCTGAGGAATCCTCGATTTATGGCTTGAAAAAGTCTCCCAGCTGCTGCTCTTCGGGTAGCCAACTCTTCTTTGATGCCTCCCTTTTAGTCTATGACAGCTCCGAGGTATTTAAAGGGGTCGACCTGCTCCAGGACCTGTTCTCCCAGCTTAATCTGATGTCTTCTTTCCTCTCGTGATATGACCATGGTTTTTGTTTTCGAGCTGCTTATGACCATCCCTCTCTTCTCCAGCTCTTCCTTCCAGACTTGCAGTTTGGATTGAAGATGTGCCTTTGATTTATAGCATTCTTCGATCTTAATTCATCACCATAGCTGGTGGCGTGGACGATCATGTCTCTTCCCACCTTCATGTCCCCGGTACAATTTACCAATTATCGTGTTGACTTCTTCACATGCCATGCTGTCAAACTATCCAATATATTTATTATCTCCTTAACGTCCTCTGTCTCATTTTTTCTTTCACTCTTTCTCTTTTGGTACAGTATGTTCCATCTCTCTTCTTCCCATAGCATGTCCAAAGAAAGTGGATTGTCTCCTTCTAATTTGAAATATAAACTTGTCAATGGTATTCTTAACATACTTCTGAAAAAACCCACTGTGGCCTCTAGATGGTTGCCGTACTTGTTTGCTAATTATCCATGACTTACATCCGTAAGTCAGATTTGTTACTATGAATCGCCAAAGAGGAACCTTTCCTACTTCCATTTGAAAAAGAGCTGTTGCATAAAATAAGCATTACCTGGGGAGGTGCAGAGGTGATAGCTTTGACCAGGACTATTCCTTGAATTTTGACTACTTGCAGAAAGGCAGCAACGACCATCTTATTAGAATACTAAGAACAGGTGTGAGCAATAGCGTACTAAGTAAAGTGCGAGAGAGGCGGTCCGCCCCGGGTGACAACCAGGAACGGAGTGCCGTCGGACACTATTATGTAGAACTACTGTTAAAAATGTACTTGCAAGTGTGTTCCTTCATGAGGAGGTTGTACCAAAAGTAGGATCCGCCCCAGGTGCCAAACACTTTAGGGACGCCTTTTGTGAGAGCAAATAAGAATCTGTGATCTATTGTATGCAATACTCAAACCGTTATGTTCTGTGTACTCTGATGTCTTAATTCTCTTCTCAATGTGCTTTTGTTCTGCCCCTACTTTTCGTTATGACCTCGGTGCCATTCGGAAGGTCCTGGTTCGATCCCGGTAAGCCTATCTTTTCTGTTGTTTTTTTTTGTTGTCTGGTCTTCTACTTCTTTATTTTCTCACTGAAGGTTTATCATACCTTTGTGTGTTGTTTGTTAATTTATTTACTGTTTACAGGCCTCGGGTTTCCCCTCCTTATATGTTTATACGTTTATAAAATACCAGAAACCTGCATTCTGTCCTTTAGTTATCCTCATTCTTCTATCATTTACTAGACACAGTATTAAGGCCTTTGTCTTGTGTAATCTGGCCTATACTGTTTAATAGTGCAACTGTAGCAGTGATTGCGTCTATATTTAGACTGGGTCGTCCTATGGTACATATCCAGGTCGCGAGGGAGTTCGTGCGTCCAACATTGACGTTTGACATTTAAATCAACAAGATGAGAGGTAAATTATCTTCTCAATAATCAAATCAGATAGTCTCATGAAAGTCCTATTAAGTAACTTATAGCTGGGTATCCGAGTTAATGCAACAAGGTTAATCCTTTAACCGTTGACCTCTCAAGGGTAGAGACAATTGTTATGATCCATAAGTTAATATACATTATCAATATTTCATCTTTTTACATGGCCTGGTCAATAATAAATCTGGAACCTCTAAACATTTATGGTTGAAGCATTCTTGCGCATATAATTATTTAAGTTCTGGCCTTTGGTTGACCTCTCCGTATAGACCGCAATCCGTATGACGGCGAATAAATAATTTATCTTTGTAGTTACGTTTCTGTAAAAACAATCTCCTCCAAAACATAGGCTGGTTTTCAATGAATTTACTTCATCGTTGATCCATTTCAGTACAATCGAATTGAAGGTGCTGACTAGATTCCAACGTGATATAAAAACGGCATAAATATCTATTTCTTCAATTTACTTCAACGAAAAGACTTACGATGAGAACCAACGGCTATAGCTTCTACTTAGAAGGCCGTGTCACATAGTAATCACTTAAAGTCTACCCACAACATGGGGCGAAAATCAACAGACACAATGTCTGACTTTCATACCAGCCTTTTTCCTTGAGGTTACGACGTCATCTCCCGTTTAGCAACAAAACGCGCAAAATTCACAATACCAAAATGTGCGCTACCGTGCACAATGAATTAAATTACAAATATATTATTACCATATTAGTTGATGCGTACTCTCTTAACAGAAGTAGGACCTTTGACTACTTTATTACTGTTAAGGACCCAAAAAGGACGCAACAGTTACCTTTCAACCCAGCGAAAAAAATAAATTTATTTATTTTCTTTACTTTATTAACCGCGGAGAGGTAAATCAAATTATCATCTACAATTAAAAGTAATATAAAAATACTAGACTAAATATTAATTACTAGTGATAGAATGAATATGAAATTGAACTCAACTCAAATAAACAAAAGACAAAATAAGAAAACATTCAACCACTATCAAATAAACTTGGGATAAATGTGGCAACAATAAAAGAAAATAAAGCATTACGGATGATGGAAGTAAACAGAATGTGAAAAAAAAAATGTCAATAAAAGAATTCAACTAAATGAAATATGAATGCATCAAATCGATGGGTTATAGTAAAAGAATGCAAATGAACAACGCGAAGTGAGCAACACTCCTAAAATTGCCTAGAAATAAGTAGTGGTACTAATTAAATACGTGTGCTAATATACTAAATATTCCGAGTGAACATCAATAGCGTTAAGGATTTGCAATAATATCATTGCTATTAAATATTAAAAATAAGTAGGTTAAGTTTAATTGCTATTAATTAAAGCAAAAGCCTTAATCCATACTGAATTCACTGTCGACGAAAGTCACGATCTCTTAATGTCACATTAGAAGACTGTAAATATATACACTATGTTAATTCCGAAATACAATGTTATAACATCAGTGGAAAGGCAATCGCCACTTATTATCACCTTCGTCGATTTTCAAAAAGCCTTTGATAGTCTACACCGCCCATCATTGTGGAAGATACTTACAATCTATGGTTTTCCAACAAAATATGTGAATATAATCAAAGCGCTATATGACAATGCAAGATGTTGTGTTAGAACAAATAAAGGGAATACAGAATGGTTTACAGTAGAAACAGGGGTGAAACAAGGCTGTATTATGTCACCACTACTTTTTGGAATAGCTATTGATTGGGTTATGAGAAACTATACCCACAATGAACAATTGGGTATAAAATGGACAAATGGAAAATTCCTGGGGGACCTGGATTTCGCAGATGATGTAGCATTCTTAAGTTCAACACCAAGACAATCCCAAGAAGCAATAAATAATTTGTGTCATCTCTCGGTTAAAATTGGCCTCCAAATAAATGCCTCTAAAACTAAAGCTATGAACTTTTCTAACGAGACCTTTGATATCATCTTGAACGGGGAAAAACTACAGAAAGTTGAAAGTTTCAATTATTTAGGCAGTAAAATGACTCAGGATGGTGACACAACAAGAGAAATCCATACTAGAATTGCTTTGGCAGCTAGCGCCTTCAATAGATTATCTAACATTTGGAAATTACGATCATTGAATATACATACCAAGCTTCGTCTGTTTAATTCAAATGTTATCTCAGTGTTAACATACGGCTGTGAGAGTTGGAAAATAACAAAATCATTAGAGAACAAGCTGAATACATTCGAGAACAAATGTCTTAGAAAACTCATGAACATCAGTTGGAAAGAATTCAAGACTAATCGACAAATAAGAGAAGACTCTAGGCAGAAATATGTCTCCGACTATATAAGGAAAAGACGATGGTCATATATCGGTCATGTCCTACGAATGCAAAACAACAGAATACCACTACAGGCGCTCACTTGGGTTCCTGAGGGTAAGCGGAAAAAAGGAAGACCAAAAGAAACACTCAGAAGAACAATAATAAGAGAAGGAAGAACGTTGGGCCTAAATAATGTGCAAGAGCTAAGAGGAGTGGCGTCACAACGAACAACCTGGAGAGCACTGGTTTCTGCCTTATGCGCCGTGTTTGGCGCTTAAAGAATTTATTATTATTATTATTAACATTTAAATGTTAAATTCACTCCATAAACATTTACAAGTTCCAGTTCTTGCAGTGTATCATATGAAAACTGTATGTCCAAAATTTATTTGAAAATCAATGTAGATACCAAACTTGCGTAAACGTTAATGATAAAATGAATCAAAGTTCCTTGAGCAGAAAGTTACTGTTACGCACAGAATTTTTCTAAGACTTTGTATAATTAACTTGCCTGAATTGAACACTGTAATGTTTTCTTGGTCGAAGGTAAATAACTCTTGTTTGTCTGTGATTACATTTTCAATGGTGGTTACCTTCTCTTGTGTCCTGACTTGCCGGTCCATTTTTTAGAACGATGTCGGGTCATTATCCTTATATGGTAGTATCGGTCAACTGTTTTTTGGAATGATTGAAACCAGTGTTGAGGTTTATTTCCTGTCCATATAAGGCGTGATTTCGTTCATATCTTTGTCTGGTATGTTTCCAACATCGTCCCGTGTGAGGGTTACTCAGTTGTGTGCGTTCTGCGCATGTCTGAACTTTAAGTGAGTTGGAGAAATCTTCCGGTCAGGGGATTCGACAAGATGTTTTGAGCAGAGAGGACGCATCCCTGCGTCTGTGATCTTTTGATAGGGAATTAGTAGTCCTCCTGTGAGTTAGTTTAGCTAACGAGGTCTTTCCCTATATGATTCGAAAACGCCTGGAGGCGTATGTGTTGTGGTGTGATTTCGAAGCAAGGTAATACCCTCCTTATGTTCAAATCTGTAATCTATTTTGATGTTTGACATTGGTCGTTCTCTGCTCAGTTATCAGTTACAGGAAGGAGAGGTTCTTCTACTAGAAATTACACCCCAGGTATCTTCATACCTGAGATTTAGATGTATACGGGTCATGCTAGGCCCAGAGAACAGTTTCTATGCTCTTTGAACTTCGCAATGCTAGCGACGGTATCTACAGCGAGGTTAGACTTAGAAAATCTACAAAGGTCAATCTGACCTGTACTCTTGAAACGCCATTCTCGTGCATTCAGTGGTGAACTCATTTACATATCTGATCGGATAGCATCAGAGAGGAGTTTGTTAGACTTATGTACATTATGATATGAAGCTGACGCTGTTGTAAGCTGGAATTATATATATATATATATATATATATATATATATATATATATATATATATATATATATATATCAGCTCATAGGATTTGCAAGATCCATTGAAGAACTTTATGTATGCACATTACCATGTACTACAGTGACTATGACTTATGTAAAATGGATGCACAGTACCTGTTTTGTGGCGTCAGAAAATAAACGATGGAAAACGTCAATAGCAGTTTACACCCTTCTATGACTTTTCATGTCATACCACATGTGTTGTGAACCTGAGAAACCACATCACCTACACTCGCAGCCAGCACCCATAAACCAGACAAGACACCTCACATTCCAGCCTATAACCTACCTAGTGTCTATAGGGGTGGGACTTTATATGGCTACACACTAGCAACGACTGTGGACTTATACCTGCAACATTGGTGGCTTACCGTTCATAGTGGCCAGTAGTCAGCCTAAACCACCCTTATCATTTTTGGTAGCCAGTATGGGGTTTTGTTTGGTACCAGCACTCTCGGGGTCAGTAACCCATGCAGTACTCAGCAATCAAGTTCATGATCTACACTTACTTCAAGAAATCAACATCTTCAATGAAATATTTTGAAATTACCCGGCGTTGCTGCATTTAGATGGATTTTGAAAGTACCCGGTGTTGCCGCATTTAGATGGTCAAGTGCCGATTGAATCAATTTTGCCGCATTCAGACGGTCAAGTGCCGAGTGAATCAATTTTGCTGTAGTTCGAAGGTCAAGTGCCGATTGAATCAATTTTGCTGCATTTAGAAGGTCAAGTGCCGAGTGAAGCGTGTTGCTTTTACATCTGAGAAGTACAAGTTCCATACTTTCTGCAATACTTCATCTGAGGTTCAAGTTAGTAACCGTCGTCTTTGCTGTGTTATGGATGCAAGTTCAGATGTGCGATCAACTTTGGATCATCTATCCTTAGAATGCTGATCACCACCTGTTCTACACCGTGTTGACGATAGGAGATTAATAAGATAAGTGGCCTGTTTTGTTTGTGAACTGTGCCCTTATACTCTAACTGAGCCTTCTGTATTGTCACATTCTTACTGTTACATGTTTACATGTTATATGTTATTTGTATATTTATATGTTTATATTTCAGCGGGTCGGTTGGGTAGGTGACTATTATAAGGTATACCACGTCATAGAGGTCTTATAATAGCGTTCAGTAGGAGCATTTTTCTTAATTGAAAATTTGCATGCAACATCTGTTGCTATTTTTGTTAGTTGTGACGAGCTGTGCAATCGTTGTTTTGTAATATTTTTCTGTTTTTAGTTTTGTTGTGATTTGTTTGTATTTTGTAGGTCTCCTCTTTCCTATTATTTAGTTCTATACACCATTTTGTTTATACACTGTGACGTCATTTGTTTGTTTACCTTTTTCGCATTTGTCATCATATTCTTTGTGATTTTTTTTTATTTTTCGCTGTTTTTTTAGTTGACTTCTGCGAATGTTGTCGTATTGTCTTTGATCTTTGTTATTGTTTACATAGTTCTTAGTTAGCATTCACTATTGTTAAATATTTGCTTATGCACTAATAGCTGTGTAGTGCACTTATCATAACTAACTGGTGGATTTGCTTATGCACTATTAACTGTGTAGTGCAGTTATGATAAATAACTGATGGGTATGTGGTTATGCACTATTAGATGTGTAGTGCCCTTATGATTAAGAAGTGACTGGTGATATTATTATACATTTGATAATACAAGTTCTTTGTCAAAGACTTGTTTCCCACAGAGATTGGGGTAAACATTGTGATTATACAAGTACTTTATTTAAGTCTTGTTACTATTAAGGGTGAAATAAGATAATTAATTATTTCAGGTTTTGAACTCATAATATTAGACATCATGTCTACACTTGAGTACTTTATTGAGCAAGGGAAAGCCCTTGGCAAGACTGGTGATAAATTAGAAGAGTATGCAAATACTCAATGGACTAAAGCACTAAAGTCTGAGGAGAAAAGACAAAAAGAGGAAAATAAAAGATTAGACAGAGAAGCTGAGCAAAAGAAGATAGATGCTGATAATCTAAGACTGCAGATGCAGGCAGATGAAAGAAAATTCCAGATGGAAATGGAAAAACAGAAAAGAGAAGCTGAAGCTGAGGAGACAAAAATCCAGCTACAAATGGATGCTGAGAATAAAAGATTGGACAAAGAAGCTGAGGAGAGCAAAATCCAGCTACAAATGGATGCTGAGAATAAAAGATTGGACAAAGAAGCTGAGGAGAGAAGAATTCAGCTACAATTAGATGCTGAAAATAAAAGACTACAAGCCGAGGCTGAAGAGAAAAAGTTACAGAGAGGCTGAAGAAAGAAAGTTACAAAGAGAGGCTGAGGCTGAGGAGAGAAAAGCAAAAATGGAGCATGAAGAAAAACTCTTAGCTTTGGAGTTAGAGAAGTTAAAGTTGATGAACATGGGTAATGCTAATGATCCAAATAAGAGGTCATCTTCTTATAATGCTAGTACTTTTAAGATTAAACTACCAGCATTCAATGCTTCCAGTGACGATATAACGGTTTATCTGGATAGATTTGAACGTTCATGTAAAACACATAACATAGATAAATCACTGTATGTTTATCAGTTGTCCAATATACTTAGAGGTGATGCTTTGAGTATGTTAAGCATGGTAAATGAGCCTGACAAGAACAATTATGAGGTTGTCAGGGCGGTCTTGTTAAAGAAATACCAACTTAACGAAGACGGTTATCGTCTTCAATTTAAAAATATGTTGCCAGAAACTGGAGTAGAATTCTCTGAATTCATTTCAAAGATACGTCTTACTTTTACACGTTGGGTTGAGCTGTCTAAGACAGAACATACATTTGAAGCACTTATGGACTTACTACTTAGAGACAAGGTTATGTCTTCTGTCAATGAGTCTTTTCTTGCTTTTCTTCATGAGCGTAAGCCTAAAAACATAACAGAAATGGAGGAAAACTGTTGCCAGTATGTCACTGCGCACCCTCACGTAACCATTAGCAACTCTAGAGTAAAAGAAGGTTTGCCGGTTGCTTCGGCAGCACCATATGGCCCAAACTTCATGCGTAAATTTCAAGGTACTCAACAAAATTTTAATAGAAAGAGTAACCGTAATTATGCTCAGAATCATGGCAATCAATCACATGGTTATTCTTCTTCGAAGAACTGGAGACAAGCTGTTAGTCCTCGGTATACTACACCCAATAATTTTAGGCATTTCCGCAGAGGTAGTCAGTATAGAGGTAATCAAAACTATTTTTCGCGAAGACCTCATCAATATAGAAATGATAATGACAATTATGGAAACTGGGATTCAAACCAGGATAACAATTACAGTAGAGAGTATAATAATAATTTCAGAGGCAATAATGGTCGCAGTAGATCTCAACATAAAAGAAAGAGATATCAACAGACAAACTCTGTACAGCAAGAGTCTCAGGGAGCATGTAAACAGGTTGATGATAATAAAAACTCTAGTGCTATCACATGTTCTGCCTTTGACTTTGGTAGGGCAGCTAAATGTCCCCAATGCAGTACATTGTTCGAACCGACTACCGTAACTACTTTGAGCTGTGGTCACCCTCTTCGCGCTCTTCCTGCTGCAGTTGCGCATGACGGGAGAGGTTCTCTTATCCTACATAAGGGTCTTGTAAATAGTAATCCAGTCTCAGTCCTTTTTGATTCTGGATGTACCACTATTTGTGTTAGGCAATCTCTTGTAGATCCATCCTGTGCTACAGGAAAGGTGATCAAATGTGTCACATTCGGTGGCACTCTGGAAAAGTATCCTACTGCCATAATACATATTGCTACTCCCTTCATTACGGGAGATGTCCACGCGTGTCTTCTACCTAACCCTATTGCGGACCTTATTATCGGTCGTATTCACGGAGTTAGGGTATGTACCCCACCGATGATTGCTGTTTGGGAGGAACAAAATATTGAAGCTACCAATGCAGTGGTCACAAGAGCACAAGCTCTGGAGACACCTCAAACTTCATTGACTAGTAATAATGAAGTGCATTTGGTTATTTCACGTGACTCTTTCATAAAGTTGCAAGAAGAAGACCGTTCTTTACAAAAAATTCTTCATTCTAGCAAAAAAAAAGGTGATCCAAATCAAAATACAAATAGAAAGTCTTGGATTACCGTGAAGAACGGAGTACTTGTGCGTATGGCACAAGACTCGACTGCGTCTACACATTCACAAATTCTTGTGCCTAAGAGTATGAGAGTGCAAATATTGCAACATGCTCATGACTCGCAATGTGCTGGACATATGGGTTTTTCCCGTACAAAGTCGAGGGTTCTTGCGGCTTTCTTTTGGCCATTTGTGAGCAAGGACATACGTATTTACTGTCGATTATGCAAAGTATGTCAGGAGGTCAAATCTAAAGGACCACTTCATACTGCGCCTATCCAGGCTGCTGACATTCCTATTCGGCCGTTTCAGAAAATGGCAATAGATATTATCGGTCCTTTTAGGATCAAGTCGGCCAGAGGACATCAATTTATCCTTACATGTGTCGATATGTGCACACGTTGGCCAGAGGCTATACCTCTTAAGAGCATCTCCACTGCCGATATCGCAGACGCTCTTTGGCTGATATTTTCTCGCTTGGGATTCCCCAGAGAAACATTGTCAGACCATGGCACTCAACTTATATCTGACACTATGTCACAGGTAATGTCTATCTTACATATTAAAAGGTCTCTCAGCAGTATCTATCACCCAATGTCTAATGGGTTAGTTGAGCGTTTGAATAGAACACTCAAGACTTTACTTGGGAAGATAACTGAGGATAATCCTCAGGATTGGTACAGGGTTTTACCCGCGGCTCTCTTTGCTTATAGAGAGGTCCCCAATGAACACACAGGGTTTTCTTTTTTTGAACTTGTCTTTGGCGCGCGACCGCGCGGCCCTATGTCTTTACTTCACGATCTTATCACTGCCGATAATATTAGCGATGACACTCAATCTTCTTATGAGTATGTCATTGCTCTTAGGCAAAAGATCATCGAGGCATGCAAACTAGCAATTTCTTCATCCGAATTTGCTAAAGAAAAGGCAAGACTATTTGCAAATAAGAATAGATGTCTACGACAACTTTGTCCAGGTGACAAAGCACTCGTCCTACTTCCTTCAAGGGAGAACAGACTTCTTGTTGCATGGAAAGGTCCGTATGCAATAGTCTCTAAAATTTCCGACGTCGACTATGTTGTCGATATTGATGGAAAGCATAAAACGTTCCACATAAATATGCTCTCAGAATTTCATGAACGACCTGACTATTTGCAGCCTATTTTCCAGGCGACGGACGATTCTCCAGTACCTCATGGTCATTACTCATCCCTGTCAGTCATACAGGATGAGGAAACTACTTTTTCTGATGTCAATCTTCCTCTTCCTGTGATCCCACTTCATTCTACGGAATCTTGGAAAAACGTTACCGTTTCTCCTAATCTTTCGGCTGAGGAACATCGACAAGTCTCTTCGATGTTACAAACATTTCAGGATGTCCTTACCGACATCCCGGGACACACACATGTCATTGAACATGACATAGTACTTACTGACCATAATCCTATCAGAGTCAGACGCTATCCTATACCTATCCATTGTCAGTCACAAGTCGAGAAAGATTTGGATGAGATGATACGATTGGAAATAATCGAACCATCCACTTCAGCATACTCCTCGTCCATGGTTATTGTACGAAAGAAAGACAATAACATTCGCCTTTGCGTTGATTATCGCAAATTGAACCAAGTTACGAAGTTTGATGCTGAACCTATGCCTTCTCTAGAAGAGCTACTAAACAAACTTTCTAATTCTAGATTCTTTACCAAACTTGACTTCTTCTTCTTCTTCTTTGATCCTTAGCCGCCGACCGTCAAAGCAGTCAGTGGCCATCACGCACAGTGGCGTCTTGTAGGGCAACAACAAATTGATTCCACTTTGCTCGGTCGGTGGCCATCCTTCGTACAGTGCCCCAACTCTGGTTCATTCCGTGCATCTCAGCCTCCACAGTCCTCCGCCAGGTTGTTTTTGGTCGGCCTCTCTTTCGTTTTCCTTCAGGGGTCCAAAGCATAGCTGTTCTTGTGATGGCATCGGGGTCTCTTCTGGGGACATGACCAACCCAGCTCCAGCGTCTGCCAGCTATGATGGTGTGCATGTCCTCTTGCTTGCTACGAGTAAGCAGATCTTGGTTAGTGATGGTATTCGGCCAAAAGATTCGGTGAATTTTTCTTAGGCATGTTGTGTGAAAGGAGGACAATTTCGACATTTCCTTCTCTGTAACTCTCCAGCACTCCGCACCATACAGAAGCACAGAAAGCACACAGCTCTGATATAATCTTAATTTTGTGCTTGTGCTGTATTGGGAGGACTTCCAGATGTTGTTTAGGCTAAAGAAGGCTGTTCTTGTCTTATTCATTCTGATGTTGATGTCCTTGCCTGCCCCGCCGTCTGGTGTTACTATGCTTCCTAGGTATGTGAAGGTATCTGTCTGTACCAATTGCTGATTCCTTACTGATATGGGCTCAGGGTTGCTCACATTGAGCGTCATGACCTCAGACTTCTTTAAATTGATGTTCAAGCCCACCTGCTGGCTAAACTTGTTAAGTCTATCCGTTTGACTTGTCGAAAGGTTATTGGCAAGTTCCTTTAACTGAACGAGCCAAACCTCTTACTGCTTTTTCTACACCTAGGGGTTTTTTTCAATGGAATTTCATGCCTTTCGGTCTTATGAACGCCCCTGCTACATTCGTACGCATGATGCGTCGAATTCTCTCATATCGTACAGATGTCATAGCATACTTAGACGATATCAGTCTGTTCAGTGATTCCTGGGAAGATCACTATCTGTGTTTATACGAATTGCTGTCTACTCTTCGCGAGTATAATTTAACTGCAAAACCCTCTAACGCCTTTATAGGATTTAGCGAGATTTCTTTCCTGGTCATCGTGTTGGTCATGGTCTTTTAAAGACAGAGGACCACAATGTTTCAAAAATACTAAACATTTCTGTCCCTAAGACGAAAAAACAAGTGCGTAGTCTCTTAGGTTTGATACAATTTTACGGACGATTCATTCCGAATCTGTCCTCTATTATGGCACCTCTTTCTACTTTATTGAAGAAAGGATCGCCTAAACTGATCCGCTGGTCTCAAGAATGCCAATCCTCATTGGACCAGATTAAAACTCTATTTTCATCTCCACCTATCCTTAGGTTACCTACTATTGAGAAGACTTTTGTTCTTCGAAGTGACGCCTCGTCCACTGGGATTGGGGCAGCACTAATGCAGGAGTATTCAGATTCTCTGCATCCGGTGATGTATATCTCTAGGAAATTAAATGCTGCAGAAAGGAATTATTCGGTTTTAGACCGTGAATTATTGGCTATGGTTTGGTCAATTCTCAAGTTACAAAGATTCCTTCTAGGCGCGCATTTCATTGTGGAAACCGACCAGAAAGCTCTTACTGCTATTCAGAGCAAAAACTTGAAGAGCTCGAGGTCCACTCGATATGCCATAGCTCTTCAACCCTTTCATTTCAAGGTGCGAGCTATCCGTGGTTCGGATAATGTGATGGCAGACATTCTGTCCAGATGCCCACATGATTCCACTTAATTCTTCTGTCATATATATTTCCTGATAAACGTCGAGATCTATAACAGTTCTCTACTATAATAATATATCAGCACATATGTTCTCTTTTTTTGGGAATTTATAGCATTGTACCATATAATTTCCTTTTTCTGTTACCGATTTTGTTGTAACGGAAGAAGGCTTAGTTAGCAATATATGGGCCAAAAGTTCACATGGCCACAATTTATATATTGTATTTGATTACTGTATTAAGAAATTTAACATTTATCATAAAGATTTCTGTTATTGATATTTTCGCAGCACATAATTGACGTCTGCGAAAGTATGGACATTATGTCAACCATGAAGTATGTCAAGTTCTAACCTACTTTGGAACGAGTTATGTCCACATCTTCAAGGAACATCTGTTTAATTACTATAATACATTGTATCATGATATTATTACATGCTTGTATAATGTACTTTTTGGTTTAAGATGTGTAATTCTTTGATGAGGTATAATAGCATATGACACCGCTATTTTCATGACACTTCATTGTTTAATACTTGTATTTATATGAGTATAATTTTGCTTGCATAATGATGTTTCCATCACTGTGGCGTATGTTGGTGGCACCTCCCTGGAATATACGTGTACACTTAGGGAAATATTTTCGCTAAGGATCTGAGATATAATCTCAGTTATCGCTCCATGCGGCGAGCTAGCCTCATATTAGGCATTATATCCGCGCATCATACGTGCGTTAGGAGACTGTTGTTTCTGGCTCTGGGATGCAAAAAAAAAAGTTTCATTTTTTTTCCCGGGGGGTGCGGTAATCTGTTACGCACATAATTTTTCTAAGACTTTGTATAATTAACTTGCCTGAATTGTACACTGTAATTTTTTCTTGGTCGAAGGTAAATAACCCTTGTTTGTCTGTGATTACATTTTCAATGGTGGTTACCTTCTCTTGTGTCCTGACTCGCCGGTCCATTTTTTAGAACGATGTCGGGTTATTATCCTTATATGGTAGTATCGGTCAACTGTTTCTTGGAATGATTGAAACCAGTGTTGAGGTTTATTTCCTGTCCATATAAGGCGTGATTTCGTTCATATCTTTGTCTGGTATGTCTCCAACATTGTCCCGTGTGAGAGTTACTCAGGTGTTTGCGTTCTGCGCATGTCTGAACTTTAAGTGAGTTGGAGAAATCTTCCGTTCAGGGGATTCGACAAGATGTTTTGAGCAGAGAGGACGCATCCCTGCGACTGTGATCTTTTGATAGGGAATTGGTAGTCCTCCTGTGAGTTAGTTTAGCTAACGAGGTCTTTCCCTATATGATTCGAAAACGCCTGGAGGCGTATGTGTTGTGGTGTGATTTCGAAGCAAGGTAATACCCTCCTTATGTTCAAATCTGTAATCTATTTTGATGTTTGACATTGGTCGTTCTCTGCTCAGTTACCAGTTACAGGAAGGAGAGCTTCTTCTACTAGAGATTACTCCCCAGGTATCTTCATACCTGAGATTTAGATGTATACGAGTCATGCTAGGCCCAGAGAACAGTTTCTATGCTCTTTGAACTTCGCAATGCTAGCGACGGTATCTACAGCGAGGTTAGACTTAGAAAATCTACAAAGGTCAATCTGACCTGTACTCTTGAAACGCCATTCTCGTTCGTTCAGTGGTGAACTCATTTACATATCTGATCGGATAGCATCAGAGAGGAGTTTGTTAGACTTATGTACATTATGATATGAAGCTGACGCTGTTGTAAGCTGGGAATATATATATATATAGGCTTACCGTTCATAGTGGCCAGTAGTCAGCCTAAACCACCCTTATCAGTTACAATTTAGGAACTGACTGTGTAGAGGCTTCACTCTCTGTAGGGCGTAGTAGCTCGCTTGATTCATAAGGACAGCGAGACAAAATGTCCGCCAGTACATTTTCATATCCAGGTATGGCACGGATCGTGAAACTGTATGGCTGTAAGGCTATAGCGTACCTCGTAGATTTAGCAGATTTGACGTCTTTGTTATTGAGAGCATAGAGTGCTTTTTGATCAGACTCGACTGTGAAGTGCGATCCGAGTAAGTATCGTTGTAGTTTCGTAATTGACCATACTACAGCCAGGAGCTCTTTATCGAGAACAGAATACTTCTGCTCCGTAGACGTTAACTTCCTGGATACATACATGACAGGATGCAAGGTACCCGAATACTCCTGGAGTAATACGCTTCCAATTCCATAATTTGACGCGTCACTGCGCAGAATAAAATGTAGGTTCGCATTAGGTAACCTTAAAACAGGAGCTTTAGAAAAAAAAACATTTTATGGTATCCAACGCGATTTGATGTTCTTGCGACCACCGAATCACGTTAGCTGCGCCTTTCCTTAACAATGTAGAGAAAGGTGCAGTAATGGTAGATAGATGAGGAATGAATTTCCCATAGAATTGAATTAGACCTAACAAACTTCTTACTTGTTTTTTTGTTTTAGGTGTTGTAATATTTAGGATTTTCGAGACATTACTGTCCTCAGTGTATAACAGGCCGTGACCAACACGGTGATCTAAAAATGATATGTCGTGAAAACCCACGAACGCTTTCGATGGTTTAGCCGTTAAGTTATATGACAGTAACGTGGACAGTAATGTGTTCAATCCATTAAAATGTTCATCCCATGAGTCGCTAAAAAGACAAATGTCATCGATGTAAGCAATGACATCGGGACGATGTGATAGAAAGCGACGCATAATGCGCACAAAAGTGGCAGGTGCGTTTACTTATCCAAATGGCATGAAGTTCCATTGGAATAAGCCACGAGGAGTAGAAAAAGCAGTGAATGTCTTTGCATTTTCTGTTAAAGGGACTTGCCAATAACCTTTTGACAGGTCAAATTTAGTGAAGAAAGTAGATTTAGACAGTTTAACCAGTAAATCTTCTAACAGAGGTAATGGTTCGGCGTCAAATTGTGTTACTTTGTTCAACCTACGATAGTCAACACAAAGACGGATATTGTTATCTTTTTTTCTAATGATTACCTTAGAAGAAGAATATGGTGAAGTAGATGGTTCAATTATTTTTAATTGAAGCATCTCATCCAATTCCTTATCAATCTGAGATAGAAAATGCAGAGGGATAGGATATGGATGGATCCGAATAGGTGTGTCGTCGGTCAGTAAAATGTCATGTTGAATAACAGACGTACGACCTGGGATGTCAGTGAGAACATCCTGTTAAGAATGAAGAAGAGATGACACTTGCTGACACTGATCAGCAGAAAGGTTAGGAGAAATAGTTACATCCTTCCAACTTTCAGATGAAGTGGTACCACTGGTATATGTAATGGTACATATTGAAAAGAAGACTCTTCTTCTTGTATAACCGACAAAGCGGTATAATGTTGAAGATGCGGTGTAGGGTCGTCAGTTGCTTGGAATACTTACTGAAGATAGTCAGGACGAGAATGATATTCCTTTAACATATTGATATGAAAGGTTTTATGTTTGCCCATGATATCGACAATGTAATCGACATCAGAAATCCTAGAGATTATTTTGAAAGGGCCTCTCCAGGCAATAAGTAGACGATTGTCTTTACGAGGTAATAAGACATAACCCTCGTCACCAGGAAGAAGCTGGCGAAGACGTCGATACCTATTTGCAAAAAGTCGTTATTTTTCTTTTGCTTGTTCTGATGATGTGGTAGCTAACCTACAAGCACCTATAATCCTGTTCCTCAAAGAAATCACATACTCATAAGAGGATTGAGTGTCATTTGTGATATTCTCATCGGTGAGTGAGTCGTGAAGTAACGACATAGGGCCACGAGATTGAACACCGAAGACGAGCTAAAACGGTGAAAAGCCTGTAGCTTCATTTTGCACCTCTCGATACGCGAAGAGAGCAGCGGGTAGAACCCTGTCCCAATCTTGCGAATGATCCTCAGTAATCTTAACCAATAGTTGTTTGAGTGTTCTATTCTGACGCTCAATTAAACCGTTCGACATGGCATGGTAGATCGAACTGAGAGATCTATCAATATGCAACATAGTCATGACCTGAGACATTGAGTCAGATATAAACTGAACACCATGGTCTGATAAGATCTTACGCGGAAAACCTAAGCTTGAAAAAATCACCCATAGTGCATCTGCAACACTAGCAGATAAAGTATTCTTTAGAGGTATGGCCTCAGGCCAACGAGTAAACATATCAATACAGGTGAGAATATGTGTATGTCCTCTATCAGAGGGTTGAATAGGACCAATAATATCAATTTCCATTTTCTCAAATGGTCGAATTGGAATGTCAGCAGCTTGAATAGGAACTGCGTGGTATGGACCACGAACTTTGACTTCCTGACATGTCACACAAGAACGGCAGTAGATATTTACATCTCTATGCACACCTGGCCAATAGAATGCAGATAGCACTCTAGATTTGGTTCGTGAAAAACCCATGTGGCCTGCACATTGAGAGTCGTGAGCATGACGCAATATACGAGCTCTCATTGAAGAAGGTACTAAAATTTGAGACCGTTCGGATGAATCAATATCTCGTATAACTCTCACTAATACCCCATTCTTCAGTACAAAACTGTGTTTAGAGTCTGTACCTGTGATAATACTATTATCAGCTAATTGAAAAAAAAAATTTCAATGAATCATCACGTTTTTGTAATTTTTATAAAAGACTCCCGTGAAATAGAAGAATCAACATCATCATTACCATTGACAAAAGGTATTGTAGGTGTATCATGCAACATATCATTAGCTTTGCGCTCTTAGTAACAACTGCATTAGCAGAATGCATATGTCGCTGTTCCCAATCAGCAATCTGCTGTGGAGTACACTCTTTTATACCATGTATGCGCACCAATTATTAAGTCACTAATTGGCGCAGGAAGTAGACAGGGCGTGTATCTTCCCTGAAAAAAATGGAGTATTAATATCAACAATTGCAGTAGGAAAAGTCTCAACTTTTTTCCTCCGAATGTCACACATTTGACAGTCTTGCCAGTTTCACAGGACGGGTGTATCAACGAATGTCGTAACTCCCAATAGTGCTTACAACCTGAGTCGAAAAAGAACAGAGACAGCAATTCCGTTAACAAAACCACTATTTAATTTAAGAGATCCTGTTCCGTTATGTGGTTGTAGCTGACATGAGCGTAGACATAAGCTGGAAGACTTGGCAACACATGTCCGCAACGCAGCGTAGTGATCGCCTTGGGCTGGAATAAAGTTGTACATTCCTGGCAAAATTTAGCCTGTTCAAAATCAAGAGAACAAGAAGATGCATTGTGAGGATTAACATTTCTATCCTGTTTCTAAATTAACCTGCGTATCATGCACAGCAGAGTTTTGTATGATGATGCGATCTATTGTTAGATCGAGATCGATTTTGACGATTGCTTCTAAAACTGCCATAATTATTGTTGCTATTGCGATTTTTCATTCTGGTTAGCACGCCAATTATAGTTATGACTATTGTTCATTTGACCATCATTGTTTGTTTTGGGGAATTATGCCTATTACTATTGAAAATTTGATCTGGACTGCCAATTATGGCTGTAATTATAACCTTGATGATTTCTAGAATTATTTCGAATAAAATCTCGCGATTTGTGAGATTGACCCTAATTTTGATTTTGTGGAGAACTATGTCGAAATGATTTCCCTTGAAAAGAATGGTAATTCTTGTTATCTCCTTTTCTATCATTGCTAAGAGAGCGATGACGGAAATGATTTTTTGTTGCATGGCGAACGCAACAGGTAATTCGGCTTTTGACAAGTGAATTGCTAACTTCCATATCTGGATGTTGCGGTACAAATAATGTTTGCAGTTTTGCTCCATTTCCTTCATATTAGTTGGTTTACGTTCATGTAAGAACGAAAGAAATAATGGATTAACTGAAGATAAGACCTTATCACGTAGTAGTAGGTCTACAAGTGCATCATATGTGCGTTCTATTTTTGAACAGTTTCAACCCACTCTAGTTTACGTGCAGTCTTTTGATATCCTTACAATATTTAACATCATAAGTCGAAAGCTATTCCGGCGGATGTTTCGCTAGAGAGTGGTGTGATTTTGGCTTCGTCCCGATAGGGACTGTGTGTTTTCCATGTCGGCCTGTCGCCGGGGAAAAAGTGATCTCAGTATTTGTGGGGAAGGTGATAGTCGTCTAAACCTATCGTGTATGCTTTACCCCAGTGTTTAGTCGTATTGCCAAGGAATGGCAGTTTCATATTTCCTATACCAAGGTAATCAAAGATACTCTTATGAACTCTCGATCGAAGCCACCATTTTCGATAGTTACGATTTGAATGTCTAAGAGAATATATTTGACTCGATGAAAACGACTTCGATTCCTAGCAGCACTATATCCTGTAGATTGCAGTCAATTGTTCATGATCAAATCTACAGAGCAATGAAATGTTTTATGAATGACTAACTTTAGGACAGATTCATTATCTGTATCCAAACGTGAGTGACAGCTCACGAGTGAAGCCATCTTGGAACCAAAACATGTAGTGACTTTCAAGAAGAGAAAAGGGATGCCCGTATTATCGCTTGTTTAGTCCAGAGATCACTGCTACACATGAGAACCCGTTATTAGCGGTTCAATATTATTATATGGAAAAATATGTGCTGAACATTATGTTGAAGAATCGTCGCTAGACGAGATTAGGTTTAGAAGCCATCTGAAATATTGTTTATAAGCTGACGTGCTCAGTCAGTGAAGTCAGATGATATATGTATGGGCGATACTGAGTGCTTGGCTACTGACAGTCCATTATACACTTATTCTACATGAGTGCCCATGTAACATTGCAAGACCATTTATCCACTGTACTATGATGTATTATGGCAACCTGTGATTTGTCACTATCTGTGCTGTCGAGTGTGTACGTCAATTAAACTTTAGAAAAGGTACACAGTCGTTGGTGTCGATGACTTCCAGCCATACATGAGTGTGAGAAAAGAACATTTTTTGTCAACACCACGAACCTTTATCATCATTCGCACATTATACACTCAATCCATGTCTACACACCACTGCGTAGGTCAAGTTGACATTCCATACACTACAGTGGAGCAAACAACACCATAGAGATCTTATCAACTGATGATGATGATGATGTCTGCTTCCATCCACTTATATCTATCTTTTGGTGGATATCATTAACGGGAATAAAAATCCAACGTTATCAACCTTATCAACTGGTGGACCAGCTTTCTGGGTTTGACCTCGCAGAAGTTCAGAAGTCAACAGATTACCGATACCAGACCGTTTCCTGTGGCTGATACGACACACTTGCAGTATTGGTTTGCTCTTTGTCAACACTTCGTCACGTGACCTGTCAGGTGAATGCAGTATGTAGGTCAGCGTTGTTGACATTTTTTACATTAGACATTATAGAGTTTCACAGAACAGTTGGATCAATTCTTGTCAATGTTAACAGGAAGACAGTATGAGTGAACTAAGAAGTCCTATTTTCATCGATGGATCTTCTTGTTTTCCATATATGAACTTTAATATTTAAGGCCAGAATGTTTAATTGAATAAAGTGGCAGTTTGTTTGTTTTCATAAAAATAACTTTGCCATTACTGTAAGACTGAGCCTATTTTGCAACACATACTATCATACACATAATTTATATATATTTATGTTTACATGTTATTTGTTTGTATAGTATGTTAGTTTCTATGTCAGCGGGTTGTGTTTAAGGTTGGGCGGCGTCCTCACAACAGAATATCCCACGTCATAGAGGGTCCGTTGTGGGCGTTTTCTATAGGTGCAATTTTCTTGATTGAAAATTTGCTGCGACAACTGTTGCTTTTGTGTTAGCTGTGAAGTCTGTAATTATTGTTATTTTTGTAATATTTCTTTGTTCTTTAGTTTTGTTTTGATTTGTTTGTAATTTGTTGGTCTAACCTTTTCTATCTTTCAGTTCTATTCTCAATTTATATTCATATATTGTGACGTCATTTGTGTTGTTATTCTTTGCAGATTCAGTGATTATTTTCATTGATTTCCCTATTTGATTTATTTTGATTTCTGCAAACGTTCTTGTATTGTCAGTCCTATTTGTACTTTATGTATTCTGTTGGTTGACATATGTTTTATATAGGTATATTTCATAAGACACAATTGCCTGTGCACTGCACTTGGATTATGGTATAAACCAGTACCTGATTATTATTACTATTATACAAGACCTTATTAAAGGCTTGTGACCCACAGATATTGGGATAGTATACTGATTAATCAAGTCATTGAGAACTTGTGGTATTATTATTGATTCAGGTGATTAGTATTATTGTTAGACATCATGGCTACATTAGAATACTTCATTACACAAGGGAAAGCCCTTGATAAGACTGGTCAACAATTAGAACAATGGGCAGTTGCTCAATATGACAAAGCATTAGCTGCAGAAGAGAAAAGATTAGCTGCAGAAGAAAGAAAAGCTATGGCGGAAGAGAAAAGATTAGAAAGAGAAGCTGAGGCTGCTGCTGAACAAAGAAATTGCAGATGCAGGTGGAGGAAAGGAGATTTGAAGCTGAACAAAAAAAATTAGAAAGAGAAGCTGCAGCTGAACAAAAAAAATTAGAAAGAGAAGCTGCTGCGGAACAAAAAAGATTAGACAGTGAAGCTGAACAAAAAAAATTAGAAAGAGAAGCTGCTGCGGAACAAAAAAGATTAGACAGTGAAGCTGAACAAAAAAGATTAGACAGGGAAGCTGAACAAAAAAGATTAGACAGGGAGGCTGAACAAAAAAGATTAGATGCTGAAGAGAAAAAAGCAATAAGAGAACATGAATTTGAGTTAGAGAAATTGAGATTGACAAGTATGAGTAATGTTAATCAGGCATCTAGTGGTAATGGTAAACCTTCTACTTACAAGGTTAAGGTTCCACCGTTCAATCAGTCCAGTGACGATATTACATTCTGGCTGGATAGATTTGAACGTTCTTGTCGTACACATAATGTGGATAAATCACAATACGCTAATCAATTATCAGAAAACTTGAAAGGTGAATCTTTGACTAGATTATGCCTTGTAGGAGAAGCAGATAAGGATAATTATGATGTCATTAGGGCGGCTTTGATAAAAAAATATCAGCTAAGTGAGGAAGGCTATCGCCTTTTATTTAAAACGATGGTGCCTGAGACGGGTGTAGAATTCTCAGAATTCACTGCAAAGGCACGTCTCACAGTTGATCGTTGGATTGAGCTTTCCAAAACAGAAAAAACGTATGAAGGACTTATGGATTTGTTGCTCAGAGATAAGATTATGTCATGTGTGAACAAACCTTTCCTTGAATTTATACATGAGCGTAAACCCAAATCTCTAAAAGAAATGGAAGAATATTGTTCCCAATATGTCACTGCACACCCCGACGTGACTTTTGGCAACACTAAGATTAAGGAGAGTATGCCAGTTGCTTCAGCAACACCATACAATCCCAATTATTCACACAGATTTCAGGGACCTCAAAACAGATTTGATAAAAAAGGTAACCATAATAGTTATCAAAACCAAGGTAACCAATCATTTCAGGGTTCTTCTTCAAAGAACTGGAGACGAGCTGATAGCTCTCGACACAGGGGTGGTCATAATTATAGGAATTTCCGTAGAGGAAGTAATTATAGAAACTATCAGGGTTATCCGTCTTGGAGTCAACAAGATCATAATTACAGAGATACTCATTATAATGAATATGATAATGGTAACCAAGGGAACTATGACTCAAACCCAAATAGGGGTTACAATAGAGGTAACAATAACTACAGAGGTGATAATAACCGAGGTAGATCTCAATACAAAAGACATAAACCACATTTTCAGGCAAACTCTGCACAACAAGAGTCCAATGAAGCCTATAAACAGAGTAAAGATAATAATGATGCTAGTAATATGGCATGTGCCGCTTTTGATTTTGGGAGAGCATCTCAGTGCCCCCAATGCAAAACGCTATTTGAGCCAACCACAGTGTCTACTTTAAGCTGTGGCCATCCTCTTCCTGCTCTTCCGGCATCAGTCGCGCATGATGGAAGAGGTTCTCTTGTCTTACATAAGGGTTTAGTGAATAACAATCCAGTCTCTGTGCTATTTGATTCTGGATGCACCACAATTGGTGTTAGGCAGTCACTCGTAGATCCTTCCCGTGCCACTGGACAAGTAGTCAAATGTGTAACATTTGGCGGCACATTAGAGAAATACTCTACTGCTATCATTAGGATTGCTACTCCTTTCTTTACAGGAGATGTACACGCATGTCTTCTTCCGAATCCGATCGCTGACCTCATCATCGGTCGCATTCATGGAGTCAAAGAATGCACTCCGCAACAAATTTCCACGTGGGAAAGGCAAAACATGCAGATTGCTAACGCTGTAGTCACTAGAGCTCAGGCTCTTAATATGCCTCAAACTTCATCTATTGAAAATAATGAAGTGCATAACCAAGATAATCCCTTGGTAATTTCTCGTGACTCGTTTATAAAACAGCAAGAAGATGATCCCACTCTGAAGAAATTCTTCATTCTTGCAACTAAAGGTGATCCGAATAAAGACACAAGTCGTAAATCGTGGATTACAAAGAAGAATGGCGTACTTGTACGTATGGTTCAAGACTCCATTACGTCAAGTCATTCTCAAATCCTGGTTCCCAAGAATTTGAGAGTTAAAATTTTGCAGCACGCTCACGACTCTCAGTGTGCTGGACACATGGGTTTTTTCCCGTACTAAGTCAAGAGTCCTTGCGGCTTTCTTTTGGCCATTGGTAAACAAGGACATACGGATTTATTGTCGATCTTGTAAAGTATGTCAGGAAGTTAAATCCAAAGGTCCACGGCATGCTGCACCCATTCAGGCGGCGGACATTCCTATTCGGCCGTTCCAAAAAATGGCCATAGACATAATTGGTCCATTTAAGATCAAGTCTGCCAGAGGACATCAGTTTATCTTGACGTGTGTTGATATGTGCACACGTTGGCCAGAGGCTATTCCTCTGAAGAGCATTACTACTGCTGATATTGCAGATGCTCTTTGGCTTATATTTTCTCGTCTGGGGTTCCCCGGAGAGATATTGTCAGACCATGGCACCCAACTAATATCAGATACCATGTCTCAAGTAATGTCTACTCTGCAGATAGATAGATCTTTAAGTAGTATCTACCATCCAATGTCTAATGGTATGGTCGAACGCCTTAATAGAACACTTAAAAACTTACTGGGGAAGATAACTGAGGATCATCCTCAGGACTGGGACAGAGTTTTACCTGCGGCCCTCTTCGCTTACAGAGAGGTACCCAATGAACATACGGGATTTTCTCCCTTTGAACTCGTCTTTGGCGCGCGTCCGCGTGGCCCTATGTCGTTGCTTCACGATCTCATAACATCTGACAATATTGACGATGACACAAAGTCATCCTACGAATATGTCATCGCGTTGAGACAAAAGATTATCGAAGCATGCAAATTAGCAACTTCTTCTTCTGAATTTGCGAAACAGAAGGCAAGGCAATTTGCCAATAAGAAGAGATGCTTACGACAACTTTGTCCTGGTGACAAAGCATTTGTATTACTACCTTGTAGGGAAAACAGATTACTTATTTCTTGGAAAGGTCCGTACGATATAATATCGAAAATTTCCGATGTCGACTATATTGTCGATATTGATGGGAAGCATAAAACCTTCCACATCAATATGCTTACTGAATTCCATGAACGTCCGGATTATTTGCAACCCATTTTCCAAGCAACGGACAATTCTCCAGTACCACATGGTCATTACTCATCACTGTCCGTGATACAGGATGAGGAAACAAGTTTTTCAGATGTAAATCTTCCTCTTCCAATGATCCCACTTCATTCCAGTGAATCATGGAAGAACGTTACTGTCTCTCCTGATTTGTCTCTAGGAGAACAGCGACAAGTTTCAACTATGTTGCAAACATTTCAGGATGTACTCACTGACATCCCTGGACAAACGAATGTCATTCAACATGACATTGTTCTAACTGACCATACTCCTATTAGGATTAGACCTTATCCTATACCTATACATTTTCAAGCACAGGTCGAGAAAGAGTTGGATGAGATGATAGATTTGAAAATAATCGAACCATCCACCTCTGCATATTCTTCGCCGATGGTTATTGTGCGTAAAAAAGACAATAACATACGTCTTTGCGTTGACTATCGAAAATTGAATCAAGTAACTAAGTTCGATGCCGAACCTATGCCTTTACTGGAAGAGCTACTTACTCGACTCTCCAAATCTCATTTTTTCACTAAACTTGATTTGTCTAAAGGATATTGGCAAGTTCCTTTATCTGAACGCGCCAAACCTCTCACGGCTTTTTCAACACCTAGAGGTTTGTTCCAATGGAATTTTATGCCTTTCGGTCTTATGAACGCACCAGCTACATTCGTACGCATGATGCGCCGAATCCTATCTTATCGGTCAGATGTCATTGCATATCTAGACGACATCTGTCTTTTCAGCGATACTTGGGAAGATCACTATTCGGGGTTAGATGAATTGCTGTCTACTTTGCGTGAGCACAACCTGACAGCGAAACCCTCTAAAGCCTATATTGGTTTTAGCGAAATTTCTTTCCTAGGCCACCGAGTTGGTCATGGTTTCCTAAAGACAGAGGACCATAATACTAGTAAGATACTTAACATCTCAATCCCTAAGACTAAAAAACAGGTGAGAAGTCTGTTAGGTCTTATTCAATTTTATGGCAGATTCATTCAGAATCTATCCTCTATCATGGCACCTCTCTCAACACTTCTAAAGAAAGGTTCGCCTAATGTGGTCCACTGGTCTCAGGAATGCCAATGCTCTCTGGATAAGATTAAAACACTGTTTTCAACACCACCTATTTTAGTGCTACCCACTAAAGATAAGACATTCGTTCTTCGTAGTGACGCTTCATCCACTGGGATTGGAGCGGCACTAATGCAAGAGTACTCTGGAACTCTGCATCCTGTAATGTATATTTCCAGAAAACTTAATGCGGCAGAAAGGAATTATTCGGTTTTAGACCGTGAGCTATTAGCTATGGTTTGGTCGATCCTCAAACTACAGAGATTCCTTCTAGGCGCACATTTCATAGTAGAAACCGACCAAAAAGCTCTTACTGCTATACAGAGTAAGAATTTGAAGAGCTCGAGGTCTACTCGATATGCAATTGCTCTTCAACCTTTTCATTTCTCTGTGCGAGCTATTCGTGGATCAGATAATGTGATGGCAGACATTCTGTCAAGATGCCCACATGATTCCACATAACTATTAGGGCTTAGACTTCTTGATATGTCTAGTTCTATAGTAGTTCCTTTTCTATATCATGATAGATACACATTTGTAATTTAATAATATAATGATTGTATCACTACATAGCGGTTCATTGATGTTTATTCACCGCTGTGCTTTGATGATTTTTTCTTCATAAATCATAAATTTAAGATATCTAATGCGAAATGATGATATGAATTTTTTTTAGGCATTGTGTAATTGCCAGAATTGTATTATACTTTGATGACACCTTCCTGGAAAAATATACTTGTAGAGAAATAATTTCTCTCAGTTTATGAGACACATTCTCACAGTCGCTCCATAAGTCGACTTAGCCTCATATTAGGCGTTATAGGTATTCCTGATATTTTCATCTGCGCATTATTCATGCGTTGTGAGCCTATTGTACGTTGCTCCTAGATGTATTTCAAAAAAAAAAAAATGTTCCATTTTTTTTTTCCCGGGAGGTGTGGTAAGACTGTTACGTGCAGTCTTTGATATCTTACAATATTATACATAGGTAATTTTTTAGTGCTTAAGGGAAAGTCATTATTGAGTTACTTCCCTTGAAAGTTGTGTCGGCTCTTTCGATCAAAACTCCGCGGATAAATCCATTTTACTGCGATTTATTCGTTGTTTGGGTAATAATAGATTGTTCTTGCTTCAGAATATCTATGGCCTGAATTTATGTGTATTGTTTGTCTGAGTAGGACGAGTCTGTCTTATATCTGTATATCTTTACATATCTAAGTCGAACTATATGTTCTGTTGTCTCTAGAGAGGTCGAAGGCTATTCGGCGGATGTGTCGCTAGAGTGTGGTGTGATTTGGCTTCGTCCTGATAGGGACTGTGTGTTTTCCATGTCGGCCTGTCGCCGGGGAAAAAGTGATCTCAGTATTTGTGGGGAAGGTGATAGTCGTCTAAACCTATCGTGTATGCTTTACCCCAGTGTTTAGTCGTATTGCCAAGGAATGGCAGTTTCATATTTCCTATACCAAGGTAATCAAAGATACTCTTATGAACTCTCGATCGAAGCCACCATTTTCGATAGTTACGATTTGAATGTCTAAGAGAATATATTTGACTCGATGAAAACGACTTCGATTCCTAGCAGCACTATATCCTGTAGATTGCAGTCAATTGTTCATGATCAAATCTACAGAGCAATGAAATGTTTTATGAATGACTAACTTTAGGACAGATTCTGACAGTCCATTATACACTTATTCTACATGAGTGCCCATGTAACATTGCAAGACCATTTATCCACTGTACTATGATGTATTATGGCAACCTGTGATTTGTCACTATCTGTGCTGTCGAGTGTGTACGTCCAATTAAACTTTAGAAAAGGTACACAGTCGTTGGTGTCGATGACTTCCAGCCATACATGAGTGTGAGAAAAGAACATTTTTTGTCAACACCACGAACCTTTATCATCATTCGCACATTATACACTCAATCCATGTCTACACACCACTGCGTAGGTCAAGTTGACATTCCATACACTACAGTGGAGCAAACAACACCATAGAGATCTTATCAACTGATGATGATGATGATGATGTCTGCTTCCATCCACTTATATCTATCTTTTGGTGGATATCATTAACGGGAATAAAAATCCACCGTTATCAACCTTATCACCATCTGTCAAATGTAAGACGAATTAGTGAAATAAAGTCACCAGAATCTTTCGCACTCTGAGGTAATAGAGATTTAAATTTTTTTCTATAACCATTTTCATCAAGTTGAAATTTTTCAAGCAAAGCAGCTCTGACAATATTGTAATCAATTTTGTCAGTGTCTTTCAACAGATTAAAAGCTGTCAGTGATTCGCCTGAAAGTAATGGCAACAAGTGTGCGCAATACTGTGATTTGTCAATCTTATGGGCTTCGCATATTGTAGAAAATCTATCAAGATAAAACAGTATATCGTCTGATTTTTCATTGAACTTTGGCAATTTTAAACTTAATAGTTTAATATTGTCTTTGTGGCCCAACTGAGCGTTATGTGCGTTACCCTCATTCGCTAATCTAATTTTCTCTAAATCTAATGCCATCATATTTCTTTCATGCTGTCTTCTATTTTCATTTTCATCTGACTCTAGCTGAAATCTTCTCTCATTTTCAGCTACCTCAAGCTGAAATCTTTTCTCATTTTCTGCCGCAGCTAATTTTCTATTTTCAAGTTCCATCTGAAATTTTCTTTCATTTTCAGCAGATTCACGCTGAAATCGTTTTTCATCTACCTCAGCGGCTAATTTTCGGTTTTCCATTTCCATCTGAAGTTTTTTTCCTCTTCTCGCTTTCTATCAGCTTCCTTGGCTTCCCCCTTCGCTAGTTCTGCCACTGCAAATTCACGGAGTGCATCTCCTTTTAGGCCGAAATCTTTTCCAATCTTTACAAAAGATTCTAAAGTAGCCATAATGACAAATGTGTCTTTGTACCTTT